>OX336391.1:590858010-591458010 GCA_946902985.2 Meconema thalassinum
AAATAATAGAGAGAAGGGAATATCAAAATATTAGTTTAACTGTGTGCATGTTCCTACGCTACAAAATACGAACTTTTTGAGTCAAGCCAACCTATGAGGTTAACGACACTGGGTTTTCACGTGACAGGCTAAGTTCATTTCATCAGAGCCAAAATTAGACGCTGATGGTCAACATTTAGTATCGAGTCGAATTCTTATTCTTTTATGTACTAATACCCCCTCCCCAACCTGGCACTACAGCCCTTGAAGGGCCTTGGCCTACCAAGCAACCGCTGCCCAACCAATTGGCCCGCAGATCTGGTGTCACGCGTGATCCGCGCGTCGGGTACCCTCGGTCTCCGCGACCGGGACGCTGACTCACTGACAGACAGCTACTCAATTGTCCTCACGAGGCTAAGTGCACTCATGTCCAGCCCTCACGTCAGTTTCTAAAATCCCTGACGGAGCCGGGAATCAAACCCGGGTCTTCCGTGTGCAAGGCAGGTGTGCTACCCCAACACCAAGGGACCGGCTCTTTTATGTACAGTACGTTGTTATTTCCACAGGTGTTTTTTAATATAATCATATTTATTCACCATCATTAGTTGTTAGACGAAAAATTTCGCCCTCTTGGGCGGAGCCCGTTTGGCTACGCCACTGCATTATAGCTTAACATATAAACAATTTCCTTTATAAGTCATCTGAAGGAACTAAGCATTTGCAAGTTATAAATGCCCCTTCTAATTGTCGCAATTAAACCTCACGTGGACAACAAATTGCAGGGATTGCATTCTGGACTTCAAATTGGCATGCTTGTTCTAATAGATATTTCACTATCCAATTTGTATGACTTAACTTAATATTTTAAAGTCATAATTAGCACAACAAACAACCTTCCTGATAACACGCGTTAGTTGGGCTGCATAAATAAATAGTATTAGGAGCAGCTGATCCAACCGGTATACTTTCAATGCTTTTCTACTGTATAATGTGGGGTTTCTCCTCCCTGCTACTATGACATAGATAGATAGGCTATTTGAAATGATTAAGGCACAATCTTTCCGTCACATTACTTAATGATTCAAAACAGAACTGTGATTACGTCGACAACTGAATACTTTAATGTCTTCAATAACTTTTGCAGACCATAAAGAAGCATTCTGCATATTCTTTTCGTAGATGTCACGTCGATAACAACTACATTGAATTGAACTGACCCGGTTAAAAGTGTATTTTCGTGTATTGTGCCTTAATCATTTCAAATATGCCATCTATCTACAATTAATGGTGCACCATATTAGGTTCAGTGGCTACTGACATTTTAGTGCTACGCTGATCAAATAATTTTCTCATTTAGTGCTTAATATTGGCTGATGAAGGGGACAAAAAATGTATATTAGTCCTCGAAACATGTACCATTTCTAATGACCACATAAGTGATCATTTTCAATAATACATGTAGTATTGATTCAGGCGGAACCCTAGTTTCTCACTATAGTATTTTGAATAGATGAAATATCACTGTAGTAACACGAAAGTTTATGGGAAAGAAAGTTATTGCAATGATGAAAATAACTGGTTGCACTAGGTCGGCGAGAGTCTATTTCTTGAGAAGTTTGTGAATTACAATTAAATGCGCCATAGAACATTCCAGCGGTGGAAGAAATTTCGCTATTGCAGTAATTTATAATGAAGATTCCTCATTTTAAATAGTATTCCCACAAGTGGGTGAAAAATACATGACGGCGAGACTTGTAGATAAAGTACAGAATCTGGAAGGTTCCAGAACGATCTTAATAGAAGAATGGGGTCAAAGATAATCCAGCGGAGGAACTAGCTTGGAAATTTATAGACAGCGGGTATTGGATAATATCCCACGTAGTGAGAAGAGTTCCCAATTAAATAGCTTAAGAAAAGCTACTTTCTATTAAGGTTGGCTTAGACAGACAAAAGCTCAACATGGCAAATCCCACGAAGAAAGATTTTTGCCCCAAATAAGTAATCTCACGCTGTCTATAAAAGATCGTTAAAAGCATGTAGAAGTTAAAACCAATGAATATGAAGTTAAAACTTGAAGTAGGTACTTATCTTTGTTGCATAGCGAAGGTGAAGTTCCCTTTGACGGATACTTAATGTGCCAACATGGCGTAGAACGTAGAGAGTGTCTCTTGGTTTGAGGAGACTGGCTCGAGTTGAGCCTTGACTAACCGAGTCAACTGCCGACTTAGAAGTGAGACCTGCTCAGCGAAGCGCAGAGGGTCCAAGGAAGGGAAAGAGTGGGGGTAGGAGACAAAAGGAATACATATCCGAATAGACAACTTATCAAAAATAAATGTTCTTCTTGATGAATGGTCTTCAAAGAGTTGATAGCAGGCGATACTAGCACAGCATGGTGAGTGAAAAAGTAGACGAAGGTCTCTTGCTCATGGAGATAATAGCTGGCGATGGTAGCAAGATCTGGTGGCCAGATGGAAAAGGAAGTCCTCTTGCACCAGGAAGAGTTGAAGAGCTTCAGAGATTCGCTGCTAGATGACGCTAGGTGAGTCATGGAAGATATATATCTAGAAAAGACTCACAAAAGATATAAGCGACATGATCATCAACGAGAAAATAGAAGATCACTGTTGGTGTTTGATGAGGAAGAAGAAGAAGGAATGAACAAGCAAAGAGCATTAAACTTTATATTCTCTGTACCGTGTATTCCAAGAATACACCAGTCTGGATGCGATAAGCTACAACTCTCGTTCACCTTTGGTGTTTGTGGAGGGAACGTTAACCAGCGCTTGGTACGTGCAGGATGTTGTTAGACCCGTTCTTTTGCCGTCCTTGCTACAGGAAGGGGATGTGTTGTTCCGACAGGATAATGCTCGCCCACACCTTGCCCGTGCAACTCAACGTGCACTGCAAGACGTGCAGCAACTTCCCTGGCCATCACGATCGCCGGACTTGTCGCCAATCGAGCAGGTGTTGGACATGATGGGCCGACAAGTTACTCGTGCGACTCGTCCACCCTCAACTCTTACAGAACTGTGTGAAAAGGTCGAGCATGCGTTGAATAACGTATCCAAAGACAGTATTTGCCATCTGCATGATCGACTGGATGCAAGAGTCAGTGCCTGCATTGCCGCCCGTAGAGGCTACTCCTCGCACTAACATGGGTGTTTCAGCATGGGTCAATACATGGTATCTCTGAACCGCTTGACCTATTGACCTGTATATTTAATTATTTCATGTAGGCCTACTCCATATGCTCTGTTGTCACAATAAATATTGAGTGAATTGGTAACCTCTAAAAGGGTGACCTATTTTTTTTTTCGGCAGTGTACATTGAGTGGGAGGATGGTCAGGCCGGTAGATGATGAGGAAAGGAGGAATTTAATTTTTCTTTTTGCCCTCCCTAAATGGAATCCTGGCTACGTCACTGCATAACGTCCCTGTGTTTTCAAATATTACTTTCGTCACAACCATAACGTTTAAGAAGAGACCTTCCAGAAGCTTATGAATTGTGCAATGTGGTTGATGACCACTGAGTTCAAGCTAATTCTTTCACTGCTTCTATTATCTATGAACTACTGACAGGCTCCTTTTATATTTCCTTTTAGATCTCATCAATTATTATGTTTTACAAAATGTTGATGCAATTAGACTTTGAACAGATGCAATGTCTTTCATTTCCCTGCCTTACATGGCTCTTCCCCTTATCTTCATTAAGGGGGATGTGATCGAGATGCTAACTCCTTAAACTAAAATTTCAAATCAACTTCAACTGGATCAATCTTGTTGCTAAGTAAACTATCAAATGCAGGAATTAGAGGAATAGCCTTTGAGTGGTTTAAAAACTACCTGTCTAACAGAAAGCAATATGTTAATATTAATAAAACTAAAGGGTCCATTTCTGATGTTAAATGTGGTGTCCCACAAGGGACAGTGCTCGGACCATTGCTGTTCCTGATATTTATTAATGAATGAAAATTCACAGCCTGCTTCCAGTCTCCGACCGGGTCAGGAATGGAATGAATGAAGCCCCCATCTAGCGGCGAGGATATGAACTGTGCCGGCTGCCGAGGCCTGACGCACTCCTCTGGGGCAATGATTAAATGAATGACAGATGAAATGGAATGATAGTGGAGAGTGTTGCTGGAATTAAATTTTGACAGGGAAAACCGGAGTACCTGGAGAAAAACCTGTCTGCCTCCGTTTTGTCCAGCACAGATCTCACATGGAGTGACTGGGATTTGAACCACGGACCCAGCGGTGAGAGGCCGGCGTGCTGCCGCCTAAGCCACGGAGGCGGCTGATATTTATTAATGATATAGGTTATTTAGAGTTTACTGGTAAAATATTTCTATTTGCAGATGATATATTTCTACTTTACGAGAGCGCCTGTGAACAAACGATTATGGAGAATATGCAAAAGGATCTAAATATACTAACAACATGGCTTTCAAAAAGTAAATTAATCATAAGCAGCTCAAAAACAAAATACATGCTATTTCATAAACCAGCTAACAGTTGAAGCACTTGCAACATAGTTAAAATTGGCAATGTGCCCATCGAACGGGTGAAACAATACACAAATTTAGGCCTCACTTTGGACAATAACTTACGTTAGAATGAACATGTCACAAATGTGAAAAAGAAAATTGTGAGTGTAATTGGTGTTCTAAAAAGAGTAAGGGATTATGGAATAAGCAATCAACATTTAAGGAGCATATATGCCTCTCTTATTCATTCTCACCTTATGTACATGAACATAATATGGGGTAAATGTACACAGGAATCAATAAATGAGCTCAAGTACTCCAAAAAAGAGCAATTAAAATAATGTAAGGTTACGATTTTTGGAAACCAACTGTACAAGTATTTCAGGAGACAAACATATTGCCATTACGAAGCCAGCACAAATACTCGGAAGCTTTATTTATGTTCAGATATAAACAAGGTCTTATTAGTCTTAATACTGAACTTCAATGCAGGAAAGACATTCATACCCATAACACAAGATCAGCAAACCAGTTATACACGGAGTCAACAAACACAACTAGGTATGGTATTAAAAGTATTTCCTATTCAGCCAGCACAACTTATAATAACTTACCTCCTAAACTGAGACAAATTGTAAACTTAAACAAATTCAAAAAGGAAGCACGCAGGTACTTCCTGAAACTATATGTTGAAGAATATAAATGAACCCATAAACACTGAATAAATGATCCTACCACCTAAGCATATTCTAGTACTAGCTGTTACCCGCGGCTTCGCCCGCAATAACATTTGTAATCCTGTTATAACATTAGTTAAATAGATAGATAAGCAAGGGTCCTAGTGGAAAATAATTCTATCACCTGAAACCAAAAATGCATGGGACGAAAAAAAACATCAAAATATCATGTTGGTTTCGGACCCTAAAAGACGTGAAAAATATAATAAAAGTATTAAAAAAAACTATTTTTTGAAATTTCAATCGAATCAATTTTTATGTCATTCCTGGGACTTGGAAAATTCCGGCCAAAAAGTACAAAATCATTAATAACTCCCTAAGTATTCTTCGTATGATGAAATAGCAAGAGACAAAAAAGATGTAATGTTTAATTGTCTACAACATAGGCCATGTATAATTTTACACTCAGACATATTACGTCCCCCCCCCCCCCATAATTTCACCCCTCCATATGGGCCCCTTAAATTGCATTTATGAAAAAACGGTCAAACACCTATTTACTTATGTGTTATGCTGATTTTTTCCCGCTGAGTTCCAAACTCCTGGCCTATGTCGTTTAAGGGATACACGCTCCGTTAGGAATCCTTCAACCCCCACTTTTCACCCCTTTCACCTCATAATATACACCACATCGAAAAACCCTCAGACACGTGTCTTCTTATTTTTAATGATGAGTTTATATGCCGAGTATCACATCCCCCAATGAAACCAATCGGGAGATATTGCTATTCAATGAAATGCAGGTCTACCCCCTTAACACCCCTTTAGAACCTGAATATCCAAAAATCCTTTCTTAGTGGGCGTTTGCGGCCCTTGAGAAAGCTGGATTCCAAATTTCATTCCAGTCCGTTCGGTGGTTTCTGAGATTTCGTGATGAATCAATCGGTCAGTCAGTGGTATTTGAGCTTTATATACTGTAGTAGATAAGCATCTGTCCTAGTGGAAAATAATTCAATCACCTGAAACCAAAAATGCATGGGACGAAAAAAAAAACATCAAAATATCATGTTGGTTTCGGACCCTAAAAGACGTGAAAAATATAATAAAAGTATTAAAAAAAACTATTTTTTGAATTTTCATTCGAATCAATTTTTATGTCATTCCTGGGACTTAGAAAATTCCGGCCAAAAAATACAAAATCATTAATAACTCCCTAAGTATTCGTCGTATGATGAAATAGCAAGAGACAAAAAAGATGTAATGTGTTATTGTCTACAACATAGGCCATGTATAATTTTACACTCAGACATATTACGTGTCCCCCCCCCCCCCATAATTTCACCCCTCCCCATGGGCCCCTTAAATTGGATTTATGAAAAAACGGTCAAACACCTATTTACTTATTTTTTATGCTGATTTTTTCCCGCTGAGTTCCAAACTCCTGGCCTATGTCGTTAAAGGGATACACGCTCCGTTAGGAATCCTTCAACCCCCACTTTTCACCCCTTTCACCTCATAATATACACCACATCGAAAAACCCTCAGACACATGTCTTCTTATTTTTAATGATGAGTTTATATGCCGAGTATCACATCCCCCAATGAAACCAATCGGGAGATATTGCTATTCAATGAAATGCAGGTCTACCCCCTTAACACCCCTTTAGAACCTGAATATCCAAAAATCCTTTCTTAGTGGGCGTTTGCGGCCCTTGAGAAAGCTGGATTCCAAATTTCTTTCCAATCCGTTCGGTGGTTTCTGAGATTTCGTGATGAATGGATCAGTCAGTCAGTGGTATTTGAGCTTTATATAGTAGATTAGTTACTAAGCCATATTTGTAAAGCTACCAGCTCACTGGGACTTTCTGTACTAAATAAATAAATACTTTCTGCCATGCTCTCTGGCTATCAAATAGCCATTCAACAAAATATAATTGATAGAATAAATCCTGATATTTACACATAGCAGTTTCTCTATATGCAGGGACAATATCACATGGCAGGCTTTAGAGAATTTCTTAAGATTACACTGCCTCTACCAGGTGTGATTTTGTTTCTTCCTCTAGATCAGGGGTTCTCAAACTTTTTCTGTAGCGCCCCCCTTCTGAAGTTTAAAATATCTAGCGCCCCCCCCCCTTCTCTCTCTTATTCTTCTTTTATTTCTTAGCACTTCCCATAGGCTACTTCGCATAGTAATAATAATATCGTAAGGCCTCTGTGCCGGGTGCAAGCTGAGTTATTTGACACCTAGAGGGCAGCTTGCATGTGAATTTTGTCGTTCTTTGGAGCGCTATGAAAGTCAAGGAGGTTAGATATCTAAGGTCCTTGACACTATAGCGCTTTCTAGTAGAGAAATGAGGAACTTTGTGTTGTCTGAATTCAAATGGGTTCTTTAACATGCCAACGACGTATGACATGCGTGTCACTTACCACGGCCAGGAGCGAACCTGCAAGCTTGGGTGGGGGGGTTGGTAGTCCGACACGATAACCACTCACCCACAGTGGCAAGCTAATAATAATAACATACAATTTACTATTCCTAAAGCACATCAAAGTTCAATAACTTTTTGTAAAAGAAGTTCATGCATTTATGTTACTCTAAGGTGTTGAAAGTTAACTATTTCTCCTTGCTTATAATAACAACTGCCGCGTGTACAGTTATTGGAATTTAAAACTAAAATCACTTATTAGCTCTTTAGCTGTGGCACCTGTGTGGCTTTAGTTCTATAATGCTTTTCATATTTGAAAGCTCATGACTTAAGCTTCTCAGAATTCTTGCTGGCAGGATATACTGGTTAGTTCTCGGGAAATACGACAGCAAAAGTACGAGTTTATTAGTCTTGAACGGTCGTGGGTGCTTCCTACCTATGATAGGTTCATGGATATGAGGATAGCAATATTTGTTACAGAATATGAAATAGAAATATCACTCTCTACGCCCCCACTTGTGGGTGCACCCCCCTCTTTGAGAATCCCTGCTCTAGATGACCCAGTGTTTGTTTCAGAACATCCATGTCTCGTTTCTGCGGACAGTCCCGCCATACTCTCACCAGGCTGATGTGTGGGTTGAGCTACTCAAGCATCTCAAGTACAGAAAGGTCATCTTCATACACAGCTCCGACACGGATGGTCGAGCACTGTTGGGACGATTCCAGACAACTTCTCAAAGTCTCGAGGACGATGTGGAGATCAAAGTGCAGGCGAGTTTTCCAGGGATAGTCTGTTTTATTAGAATATTATAGCATCTACATTGAGGAAAATCATCCAAGTGCTATATTTCTCTCCAATGCAATAACAGTTTGTGTTTTGTTTCTTTCTTTTCTAGGTTGAGCTGGTCATTGAATTTGAGCCTGGCCTCGAGACTTTTACAGAGAAATTGCTGGAGATGAAGAGTGCCTTATCTCGGGTATATCTTTTATATGCCAGGTGAGATCTTGTCAGATTCAGTTCACTATTCCTAAATGTTGCTCCTGTTATTTATGTTAATCATAAATAAAAACTTTGGTAGCATGCTGAGTTTCTATGCCCAAGATCAAGGGTTCAAACCCGGCCGAAGTCGTCGAATTTTTAAGAGCGTTAAAAATCTCTCAGTATGCCTTCCTTCGGAGAGGAAGTAAAGCCGGCGGTCCCATGTCATAGATTTATGGCATGTTAACGAACCTTCCACTAATTACGCCTGTGTGAAGCTAATTACAGGTTAAACATTTGACAAACGCTCTCAGGTTCCAACATTCGTCGCCAGGAGCCGACTGCAATGGCATCTGGTAACCAAGTTCAGAACTAGTAGTCATTGACGGTGGCGTTTGGTGGCAAAAGTGGGAACTACTTGAAAAAAATCAATGCCTGCAGTCCTTACTTGAATTGAAAACAGATAACGCACACTAATACAGTCATCACAATTAACACCGGTTATCAGACAGATTCTACACACACCCAAAGTACACGGGGCTACATGACCGCGTTGTCGCAGCCCCTAATCTGAGGAACCAACCAACCATAAATAAAAACTAAGATTATCTCAAAGTTGGGAAATATAATTTTTATGATTACACAGAAATTTGGCATCTAAACTTGCATCTACGTCTTTCTAGATAATGATGTCTAGCTCATTTTGCACTACTCATTATAAAAGCTCGGTACAACGCTAGTTGGGAGGTTTAAGAAGCTGGTCTGGCAGTGACAACTAAACAAGAAGTTCTGAACAAATATCGACAATTTGTTTAAAAAGTGTGTTTAAACAAATAAACATATTTATAGAAGCCCACAGAACGTGAACATCTTGCAAGTTCATTAACCTATAGCTGGTTAATGAACATGCAAGATTTCTCGCACAGGTCTCCTTGTAATTATTTATGCAGAAAATTCATGTTTCTCACTCTTTTTGGTACATATCTTATTCTATAGAAGTATTTTTTGGAGATTATGTTTTCACTCCTGAATGAATAATACTTATTATGATATTCTGTTACAGTAAGACAGACTCGGTGGTAATTTTCCGCGATGCCGAGCAGCAAAGTATGCTGGAGAAAGGGTTCGTTTGGATTGTAACAGAGCAGGCTCTGGAGGCCAGCAATGTTCCTGTCGGTACCTTGGGACTCAAACTGGTTAATGCTACCAGTGAGAAGGCTCACATTCGGGATAGCATGTGAGTTTATCATTCTACCAGATGTCATGACATGTCTTAAGCGTATTTATATTTGAGTAGATCACATACGCAATACAAGGTGTGTATGACGGGAGTTGGGAAGCTATAAATAACAAACAAAGGAATTAACCATGGTTACTTTTTGTTATTTCTAATTGTATTAAATATTGTTATTATTTATTTAAGTGAAAATTCCCCTGCGGGAGAGCGATTAAACTTGATAACATGATGTCATTTGGAGGTGTGTCTCCGCTCCTCCCAAAATCTCTTCATTCTCGTGGAATGCTCCCTTTTCCTCTCAACCGTCCACTTTTTCCCAGGTTGTCGTAATGATCTTGGTTCAAACTTAACATTCGCGATTTTCGTCTGACACTCAGTTCGGTCTTCGAAATTTTCTATATTGATTACTTGTAAGTCTCTCTGTACTTCATTAAGCCATTCTGTGCCGCATTTACTCTGTGTTATGATGTGTTGGCAATCTGGAGGTGGCCATCCTGTGTATGTGAGTGTAAAATTTGTCTCTGCGTTTTCTAATTCCGTCTGTTATCGTATTGGTCTTTTGATAGAGTTCTGTACTAGGTCTCTTCATCCAAATGCCGTTTCTGTAGATTGCTCCGTAGACCTTCCAGAGAATTTTTCGTTCCTGTTTTTCCAGTTTCCTAATCTTGGAATGACCATCGATTAGTATTGTTTCAGCGGCATATGTTGCTTCTGGCTGAATAACTGTTTTATAATGACATAATTTGGCGTTCGTCGAAATGCATTTCTTATTGTAATGGGCCCAGTGATTCTGTCTTCATTGGCGATTCGATTAAGTCCTGAGGGCTGTATAATTTCACCAAGGTATTTAAAAGTGCAGACTTGGGCGATTTTACCGTATTTGGTGTTAAAAGGGAATTTATTTTCTGGCCTTCTCTCCATATATTTGGTCTTTGTTATGTCGTGGGAGATACAAGATAAATAACATACACTTGTTAATATAACACAATGGTTTATTAAACACTAGTCGATGCACAACGATACACAATGTGAACTAACTTGAGCGGAACTGACGTCTACAGTCAGCGGGTTCATATATACATAGTAGCTGGAAAGTTCCAGAATCGAATGTTCCAGATTGGAATGTTCTGGGCATAGTGACTAGAATGTTCGTGTTAACTCAAGTAGCCTAAATACACAACACTGACTAGAATGTTCATGTTAACATAGCACTTTCTAGAATGTTCATGTATATACACAACATTTCCTCCCTCTTTAAAATGGATGATTTAGGAATCAGGAGAGAATCTCAACGGTAGTCGGCGCTGGCGAGTACTCCTGCGGGGAATAAAAGGGGTTTGCGAAATAGGCGGTGCCCTGTCTACAGGTGTAGCTGGTGTGGCTGGTGGTGTTTGGGCTGTTGCTGGTGTCTCGGTGAAGCGAACTCGTCTCAGGCTCGGTTGCTCAATGGCTGGTTCTTGATCATTGGTTGACTCTCGATCGTTGGTCGGTCCCTGATCGTTGTCCAAGTTGGTTTTACCTTTGTTGGTGTCAGCAAACGATCTGATCTGATCAATGTGGCGATTGAATCGTTTTCCCTGGTAGTTGATCTCGTAGTGAAGATCACCAGTGCGTTTCACAATTGTTCCAGGGAGCCACTTGTCCAGCTTGATATTGCCAGACAGGAAGTAGACTTTCTGTCCAGGTTCCAGAGTGCGGAATGTTGAGCTCATTTCAGCTCGTTGTTTTTCTGTAACCTTCGTGTGGACGTCATCAGGTCTGGTCAAGTTGAGTCTCGTGCGGAGATCTCGTCCCAAGAAAAGCTGGGCTGGAGATTGGCCAGTGGTGGAGTGTGGGGCCTTGCGGAATTGACGGAGGAACTCGTTCAGGTTGGCGCGGAGCGTTCTCTTAGTTGTCTTCATCGCATAGAGGGCGTCCTTCACCGTTTGAACATAACGTTCAGCTTGGCCATTGGTTGAGGGATGGTATGGCGCTGACAACTTGTGATATTTCACACCAATGTTTCTTAGGAAGGTCTTGAACTCGTCTGAGACGAATTGTCGGCCGTTGTCGGGGACGACAGTGACTGGCACGCCATACGCCGTGAACAGGTCATCCATGATGGAAATTGTTGCGGCTGATGTTGATGATGTTATGGGTTTGACCTCGAGCCACTTGCTGTATGCGTCGACAACAATGAGCAGCATGGTGTCAGCCACTGGGCCCGCGTAGTCAATGTGGATCCGTTCCCATGGCGCCTTCGGGTATTCCCAGTGGTGATCTCGGAACTTGGGTGGCGCATGCGCATGATCTGCACACACGGCGCAAGCCTTGGCGAGAGACTCAATGTCGTTGTCGATTCCAGGCCAGAACACTAAGGAACGTGCCATGCCTTTCATCTTGACTATCCCCAGGTGAGCTGCGTGCAGGTCGTTGAGGATAGCGTCTCGCAGTGAAGGAGGGACAACAACTCGATGCTCGAACATCAGACAGTTTGCGGCGAGGGTGTACTTCGCTTCTGGTGCCTTGTAATGCTGGCGGGTGAGTCTTGCCCTGCTTCGATGATCTGGACAATTTTGCCCAGATGTGGATCTTTCCTGGTCTCGCGTCCGATTGCTTCTGCCCTAACTGGTAGCTGTTGGATCTGATGGACTGCAAAAAAGTCAAAATCATCAAAACTGTCCGTCTCTTCCTCCTGTGGAGGAAAGAAGTTTCTGATGAGGTTAACTGTTGTTGGTAGGTGAGCTCGGGAGCAGTAGTCAGCGTTGGCGTTGGCTTTGGATGTCTTGAAGATGACGTTGTAGTCGAAGTGTGCTAGGTAGTCGGCATAATTGGCCATGCGACTGATGCACAGGACCGGTAAAGACTTCTCCGGGTGCAGGATCTGTGTGAGAGGCTTGTGATCAGTGATGAGAGTAAAGTGGCGAGCATAGAGATAATTAAAAAACTTCTGTACAGCCCAAACAATGGCCAGTGCTTCCTTATCGATCAGAGGGTACCTTTGTTCCGTTGCTGTCATTGTTCGACTGGCGTAAGCAATTGGACGTTCTTGCCCGTTGCTGAGCCGGTGTGACAATACTGCGCCCAGGCCGGTCTTTCTGGCGTCCGTGGCCAACAGGAGTGGTAACGCTGGGTCATACTGCATGAGTACCTGGGGCGAGGTTAAGGCGTTCTTGATGTCTTTGTATGCCCTGTCACCTTCTGGTGTCCAGATGAGAGGGTTCTTGAGCAGCATGCCTCTGAGTGGTCTGTCTCTGGTGGACAAATCGGGGATGAACGAACTGTAGTAGGTTGCTTTACCAAGAAACAGTTGGAGTTCTTCTGGTGTAGTTGGTTTCGGTGCATCACGTACAGCTCGGATGTGTGCATCCGACTTGTGGATGCCTGACGCATCGATTTTGTGGCCAAGGGCTTCCAGAGAAGTTTGAGCGAAAATGCATTTGGCTCGGTTGAGCTTGAGGTTGTGTTGCCGAAACCGTTCCAGAGTGGTGCTGAGGGCCTGCATCAGATTTTCAAAGCTATCAGCAAAAACTATACTGTCATCGAAACAACTTACGACGTTTGGGAGACCATGCAGGACTGTGTCCATTCGCCGCTGCCAGATAGCGGGGATGTTAGCTGCTCCATATACTACTCGCGTTGGGCGGATCAGACCGTGAGTTGGCGTGTTAAGCGTGAGAGCATGGGCCAGGCGCGGATCTAGAGTTTGGTTTGGGGGGGGGGGGGTCAGAGAATCGAAATTGTTAAGAAAAATGGTATCACTAAAAACGCAATCACAAAATAACCAAACGTACAAAACCAGACCAATTTTTTTTCAAGCTTCATGGATAGAAATTTGATGCGTTTAGCGCACCAAAAATATTCGTACAAATTGCAACGGCGTGTTTTGCGACTCTTACATCCAGCTTCGAGAAAAGTATCAAGGTACGTTACAGTTTCGGCAAGTCGAGTTGGTACCGACAAAGGGAGAAAGTCACAGCTTAAATTGCCAACCAAGCTTGCAGTTTGGACGTCGGCAAAACATTTTGGTGCGAAAAAAGCCCCTGTTTCCTGTCCGTGCATTGCTGCACATTCATCGTGACATCACTATAAACATCGATTCGGTAATCACAAGGTTTGCTAAACAAAATAGACGAGTTGATTTTATTGTATAACTAATAGTTTTTATACAAGAGGTTTGAAGTTGTAAATATGTAGACTACAGTTGTAACAGAACATAATAATTCCAATAAAGATAATTCAGTATTGAATAAACTGAAACAAAACTGTTTTTCAGTTAAAATTCGTTAAGTTTTATTTGTCTGGTAATTGTGTTTTCGTTTTTTGAGTTTGCAAAAAAAAATGGTCTCCGTTTGAGGGGGGGGGGGGGTGTCATGACCCCCGTGACCCCCCCCCCCCTTGAATCCGCGCCTGAGCATGGCTGAACTCATCGTCGACCTCGAGATGAGTGTACGCGTCGGAGATATCCAGATGGCAGAAGAGAGTGGCGCCGCGCATTCGGTTGAACAGATGTTCCACCTTGGGAATCGGATGTTCATCGATGATGATCCGCGGGTTGAGAGTAGGCTTGTAGTTGCCTGTGATCCTCAGTTTGCCGTTCTTCTTGGCGACGACGTGCGTTGTCGATGCCCACTCAGAGTAGTCCACTCTTTTGTAGAAGCCAGATGCAATTTTCTTGTCGATTTCCTTGGCATAGGCATCGCGGAGGGCAACTGGTACGTCTCGAGCTCTGGCGAAAACAGGTGTGGCTCAAGCCTTCAGGTGCATCTTCGCTGGGGGACCTGAGATCTTCCCGGGGGTGTCACTGAACCACTGCCGGCTGGATCGCAACACTCCTGGTTGCTTTAAACAGCCTGCCCATTCGACGATTACAGCATTGGTTTGAGCGTACAACCTCGTTTGCAAATAAAGGCACTGTGGCAGACATAAGTTTTGTATTGATGTTAATGGAGCAGTTGTGTTTGGAATGTATTCTGAATGATTTTATAATGCTGTACTGCTGCGTGCCCTTTTGTAAATCAGAACAGGGCAAGTTAGAATACCGAGGAATCTCATTTCATGAGATACCATCGGACAAATCACTGCGTGGGATGTGGTTACGTGCAATTTCCAGAGAAGGTGACGCAGGGGAAGCAAATAAACAAATAAATAAATACATACCGGTACATGAATGAATGATTGAGTAAATACGTGAGACAATAAATATGTAAGTAAATAAATATGTAAGTAGGTAAATATGTAAGTAAGTAAATAAATAATTTAATAAATATGTAAGTAAATAAATAAGTGAATAAATAAGCAATAAATAAGTAAACAAATAAATAAGAAAATAATAATTAAATAAATAAATGTGTAAGTAAATAAGTAAATAAATACACGAATAAATAAGCAAATAAATAAGTAAATACATAAGTAAACAAATAAATAATTGAATAAATACATGTGTAAGTAAATAAATATGTAAATAAATAAGTGAATAAATAAGCAAATGAATAAGTAAGTAAATAATTAAACAAATAAATAAGAAAATAAATAATTAAATAAATAAGTAAAAAATAAATAAGAAAATAAATAATTAAATAAATAAATGTGTAAGTAAATAAATATGTAAGTAAATAAACAAATAAGTAAATAAATAAGCAAATAAATAAGTAAATAAATAAGTAAAGCAATAGATAAGAAAATAAATAAGTTAATAAATAATTAAATAGATAAGTACGTAAGTAAATAAAGAAGTAAATAAAAGATAAGTAAATAAATAAATACATATGTAAGTAAATGAGTAAATAAATATATACGTGAATAAATAAATAAATAAGTAAATAAATAAGTAAACAAATAAATAAGAAAATAAATAATTAAATACATAAATATGTAAGTAAATAAACAAATAAGTAAGTAAATAAGTAAGTAAATAAATAAGCAATTAAATAATTAAATAAATAAGTAAAAATAAATAAGAAAATAAATGATTAAATAAATGTATAAGTAAATAAGTAAATAAATATGTAAGTAAATAAACAAATAAGTAAACAAATAAGTAAATAAATAAGTAAATAAATAAGCAAATAAATAAGTAAATAAATAAGTAAATCAATAGATAAGAAAATAAATAAGTTAATAAATAATGAAATAGATAAATACGTAAGTAAATAAAGAAGTAAATAAAAATAAGTAAATAAATAATTAAATAAATACATATGTAAGTAAATGAGAAAATAAATATATGCGTGAATAAATGAATAAGTAAATAAATAAGTAAAAAATAAATAAGAAAATAAATAATTAAATACATAAATATGTAAGTAAATAAACAAATAAATAAGTAAATAAATAAGCAAATAAATAAGACAATACATAATTAAATAAATAAACATGTAAGTAAATAAACAAATAAGTAAATAAATATGTAAATAAATAAATAAAAAAGCAATAAATAAGCAAATAAATAAGTAAAGAAATAAGAAAATAAATAAATAAATTTGTAAGTAAATAAATAAGTAAAAAAATAAACAATCTGTCCAAAAAATCTGTAAAAATGTATAATACAGACATCACAATAAGACGGGTTATCAGACAAATTCACCTCACACCCAAGTACATGGGGCTACATGACCACGATGTCGCAAAGCCCCTAAATAAATCATCATCCCATTTTTCGGGGGCCGGAGGCATTTCTTTTCCCTGTCTTTTATTGTCCTTATTCTTTTCTTTTCATCTCGCCAAGTATGTAAGTTAGATTTGAGTCAGTTAGAAGTAGTTATATTTTTATTATCGTCTGCATAACTACGGGAAAATGAGTTAGACATTTCGCCCCTTAAAAACAATCGCCTCCACATGTATTTTTGCTTTCCTTTATACTGAAAATTTGCCCGTAAGTATGTGTCTGAATAATTTTAGATGTTAGAATAATAAAGGAACTAACTTAGTGTAATGTTTTCACGTCCGTCAATCTCGATATTAAGCCTCCAAACATAACAATACTTCGTTTCAGGTATCTTCCCCTTTAAAAAGCCGCGGCAATCTCAGTGCCTTGGTGCTGCACCTAGCGGTGAATGGAGCCCATCACGCATCATGGCGTGCCTCGCTCGGAAGTGATGGGCTCCATCACAGCAACGCTGTACAGCTTTCACAGAGCGGGTAGCTGGTGAACGATGTGTTATTTCCCCCTACAAATACAAACCGATATAAAATAAGTGAGTTTATTTACGTATTTCACAGTCATACAGCATAACCTTTTGATGTATAAGGATTACATCGCAACCAAGAACTACATTTTCCAACCACCCAGAGCCGAGAAAAAGTTACCTTACAAAAATGATAACAACTTTTTTTCTTGGACACGCAAAATTTTGAAATTATTAAACCAGTTATACAACATTCCAATGTATATTGTGTTAAAATTTGGATTCGATCTGATGACGGGTTTTTGAGATAATAATTCTTAAATGTGACGCATGGTTGAAACACGCTTAAAAACGTGCACTTTTTGGGTTCCTACTGCGACAAAAAATATTAAAATATAAATTAAAAATTCCAAACCTACATGAGCTAACGTAAAATAGAACGACGAAAATGATGATGTTATTGGATATGTAGGTCTATTGGTTACTTCACAAACAACCTTCAAACTCGAGTACACATAATACTTTGGTCGACAGTAGGTGCTGCGTTGACCGATCCGATGACCTCGATTTTGCTGAGGTAGTCCACAACGTCGAGGTTTTCTGCTGGAAGCTCTTCTTCGGTCACATGGTTTGTTGTTCGATGTTTCCTCGATTTCGATCGGCAAACTTTTCTGATGTGACCTTTCTTGCCACACTTCAGGCATTTTGCGTTCAGGAACCTACACTGACTACGAGGAGGGTGAGCTTCACCGCACCCTGCACATGTTGATTGGTTGTCCTGGGATGCAGTCTGGTTTGCCTGGTGTGGCCATTGGTGCTGTCTGGTTAGGTTGTAAGACCCTTGACTTCGATGAGCTGACTTGCTGCGTGGCGGCTGCTGGTTGATGTTCTTCCTGGACAGAGGCTTCTCGTATCCAATCCGATTGGTTGATTCAGACTTAGCGGCAGCTGTTTTGACCTCGTCGGTGGTAATGCGAGTAGCTTCGAGTGAGTGCGCGATTTCATATGCTGCGGTGAAGTTCTCTGGTTGTTTTGCAATAATCTCGTCGCACATTGCTCGTGATTCCAAACTTGCGAGCATTTGTTCATTTAACATGCGATCAAGAAATGTGCCATACTCACAAAACGTTGCAGCCTGCCGCAGTCTTAAGGGGAAGCTAGCGATGGTTTCTCCTTGCTTCTGCATTACACTGCGAAATTTGATGCTCTCAGCAAACTTGTTGCGTGTGGCGTCAAAGTGGCCCTTCGGCTCTGATTGAATCTCGTTGTATGACAGCGTTTCCGGATCATCAGGACTCACCAGGATCTTCTGGGCATCATTGAGTTCAGATCCCATGTAAACCCGTGCAAAGTTTGCATGCTGTTCCGCGGGTACCTTGCTGAGGTTGAGCGCTCAGGTAAAGCGAGTGAAATAGTCGGCTACAGTCGTTCCGTCGGTAGTGCGATACGGTTGCATTGTGAACTTTGGCGGTCGAGGTTGTGATGATGACGTTGTTGAACTTGTCTGTCGGATAGCGTCGGCGATGATTGCCGAGAATTGTTGGAGTTGCTCAGAGGTTAGGCCTAAGTCCGGCATGGTGAAGATGAGTGGAGAACAGTATACCTAACACGCACTTGCGATGAACTTAGTTCGGTGCAAATACTTGCGTTGTGGTTAGAAAGTTCACTCGGTTTAGTTTCCAAAACGCACTGCGATGAACGTCGTTCGGTGCAACACTTGCGTTGAGGTTAGAAAGTCACTCGGTTTCACAACGTTATTTATATTATCCCACTTCTGGTACCACTGTTATGTCGTGGGAGATACAAGATAAATAACATACACTTGTTAAAATAACACAACTGTTTATTAAACACTAGTCGATACGCAACGATACACAATGTGAACTAACTTGAGCGGAACTGACGTCTACAGTCCGCGGGTTCATATATACATAGTAGCTGGAAAGTTCCAGAATCGAATGTTCCAGATTGGAATGTTCTGGGCATAGTGACTAGAATGTTCGTGTTAACTCAAGTAGCCTAAATACACAACACTGACTAGAATGTTCATGTTAACATAGCACTTTCTAGAATGTTCATGTAAATACACAACAGTCTTGTCATTATTATTATTATGTGCGAATGGACCCAGATGGATCACGCAATACTTTTATGATTCGCCTTTCTGATCTTACATATAGATCTCATTCTCTCTCCGTGGGCCATCTTCCTTTCCTCAGTCCACTTGGTTCCTGGTCTCTTTGGAGCGTCATTCTCTGATATTACTATCGACTTCCACTGTTCTTACTTGGGCCTTCTCCAAATCCTGTTTGACTTGCTGAATCCAGAGTATATTCTCCAGTCTTTCTGTGTGTAAGCCTAGTCGGTGGAAGTCTTTGAACATGTCCATAAAACTTCAATCTTCGTTTTCTGATATCCGCCGCAAGATTAGATAATTTCTCAGTTGCTTTATGAGATTTCAACCTGCCTACATCTTTTGTTTTTTCTGGGCCGAGAATTGTATTAAATACATGATATGTTTTTTGTTTGTTTCCTACTTGGCCAACTGTAGACCGCATGGAACCTAAGGCTTTCTGGTCAATTTTTTTCTTTTTTTCTTCCCAGAACCTCTTCATTCTTTCACTTCTAATCTTTCTCTGCTCTTCCGTTATTACCAAATTTGGCCTAAGTTGTGGTGGTTTTTCTTTGAACGTCTTAATATTGTCAACTCGGCTTCGAAACGTTTTCCTATCATGAATGACAAGTTCATAGTCCAACTTCAATGGCGTCTCTTTTGACCTCTTCTACCATTTTGTAGTAGCTTTCAACCCTGTGATGTATTTAAAAATGTTCTTTGTCAGCCGGTTCCCGTCCATTTTCATCAAATGCCCAAAATTTTTAGCCTTCTTTTACGCATTGTGACCACAATGGTTTCGGTCTGCATATAGCCTACAGATCTTCATTTTTCCTTTTTTTTTTTTCCATGTTCCGTCATCATCTTTCCGTGGTCCGAGAATTTTCCTCAGGATCCTCCTTTCCTTTATCTCAAGTTCCTTCAGCTCCCCCCCCCCCCTTTTTTTTTTTTTTTTTTTTTCAGGGTTAGACACTCGGAGGCATACAGAACCTCTGGCTTTACCACTGTACTGTAATCTCTGAGTTTAATGCAATAACTTTTACTTTAACCTACAATTAGAAACTTCAAAGATCATTTTGACCTCAGCAATTACTTTTAGTTAATTAGTTTTCATTGTTTGACTCAAATTGTATGGGTTCCCCCTTTCCTCACCAACAGCTACTATCGTTCAGTTGTCATCAATGTTCTAACATGATTATTCCTGAACTGTTGCATTATGAAATTGTTTCTTTCAGCTATGTCCTAGCTTCAGCTCTGAAGGAGATGAATAAAACAGAGAACATAACAGAAGCTCCAAAGGACTGTGATGATTCAGGATCAATCTGGGAGACAGGAAAAACACTATTTGAGTAAGTTTGGATTTTTCTTAGGAATTGAGTGTGTTTAAGCTGTGGTGACCATATTAACAACAACAAAAAATTGAAATGCCCACAGTGATTGATATTACAAAGCTATCTATGCCGACAGTTGTATAGCACTGTATACAATAGAGACAAAAGAACCAGTTCCAAAATGTTTAAATTTGTTCCCAGCCTTTATAAAGAAAAATTAGTGTTTGCACTTTTTCTTTTAGCCTCATGAAAGTTTATGTTACAGTTATTACCATCTGAAGGAACTACTTCTCTTGTCAATTGGTATTTCTCCCTGACGCATAGAATATATTGGTTAATAATAATGCTGTCTCCCCTTTAAAACTCCGGCAGTCTAACATTGATCCCTTAAAAGTACGTTGCTACTTATAGCTATAGTGACCAGTAGGCCTAGTGTAGTGAAGATCGACCAATGGGCGGGGGTTATAGTTACAAAATAATACGTGGTGCGCGCATGCATGTGTATCACTGTAAGGACACTAATCCAAGCTAATGATGTTGACATTCATGTGATGTACAAATTGCGGTACCGTAAACTAAAGAAAGACAAACATTAAAACATTAAAAACAACCTAATATCGAACTTGAGAGGTTTCTTAGAAAATACATCCAACAGATCTGGTGGTTTTACAACTGTCTCTGTGAAAATTGAATTTAAATGTTTTTCAGTTGGTGAACGCTTTGGTGGCATAGTTGGTAGCATGCTGAACTGCTGTGCCCAAAATAGCGGGTTCAAACCCGGCCAAAGTCGTCGGATTTTTTAAGAGCGTTAAAAATCCTTCAGTATGCCTTCCTTTCGAGGGGAAGTAAAGCCGGCGGTCCCATGTCATAGATTTATGGCATGTAAAAGATCCTTCCACATACTAAAGTTGTGTGAAGCTAAATTGTCAGGTTAGATTTCGTCGGAACGATCTATCAAAGTTCCAACGTTGACCACTAGGTATCATTGATATCTGATGGCGAAAGTTGGATCTACAGTACTTGAAATTGAACGGAACTTGTAGCTCACCCTAAGGGTGTCCTCTGGAAGCAGCTACAGACTCAGGCGAGCCGAACATGTCCTCGGGCACTCCCGGCACTAAAAGCCATACGATAAATAAAAAACGCAATTGTGCCCAAATTGTAATGGGTGTTATTCCCTACACCTGAAAAAATTACATGAGATTAATAAATACTCTTGGATGACCAGTTTGGATTGTCAAGCAATCATCATCAGATCCTTTACAGTCCGGCTATTAATCTATGCCTACAAATACGTGGGTTAAGATTATACTGTATATACAGGGTGTATCAAAAATGTACGTCACAAAATGCAGGGCACATTCCTCACACGTAGACGAAGAAATTTTGTTATATGAACATGGGTCCGGAAACGCCTTGTTTCCATGTTATATCTCATTGTTTCCAACTCATTAATCATGGGAAACACACAAGAAGAGAACGTGAGAACCATGGGGAATATGCATTCTTGGTTACGTTGTCATTATTGTAGGTGCACCACCAGTGTTTTGTTTTACATGGCCCTGTTGCCATGCGACTTAGCAGATGTGCCTTTAGCTGTGCGACAAAACATGTACTTCATGCACGATGGAGCACCTCCTCATTTTAGTGTTAATGTCCGTCGGCTTCTAAATAACAGATTTGGTGACAGAAGGATAGGTAGAGGTGGTCCAATTGCCTGGCCTCCACGCTCTCCGGACCTAAACCCACTGGAGTTTTATTTGTGAGGGCATTTGAAAGCTCTTGTGTATCGAACCCCAGTACAAGATGTTCAGAGTCTCCATGCCCGTATTATGGAAGTCGGCGAAACCACACGCAGTACTCCAGGGATACATCAGCGCATCCAAGATTCACTACGATGGTGCGTTGATGCATGTATAAATGCACACGGAGGGCATGAAGAACATCTCCTGTGAGAAAGAGTTGCATGTGGTATGCTGGTATGTTCTGTTCTTGTGTGTTTCCCATGATTAATGAATTGGAAACAATGAGGTATAACATGGAAACAAAGCGTTTCCGGAACCATGTTCATATAACAAAATTTCCTCGTCTACGTGTGAGGAATGTGTCCCGCATTTTGTGCCATACCTTTTTAATAATAATAATAATGTTATTAGTTTTACGTCCCTTTTAACTACACTGGCTTTTAGAGACACCGGAGTGCTGGAATTTTGCCCCGAAGGGGATCTGTAACGTGCCAGTAAATCTACTGAATATGTAACGTATTTTTCGTGGGGTTTTATGCAACTGGCATAAGTCAGTAGGAAGCCATTCTATATTTATTTACGCGGCAAATTGTTCAGCCAAGATAATTTTTCATGTTAATTTATTATTATTATTATTAATTTATTATAATTATTATTAAGGTATTTTCGGAGCATTTTATAAAAATTATTAGCATTCAGATAGGTTTTCTATGTCTTAGAAAACGCTATCAAGCAAATTATTACGAACGACGATATCATAGAAAATTATCTGATTACGGAATTTTACGGAGTTTTTGTCAGTTAGGGTATTTGAGAGAGATGACTCACTGGGATTTCAAGTACACGCTGAATCTTGTCGAGGAGCACGACGCAATCTTGGGTCGCAAGGTCTAGAAAAGGCGAATTGTGGAAACGGAAATCGACTTCTCCCTCCCGCGGAGTGTAATGAGGAAGGAGTGGGGATCTAGCGCGTAGGGTGCAGCCAATCAGTGGCGACGACGTAAGCTAGATGTCGGTACCATGGTGGGGGAGCCAACAGGTGCATATAACGTTCGACGCGCCGTGAAACAAGAACAATCTGTGTAGTTCTTGCCGAGTGTGGATATACGCGGGAATCGCTCCGATGTTCCGTGGAAGAGGACTATCTGTGAAATACTTGAGGTGTACGGTCGCAAGTGCGTGTCGCTCCGATGTTCAGTGGAGTTAGCGACGAACTTTTGTAAAACTTGGTTGTACGAGTGTTTGGGTCCGAGGTACGGACCATAGAATTATCTAATCTACCAGAATATCATCAAATTCCGACGGAGATGACGACGTCCAGGAGACTGTGGGAAGCTCACAACATCTTCAAGAACGAGGGAAATGCTTTGGCAATTTCCAGTGGTAAGCGCCAATGACGCAGAAATACGCAATCTCTCATTTTCTTTGTTCTACATTTCATATTTCAGTAACTTCATAGCTTGGAAATAAGAGTAAAATCAATTTATCAGACTCCGTTTTCACGTAATTTTCTATCGGTAATATTCAAATCACAACGCTCCAATTTAAATTTTATACTTATTATTATTAATTTTGCTATTCTTGTTTTATATAATAAATTCATTTCTTTTACAATGCAATCTTTGCTTTCAGTAGGTAGCATTAGATATAGACCAATTCCTTCTCCTGATACAATTGTTTGTTGGGTTAATGATCAAATCATACCACGATCTGAGTGAATAGAGTCTTGAAGGTGTTCTGCCAGAGCTAGACGTTGTTAAATACAAATTTAGATTTCAACATTGCGTTGAGGTCTTGGCGCCCATTAAAACAACATAGCTTAGGCAAAGGTAAACAGTTACATTTCTCACCCAACAGTTAGGAGCTAGCAAAACGTCTCATTTGTACGCTCAACGTGGAGCAAAGTAAATAACGTTTCACTTGTCGCTACCAACATGGGGCACTAATAACCATTACATTTGTCGCCGACAACTTGGGGCTGAAAACCTAATAACATTTGTGGAAGGAGAAGGGTATATATTTCTGTGCCTGTATTTTGGGGGTTATTTGTCTTTATCAGTGTATATCATTATGGGGGATGAGAAAGAAAGACAGATGAGGTTACGTAGTGGTCATCAACGGGAGAGTGATGATACGAGCAGTATGTCGAGTGATGGTAGTACCGGGGTAGCGGAGGTAAATCCCGATACTGAAACAGGGAGTGTAGGCGGCCAACCAGAATTAAAAACTTTACTTCTCGAGTTTATGTATCAGAACAAAGTTAGTAGTGATGCCTTAAATGCAAAGTTAGAACAGAATAACGCTAAATTAGAACAAAACAGTAGGGAAAATAAAGAAAGTACAGAAGCTTTAAATGCAAAGTTAGAACAGAATAACGCTAAACTAGAACAAAACAGTAGGGAAAATAAAGAAAGTACAGAAGCTTTAAATGCAAAGTTAGAACAGAATAACGCTAAACTAGAACAAAACAGTAGGGAAAATAAAGAAAGTACAGAAGCTTTAAATGCAAAATTAGAACAGAATAACGCTAAACTAGAACAAAACAGTAGGGAAAATAAAGAGAGTAATAGGGAATTGAGCGATAGTTTAAACGCCAGATTAGAACAAAACAGTAGGGAAATGAGTGACAAATTCGAACTGATTAGAGGTGAGATCCGGGGGGTGATGGAAGAAAAGGCTAAAGAGATTATTGCAGATGTAGACAGAAAATTAGGAAAAGTACAGGAGGAGTTGGAAATTAGAATCAGTACACAGGCTGAAAATTTAAAAGAACTAGTGCAACTGGAAACACAGCAGGTCAAAAAGCAATTGGGGGGAGAAATTGACAAAATTCAGGTAGCTACTAAAGAGGTTAAGGAACAGCTGGGGGGTAGAATTGAGAAAGTCCACTCACAAATAGTTGCAGAAGTAAATGATTTAAGAGAGAGTAATAAAGAGAGCATTAGCAAGATTGAGGAGAAACAAGCAAAGCTATATGATAAAGTAGAAGAATCAGAAGGAAACATTAAATTAACAGTAAACAGTATTGAGAGGAAGGCTGAGGAGAAAATCGCAGAATTAGAGTTAAAATTAAAAGCTAGGATCAGGCAAGAAAATAGTCAGAATAGGCCAGTTTTTGTGAATAGCACACACAGGGAGGTAGAACTGGGTAAGTTCAGCAATCGACAGGGGTGCCCAATGGAGTTCATGAACACTATAGAAAATAAATTCGGGGAGAGGTTGGAAAATGGTAGTATTGAGTGGTGCCAGGTAGTTGAAATTTTAGAACAAGTGTTTGTGGGGGAAACGAGGAATTGGTTTGCTGTCTACAGAGACAAGTTTACTGATATGAATGATTTTAAAATAAAATTCTGTGAAAAGTTCTGGAATGAGGTTATTCAGTCGCAGCATCGTGAGGGAGTAGTGTGTGGTAAATATAACCCTAAAGGAAGCTCCACCATGACCGAATACTTTTTAGGGCAGGTATTAGTGTGTAAATATCTGGATGGCTTGAAGGAGGAAAGTGATGTGGTAAGGTTGCTACTTAGGCACTTTCCCTATAGGATCAAGGAGGCTGCTTGTATCCAGAATGTAAAGACTATATCACAAGTAGAAAGTTTGTTAAGCACATTTGATGCACTAGGGAGAGGGGGTTATGAGGACAATTTCAATAGGAACCAGGGTAATAATAATAATAGACCTAATGAAGCCAGGCATCAGGAAGTTCAAGGGAACGGTGGCGAAGGGGCCAATGCTCAAAATAGAAATAATAATAATCAGCTAAATCAGAACAGAGGAAATGGCTATGGTAATCAGTATCAAGGGAGGAACAATGATTACAGGGGAAATCAAGGGAGAAACAATGATTTCAGGGGAAATCAAGGGAGAAATTATAATGACAATAATTACAACCAGAATAGGGGTCAAGGAAGAGGACAGCCTAGTGGTAGTAATATACAGCCAAACAATGACAACACAACTCAGAACAACCAGACCAGTGCAGTAGTAACTAGTACTACGGCCAGCTGTAGCGGTTCTTTAAACGCGAACCAGGCTGCGAAGTAAGGTCAGAATCTCAGTCTGTAGCATGCCCTGTCCATACAATTATACAGGAACCCTATGACCTAAATGTAAGAAATGAATTATTACATGAACTAAATGATGAAGGTATTATTCAGGAAGTGGTTAGTAAGAGCCCCATAGTTAAATTTAACGTGTCCGAGGCGTACACAGATGTTTTAATTGATAGTGGTTGTATGAAGAGTTGCATAAGTAGTGCATTTTATGATAAAATGAAAGGAACTGGAGTAAATTTTGAGGAGATGCCAATTAAAAGCACTTTTGTTATCACAGCTGTTGGGAAGAGGTCTAAAGTAATTTCTAAGCAAGTTTTAGTAGACATTAAAATTAATAATCATGTAGAGAAGCAGATTTGCCTTGTAATTCCAAATTTAGTATTCAGTGTTATCTTGGGTTCAGAGTGGCTAAGTAGAGTGTCTGGTAACTTATGTTATGATGTAGGGAGTTTGAAATTTAAATGGGGAGATTCTGAAGTAGAAGTAGCGTTCAATGACCATATTCAGAGGAGTAGTATTGTAGGTGTGATTTGTACTTTAAATGAGATATCGCCAGCCGTAGAGCGGGGTTCTCCATGTTTTGTGGGCAGTGTGATTACGAACGGAAGTCTAGAGGACTCGTTACGTGAGGCTGCATTTCAGGGTAATATAGAGGTGGAACAATGTGTTCGGCTCTATGATGTGTTATTGTGTAATAGGAGAGTTTTTGAGGATCGCATTGGTATGGCCAATTGCTATACACATTCATTGAACGTTATTGATAGGTCAGTATTCACAGGACATAGATATCCTGTACCTTTCGCTTATCAGAGTGCAGTTGAGGCACAAATTAATCAGATGCTTGAAGATGGGATTATTGAGCACTCGAACAGTCCATATGTTAATTCTTTGATCACGGTACCCAAGACCGACGGCACTGTTCGTATTTGTTTAGACGCTCGTTTGGTTAACAGTAGAATTAGTTCAGATCAGCTGAAATCTATGTCAATAGAGGAATTAATGCAAACATTTGAGGGGAAGAAGTATTTCACTTGTGTAGATTTGAGTTCCAGTTTTTGGCAAGTGCCACTTATGTACGAAGATAGACCATTTACAGCTTTTAGTCATAAATATAACCTTTATCAATTTTGTAGAACACCTTATGGGTTAAAGAGTAGTTCAGCAGCTTTAATTAGGGCTTTAAACATCGCATTAGGGGATGACACAGGAGAGTTTGTAACCATTTACATTGATGATATGGTAATTAGTTCACGCAGTTTTGAGGAGCATCTATGTCATTTAAATATAGTTTTTCAGAAGTTAGATCAGGCAGGGTTCACTTTGAAGCTGTCTAAGTCGTCATTCTGTCAGTCAGAAGTGACATTTTTAGGTCATAGAGTGTCGAGTAGAGGTGTAACACCAGAGGAAAGTAGGGTTAATAAGATACTTAACGCAGAGGTGCCACAGAATGTTAAACAGTTAAAAACTTACCTGGGAATTTGCAACTTTTTCAGGAGGTTCGTTCTTAAATACTCAGGGTTGGTAGAACCATTCAGGGAATTGCTTAAAAGTGGGACTCGGTGGAGATGGGAGTCTAAGCATGAACAGGCTTTTAGAGCGCTGAAGGAAGGTTTTGAGAAAGCTGTAGTGCTGAAATATCCGTTAAAAGATAAGGAATATGTGGTTATGACAGATGCTTCACATATAGGCATTGCTGGAGTATTATGTCAGAAAGATGATGAGGGTAATCTGTGCATTGTATCTTTAGCCTCGCGAGGACTGACAGCAGCGGAGAAAAGATACACGATTACTGAGTTAGAGCTTTTAGGTATTGTTTTCAGTTTAGGGAAATTTAGAATGTATTTAGTAGGGGGGAAATTTGAGATCCACACAGATCACCATGCATTACTGTATATGAGGACTTGTAAACTCAGTTCTAACAGAGTTAGTAGGTGGATTCTTGCTCTGCAGGAATACGAATTCACAGTAAAATATATTAAAGGTAAAGATAACATTCTTGCAGACATGCTATCGAGGGACACTAATTTATGTAGGGATTATCCTGTGGTTAAAGCAGAGGATGGTATTTTAATATGTGCATGTGTGGACAGTAGCAACAGGGCATCGTTACAGACACTGAGAAATATGCTAGTGGAGCAACGTGATGACGTTAAGTTAAAGGAGCCACTGGCTAGGTTGGAAATAGGTGAAGAAGAGTATGTGAAAGTAGGACGGTTCACGTACAAGATGCAGGATGGGCTTCTTGCAAGGAAATGTAGGAATAATCGGTGGGCAATATGTGTTCCTGCCACTTTGCGGGAGGAGCTAATTTGGTTCATTCATAGGGAATTAGGACACTTTGGTGCTGCCAAGGTCTTCTATGAAATTGGTCGTGACTTTATTTGGAGTAAAATGGGAAGGGACGTTAGGAGGATTTTAGCTAAGTGTGACACCTGTCAAAGGAGTAAATATCCAGTTAAATATTTAGTGGGGGAGAGATCTGCAGTTCTCACCAGTAGTCCCGGCGAACTACTCTGTGTGGATTTATTTGGCCCGATCGTTAAAGGACAGTACGGCTACGAGTACATTTTTATAGTTATTGACGCTTTTAGTAAGTATGTCAAGCTATATCCGCTAAGGAAAGCCACGGGACTAGCGTGTAGCCGTCTGATCATTAATAAGTATGTACCTGAGTTTGGCATTCCTCTCAGGATACTATCTGACAGTGGACCACAGTTTACTGCAAAGAAATGGAGAACCAGTATGCAGGAAGCCGGTATAACACACGTTCATTCCTCTGTAAGGTACCCTCAGGGTAATTCTGCAGAGCGTCCATTAAGGGAAGTGGCTCGTCTTTTTCGGACTCTAGTGCATGACAAGCATGCGGCCTGGGTTGGACATCTTCCCAAGGTCGAGACTTGGCTGAATTCTGTCCAGCATGAGAGCACGAAATTGACGCCATACGAAGTTCACTTCGGAAAAAGACCACAAAATGAACTAGCGAGGGTGTTGGGATTAAATGAGGGTAAGCAACCGGGGATGGATTACACTGTCCAGTTGGCGAAACAGAATTTATCTAAGTCAGCACAAAAGAGAATTCGCCAACAAAAAGAAACTAAATTTGACCTATTCGAGCCGGGAGACAGAGTCTTACTTAGAGTGCCGAAACAGTCAAATAAGCTAGAGAAAGTCATGTCCAAGTTCTTTTATCTCTACGAGGGCCCATTTATAGTTTCCAAACGTATTGGGAAAACAGCATATGTGCTGGAGAATAGTGAGGGAAACAGATTATACGGGACGTATAATATACATAGTCTACGAAAATATGTGTCATAAAGTGAGTGTGTTTAGCTGGCGAGCCAGCCTATCAAATGAGTAAGTGTGGTGTCTGGTGCATGGAAGATCTGGTCTTAAGGCAGGCGTATCAGAAGTCACACAGGGGGGTAGTATGTAAGTAAATGAGAGTTTTTAAGGTACAGGGAAATATGACGGGATTGTCGGATGCTGTTGAGCACTAAATTGTCTCGATGCACCAAGGCCATTTTGGCAGCGCTGATGGGTTCCCATTTATCTCCAAGAGATGGGGGAGCGCTTGAATAGGGCTTGTTAGCTTAAGGCGTCCACGAGATAAAAGATGGGCCATCAGAATGCGAGACAGTCCTTCATGAAACTCATACATATCAGCACACGTGATTTCTGTTTACGGCCTCGCCATGTAAGATTTGTAAGTGTGTAATTTAAGATAATTTGTACAATGGTATTATGTGTGTGAGGAGAAATGGTCTGTGTTGAGAACTAGTATTAAGTAGAATATGGTTAACGGGAACTTAACAAGACAGGGCGATTACGGCACAGAAATATTTGGTGTTATATGTAATGCGCATTTACTGTTTTTTTTTTCAGAAGTCAATATTCATTTAATCTACTTTAAAGAGAGATTAAGTATTATGGTCACGAGGCGCTGCCACAGTAGTGTGATCGTGTGCTCAGTGATAAGTGGAATTAAATGTCACCATAAGGAGGGGACCTCCAGTGAAATTAGGGAGTTCTATGGTGATATAAATATATCAGAACACCTTCAATGCGTGTGATATGACATCATAAATACATAGTGCTCACACATTAATTATGTCTATTTCTCCAACATAGAGAAATTTGAGAGGCGGAAATATCCGTGGAACACTATTCCATATGTAAAACATTGGACTGGTTGCAAAGTGCAATCCATAGTGACAACAAACTTTGACGCAAAGTGCGTGAAGAAAAAATATGAGTGTATATATCTGTAATTTAGGGTGATTTCGTTTATGTAATATGTATTTTGGATGGGGTTTATTAACGTGTCTGGGATAATCGGATAATGGACCGTCGTCACGGTAAATCATCCGATGATCCGAGGCGAATATGTAACGTATTTTTCGTGGGGTTTTATGCAACTGGCATAAGTCAGTAGGAAGCCATTCTATATTTATTTACGCGGCAAATTGTTCAGCCAAGATAATTTTTCATGTTAATTTATTATTATTATTATTAATTTATTATAATTATTATTAAGGTATTTTCGGAGCATTTTATAAAAATTATTAGCATTCAGATAGGTTTTCTATGTCTTAGAAAACGCTATCAAGCAAATTATTACGAACGACGATATCATAGAAAATTATCTGATTACGGAATTTTACGGAGTTTTTGTCAGTTAGGGTATTTGAGAGAGATGACTCACTGGGATTTCAAGTACACGCTGAATCTTGTCGAGGAGCACGACGCAATCTTGGGTCGCAAGGTCTAGAAAAGGCGAATTGTGGAAACGGAAATCGACTTCTCCCTCCCGCGGAGTGTAATGAGGAAGGAGTGGGGATCTAGCGCGTAGGGTGCAGCCAATCAGTGGCGACGACGTAAGCTAGATGTCGGTACCATGGTGGGGGAGCCAACAGGTGCATATATCGTTCGACGCGCCGTGAAACAAGAACAATCTGTGTAGTTCTTGCCGAGTGTGGATATACGCGGGAATCGCTCCGATGTTCCGTGGAAGAGGACTATCTGTGAAATACTTGAGGTGTACGGTCGCAAGTGCGTGTCGCTCCGATGTTCAGTGGAGTTAGCGACGAACTTTTGTAAAACTTGGTTGTACGAGTGTTTGGGTCCGAGGTACGGACCATAGAATTATCTAATCTACCAGAATATCATCAAATTCCGACGGAGATGACGACGTCCAGGAGACTGTGGGAAGCTCACAACATCTTCAAGAACGAGGGAAATGCTTTGGCAATTTCCAGTGGTAAGCGCCAATGACGCAGAAATACGCAATCTCTCATTTTCTTTGTTCTACATTTCATATTTCAGTAACTTCATAGCTTGGAAATAAGAGTAAAATCAATTTATCAGACTCCGTTTTCACGTAATTTTCTATCGGTAATATTCAAATCACAACGCTCCAATTTAAATTTTATACTTATTATTATTAATTTTGCTATTCTTGTTTTATATAATAAATTCATTTCTTTTACAATGCAATCTTTGCTTTCAGTAGGTAGCATTAGATATAGACCAATTCCTTCTCCTGATACAATTGTTTGTTGGGTTAATGATCAAATCATACCACGATCTGAGTGAATAGAGTCTTGAAGGTGTTCTGCCAGAGCTAGACGTTGTTAAATACAAATTTAGATTTCAACATTGCGTTGAGGTCTTGGCGCCCATTAAAACAACATAGCTTAGGCAAAGGTAAACAGTTACATTTCTCACCCAACAGTTAGGAGCTAGCAAAACGTCTCATTTGTACGCTCAACGTGGAGCAAAGTAAATAACGTTTCACTTGTCGCTACCAACATGGGGCACTAATAACCATTACAACACGGCTCCCTCGCATTTGCGCACCCTCAAATGTCAGCTGACTGCGCCAGGATACGAACCTGCAACCTTGGGTTCAGCAAGCGAGAACGCTACCGCTGAGCCACGCAGCCAGCCTGTACCTTTTTGTTACACCCTGTATATATAAGGTGCGTTCAAAAAGTAACGAGCCGGAGGCATAATTACAGAAACCAGTACTTGTATGTTAGAAGTATTGGCCCTGGCTCTTGAGGCACTTGTCCCACTGTGACACGAGGCGGTGAATGGCTGTCTCATAAAATTCCCTGGGCTACGATGTGAACCAGTTCCGCACGTACAGCTGGACGTCGACGTCCGAGGTGAATCGTTGGCCCTGCAGAGCCCTTTTCAGGGGTCCAAACATGGCGTAATCACAGGGAGAGAGGTTTGTACTGTATGGAGGGTGGCCGAGAACCTCCCATTTGAATTTCTGCAGGAGTGCCGCGACTGTGTTGGCCGTTTGAGGTCGTGCATTGTCGTGGAGCGACCACGGCGGCTATTGCTTTCACTGTCACTCGGCGGTCCTGGGTAATGAGTGCATCAACCAGCTGGATGTTGTCATCGGAAATGCAGGGGGGTGCCCCAGACCGGGCATCATCGGCTAACGACACCCATCCTTCCCTGAAGTGCTTGTGCCACGCCTTGACCCTTGCGAGGGACATGCAGTGTTCGCCGTACACTTGTGACATATGGCGATGAATGTCCGTTCCCCCTACTCCTTCCGCTGTCAGAAACCGAACAACACCTCTTTGCTCTTTGTTTGACACCTCCATGTCACTGTTTTCAGCGTTGGACGATTGATGCATGCTGTTGCTCGCTTTATATAGTCACGTGACGTGCACACGTGCCCTCTAGCGACGGGCTGTGACCTTCCACGCTCTGGTCGGAACCACACCTCGTTACACACGCCACGATTAGCCGATGTAGTCACCGGTTTGCGCATTCCAGCCTCCGGCTTGTTACTTTTTGAACGCACCTTATATATTATATACTCATACTATTTTCATTACTGAAGCTTAATCCAAAAAGTAATATTTTACAGGAGAGAGGAAAAACGCTCCGAGTGTAAAATTTCATCTGAAAATCCATTTGAGCACATTTATTATGTTCAGATGGAATAAATGCATTTTTATACCAAGTATTTCTGTTTAGGCTTTTGCAGTTGAAGAAATATTCAAAGAAAATTATGGATTTGGTACATTTTGGCACTGAAACTCTAAATACTTTCAACGGAAAGACATAAAATTTCACTGCAGTCATCAGAATCTTCGAGAAAACTGATTGTATTTAGTTATGCAATAATTAGATTTAAGGTATTTACAGTGAAGGCATAGATTATTTAAATAATATTTAAAAAATTGAACAAAACAATGAAAATTATGTAAAGTAACTTACCAGTGCTGAACTTTTGGAATTATGATTGTAGTTTGTGTCTAAAGAACATGAATATGGTAAATAACTTGTGAACTGGACAATGGATAATATTATCCAGTACTAAAAGAAATGGCCTCTCATTGGCTGCATGGATATGGTACGTATTGGCACATTCATGCCACAGGATTTGGTACTTATTGGCATCAAACGAGATTTTCAATGCCCTGTTTGTTATGGATTTAGGTCGTTTTGGCAATTTCTTTTTCTTTCATATGGTGGAGCTTCCTACTAACATACGTTTTCCATAATAATCTCAATTTCGATTTTTGTGGAATTGGTATCTTTTGGAAATAAGCTTCTCTATTGTAAACTTGTGTAACTTGTGTGGTTTGTTAGTACGGTATCCTATTACGTGATTTGTTTTGTTTTGACAAGTTTAATCATCCGCAAGTAAAAAATAAATATGCGCAATACAGTATGACCTTGATTATGAAAATGACCTAAATATGCAAAATATATCTAATAATACTGTAATTATCCGAAACAGTCAATTTTTGTATAATTCAACACTTTGACTGAAATGACAGTTAAATGTAAATAATCAAAATTAGAGTTTATAAGTAATGCAATTTGTTTTTAATTTTTCCAGGTATATTAAGAAGCAAGTATTATTGAATGGCGAAACTGGGAAAGTAGCCTTTGATGACAATGGTGACCGAATCAATGCAGAGTATGATATTGTAAATGTGCGGGATAACCAACAACAAGTATCAGTTGGACAGTACTTCTATTCTAACGTAAGTATTTTATGTGTGCGTGCACGTATGAATACCAATCCACAAATTTGACTTCCTTCCAAATGTACTTTCTAAAACAAAGTAAGTTTAGATGATGCTTCTCCAAACTATCGGGTGAGGGCACCGAATGAGAGCTCAGTGCTTGGTTCTGAGCTGACCCCATTACCTTATGCTCGGTCTTGCCAAGCAAAAATCCACGTGCATGGTCCTCGTTTGATCAGAAATAGATTAAAATAAAAAATATCCCAAAAATGCACATACAATGAAATAACTTATACGACTCATAAGTTATGGCAACGATTTTTTTACTCGCGAACAGGAGACAACACGGAAAATCTACGATATGCATTTGGAAATATAGGGCTTAGTGCCTGAAGATAAATTCTGATGTCAGGTGATGCTCGTAGGTAAGTGACAGAACACAGGCCATTGGTAAACATTGTTTTATTATGGTATAGACAGCAAATACACAAGACCACGTACAAAGGTTATAGACCTTCGAAATAATCACCCTAGGTGTCTACTGTGGGGTGGGGCAGGCGCTCAATACCGTTCGCTGCATGTGTATCGCTAACGTGTAACACCTCCCTCCAAAATGCTGTTACGATGTTTTCTTTGTAAGCAAACCGTCGTCCACAGATCTGCATGGCATTGGCGTGCATTTCTGCCGCGGAGAACTTCGATTTTAATATGCGATCGTAGCTCCTGCTTGTTGACTTCCATTGTGTGACGCTCTCACTCACACACTGAAGTTGGGGGCATGCTCAGACCCACACTGTTGTTTACATACACCATCTAGTGGCATCCTACGCAAGTACATACCGTACGTTTCCAAATGCATATCATAGATTTTCCCTGTTGTCTCCTGTTCGCGAGAAAAAATTCGTTGCCATGACTTACGACTCGACCTCCGTAGATGTGAATGAATATTAGAAATAATATTCATTTTAGGTTCTGTATTGACAGTGATATGAAAATAAGACTTTTTCAATTCTTCCGCCTATTCGATACTTTTAATTCTAACACACTTCAGGGGTACATGTTTCAGAACCTATTGATTCCTTCCTCAGCCCATAATCCTATGTTTAGGGCACAACATGAAATAGAATATCGGATCTCTCAAAACATGTACCCCTGAAGTGTGTTAGAATTAGAAGTATTGAATAAGTGGAAAAATTGAAAAAGTCTTATTTTCAGATTTGAATGAAGGCAGTCTGTTGTCATTATAAGCTTAGCTTCAATATTTTGAAGTAATACAAATTAACATTTTTATGATAAAATCCCTGGATCAAAATGCATTCACATGTTTCACATAGAAATTGTGGGGGCCATTTCAGGAAAAGAGCCGCATGCGTCTGAAACTAGACGAGAGTGCCATACTGTGGCCAGGCAGGCGTACTACAAAGCCAGAAGGAGTCGTGATTCCCACACATCTAAAAGTCCTCACCATTGAAGAGAAGCCTTTTGTTTATGTTCGTGAACTCCAAGGTGATGAAGATAGCTGTTCACCTGAAGAAATACCTTGTCCATATCTCAATTCCTCTGAAGAGAGTAAGTATAGTAACCATACCTTAAGATTCTTCCTGTCGGTGAAACTATTAATAGATCAACGCATCTGATGGATAATCAAATTATAATTCAGGGATCAGCAAACTGCCAGACTCAAAGAGCTACTCTCTAAATATGAAAGTATGCAGTGAGCTGCCAAATATATTTTCAGAAATAGAATGTTTGATTAATTAATTGAATTCATTACTATAAAATAAGAAGAGAAAACTGTAATACAGGAACAGGTAACCTGGAAGCTTTAGTGATCTACCGTTCTACCCTTACCATAATCATAATTTCCAGGCCATGTTTTTATAAAAGAAAACTTTACATTAAGAACATTTAAGGTATCGGTAACAAAACTTTTATAGAGATAATATATTACCATATCTCCTCGCATAATCGTCCCATAGTATTAGCCAAACGTTCGTGGAAGAAAAGGAGGGTGCAACGATTATGCTAAAAATATTAAAGTTCAAAGAAGAAAAACGACAATCTTTGTTTTAATATAGGCAACTGTAACTTAATCTGCTGCATGCTTGTGCGCTTTCTTAATATTATTATTATTATAATTTGCTTAATTTGAAATCCCTTGTATTTCACTTTCAGCAAGATCACCGTATAATTCTTGTATTTTCTCATTGTGAACACCACGGGTCTCTGTTGCGATGTTTCGATGGGAGTGGCTGATGCTAGACTGGCGCAGGGAGTCCTTTGCGTAAGTTTCCGTCAATAGCAGTTGGGCCTGTTTTCACATGGGCGATTGGGGCTAGCAGCGCTTCGTATGGTGCCTTATTGTATCTTGTCATTCCGAGGCCAGCTCACTCCCCTGGGCTGGAAATCTTGAGTGGGCTACCAGAAATGACGGGATGTAAACTGGTAGATCGTAATTGAATGTTCAGTGAGTCCTGGCCATGTGTGGGTAATACATGGGGATTCTTAGCACTTAGTATGAGAGATGGAGGATAACATTCTAAGGTGTATTTATTTTGCTTAGTTTTTCATTATATGTCTAGCATGAGTCATAGCCTCCAGACAGAGAGAGACAGACTCTTTTCTTCTGACAAGGTCACACCAGGTTATAAACTCGCGGCAGCGTGTGTAACCAATCTGTGCATAAATACGAATGTGCTATGCGACGATTATGCGTTGAAATTTCCAAAAAAAAAAAAAAAAAAGATTTGTATTTGAAAAGCAGGAAGGTCTACAGTGGATTTGATTTTTGCTGTAAGGCAGTTACAAGAACAGAACTATGAGTATGGAACAGATCTACTGATGGCCTTTCTGGACATTGAGAAAGCATATGACAGTGTATGCAGAAACAAAGTATGGAAGTCCCTGGAGGATAGAGGAGTAGAAAAATGGACTATAAGGAGGATAAAGGAGATGTACAAGGGAAGCGTGAGCTGTGTGAAAGTGGGAGGAGAGAGATCGGACTGGTTGGAACAGAGAAACGGCCTGAAACAGGGAAGTGCACTGTCACCATTACTTTTCATTGTGGTGATGGATGACATAATGACCCGAGTGGCACAAGTAATTGGGGAAGGAAAGATGAAAGCAATGGTGTTTGCAGATGATTTGATGATTTGGGGAAACAAGGAGGAGGAGGTACAGGAACAGTTGGACGTGTGGGAAGGAATAATACAAGGGTATGGATGAAATTTAGCATAAATAAGAGTGAGATGGTGATCACAACAAGGAAGAAGGAAAAAACCACAACAGGAATAACAATTGGTGGGGAACAGCTGAAGAAAGTGGTGAGTTTCAAGTATCTGGGAAGCCTGATACGAGAGAATGGAAGAAACGATAGAGAAATAAATGAGCGGGGGAGACAGGCAGAAGCATTCCGGAAGAGTGTGAGAAGCATGTTATGGAGCAAGGATGTCCCTCAGAACAGCAAAAAGATCATATATCGGACGTACTATGTCCCTATCCTGACGTATGCCTCGGAGACCTGGGTTATGAAAGGAAGGGAGAAGAGCAAAATACAGGCCAGTGAGATGAGGTTCTTGAGAAGCAGCATTGGAACTACAAAGAGGGACAGAATAAGAAATGAGAGGACCAGAGAATTAATGAAGGAGGAACCATTACAGGATGGTATAGAGAAATCTAGACTTAGATGGTACTGCCCCCGTAAATTGAATTATATTGAGACCACGATGGCTGTATTGGCATATATGAATAAAGTTATGGATGTCATAGTTGTGACGTGTATATTCATGACGTAGGCACGGATGACGTAGACTTCATGCAAGTAGGCTGATTGAGCTGAGATTCTTGGTGACGTCATGATTTTGTTCGAGAAAGATCTTAGATTTACGACGCAGTCGCAGGAAACAAGGTATTGTGCTAAGGAAGAAGTTACGCTATTGGAGGAGAGACTCGAACCAATGAACGATAGTTTGGAAGGAAGACGGAGATTGCTGAAACTACGATATTTGATTACTTTTGGCATGCAGATTTGTGGAAATCTATTTTCAGTTATGGCATTGATTTGGAATTTTGAAGAAATTAATTTTGAGTTTTTGAAATTTGAAAATCCGTCAAGTATAGCCAAAGTTAAAACTTCTAGCAATGACGGAGGAACGAACTATGGAAGGGATGGATACGCCCCTTAAGAAGTTGATAAAAGGTCGTGCACAGGAGAGAGGAGCTCTCATATCTCTCATATCTCTCATACCGCTGATATCGCATATATATTTCTGATGTCAGATAGTCATTGTCGAGTGAATAAGTGAAGCAAGTTGTCTTTAGCGTGTGGTTAAAGCCCGGCGCATCGAACGAACGCGGAGCAGTTCCATTTTACGCTGTTCGAAACTAGGTGAAGTTGTAACGCTCATATTAACGTTTCTACCAGATAAGATATAAAGAGTTAACTTCTGCCTTTATTATAATTCAATTGGGCAGTACAACATTGAGGTGTGTAGAAGATTTGAACAATTTCACAGTTATACTTTGAAAGATATTGGCATTTTAAGGCTGCAGACAAAAGTGATTTTCTCGCCACCTGAGAGGCACTTTTAAATTTCCACAGTATACACTACGGCTGACACGTGTTACAACCGTGATATTGGAGAATACGTTTGGTAATACAACGATACGTTCTACTATGGAACATTATAATCTTGCAGTGCTTTCAATGATTATAACAGAAGTTGAGATGGAAGGCTAAGGCTTTAATGCAATTGGGACATATATCGATGGAGTGAAGTAACAGCATGGAACTTCGTTAATCGTCATTCTACAAAAGCGAGCATGTAGTGAACATCCAACTACACTCATGCATCGTGAATCCATCGCTGAATTATATCAAATGACAGTGGAAATATCATCATACTCCACGATTATGAATATTTCTGCGGAAATAACTGCAATAAACTTCATGGCGAATTACGACTGGAACTTCAGGGAACTTTCAAGAGAGGCCAGGGTGGACCCGGCTCATAAAGAAGAGTTTTGCCAGAAGGATGTCTTTCGTATACGCGGAGCAGTGCAATTTCCGGAGGAGGAAGCAGTTCGATTCTCCGAGGACGCTGATTCCAGGTTCGAGGACGGAGCACATCTTCACGCTGGTGAAATGGAACCAACAGCAGTTTTCTTTGAAAACTTTCCTCTAGAACTTCAATCAACAGATAAGGTAGTCGTGAACGTTTCTTGTATTATTTGAGTCATGTAGCGATATCTGAGCAACTATTTTTCCTATATTTGTTGTCCTATCTTTTGCCCCATTTTCTTGATTAACATTTCTGTACTCAGTACACTTCGATGATTTATGCCTTTTTCTACGATTTGTTGAGACATTGTTATGTCATTGGCATACTTAAATAATTTTGGATCAGTTGAGACTGATAATTTAGATTCTTTCAGTAATTTGCATATTTTTTGTAGTCACGATTTGACTGTAAAGTTAACGATTGCTATGGCAGATTTGAATTCAGACAGCGTGTCATTTTATTAAAGTAATTCTATTCAGTAAATTACTTTGACCAATTTTCTGTCATCCTCAAGAAAGAAGAATGATTAAATGATTTTAGAGCGTTAAAATCTAATACGTTATCGACGATCTTTGAAATACTAGTCGTCTTATGAACATGATTGCAACATAGACATTTATCATTGCATTATAGACAATTTTATGAAATATGAACTTTGATTACGATTTATTGAATACACTATTGTAATGAACATTTGATAGGAGTTTTTCTCAATTCTAGATTGGAACAATAATGTTTGCATTCCACAGTCTAATTGTATTCTATTCGACTATTTATGCAGTTTAGAGGAACTTTGATTGAAGATAGTATTTTTATACTGCATTACTTTGAAGATATTAATCTCAATTTTGATAGACCAGGGAGGAGTGTCTAATCGTATTTGCTATTAAATTTATTTGTGATTGGAAATTTTTACTTCATATCGATTCATGAATGAAACCACGAAGGTTAAATAATAACAGACATTAATACAATTGATGAATATAAGAATTTTTGAAGAGGAACAATGTATGTATAATCGTTAGTTCAGTGGACCTGTAAAAGTCGCTGATGAGTAATGCCCTTGAATAATGAAGGAGGTTCCCACAGTAATAAATGAAGTTGTTGAATTTATGAGTGGAGGTTTTTGTATGTAATTTGGGAGATTTTGATGCCATATATATTAAGATATATGATGAATTCTGGGCCAATTGTTGTGCAATTTTGTGCGTTTTGAGCGAAGTATTTTTCCGCTGAATGTATTGTCCTGGTTCTTTGAAAGTTATTCATGTGAAGATACTGTTAAAGTTAACAAGAGTGTTAAATAATTTGAGATGAAGATTTTGAATGGAGGTTACCGTCACAAATATTAATAATAATTATTAAACCTTATTAAACCTGAATTTGACATTTAAATATAACTAACCTTCATTGGTCGATTATATCAACACAATTTGAGTAATTATCAACCGGATAAACGTGTGGTTTAATGTATTTCTTGTATAAATAATATAAACAATATTAATATTGTAAATAATTTTGTAAATATCTTTGATAACAATTTGTAATGAAAGGGATTAATAGAGGCGTGTATAAAATTTCCAATTGTCGTTTGACATTGTTATAAACAATTTATTATTGTTAGAAATAATTAATGAACTTTTGTTATTAACATTTAGAGTTTTGTTATTATACTCTAAACAACGCTAATTAAACATGTGGATTGAACAATTAAACATGATTTGGGATTGTTGGAGTAATCCACTGGTGTTTGAATGGAGCATTTAAAACATTTGCGTGATAATATTTCAGTTGAGATGTGGACATTTAACGTGTTTTGAAGGGAGAGCTAAGCTCTGATGTAACTCGCTTATGCTAGGGTTGAACAGACAGGTGAGTCCACTTTGACGATGCAGGTGCATTGCAGCTGGCCCGGACAACTGTATGATAGAGGCCAAGGACGTTTACATAATAGCCTTGTGGCTATAAATAAAATGTGAAATATAAACACGCAAACCAATTGATATATGTGTCTCGTCCCAAATCCCGTTTCCATTCCAAGTGCATTATTAATTACGTTATTTTGAGCTTGAGAAAGCTGAAAAATTGTATGTAGAGTATACAAGTTCTACAGGAGGACATAGTTATGTGGACAATGACTTCTGATTGCCACGTGGATTTTGTTGTTTTATTTTTGTTAAATTCATTCTTTATGTGAAATACATTATTGTGCAGTTTAAAGTTTCTTGTCTTCGTTGTGGTTCATTTTAAATATCATAGTGGAGGTTATTGTGAGGGCATACTTTAAGTGATCCAGTTGACAACCCATCCCCGAGATAAATTTAAAAGGTAAGTAAAGGTAAGTATGAACCCCCGTATATTTTGGTGTGTTCCACAATAATTTCTTGTTAACTATTGTGCTCTAATCTCGATAGTATCTGTCAGTGCCATTTTCATTGATGTAGCTGTGCCGGTGCGTTTGATTATTGGCAATCCGATTGAGGGGGCGGATAACTGACAGCCCAGCAGCGGCTCTTGGGATGTAAGTTCGGTGCAGCCCAACACACGCTCGTGTGCAGTAAACGTATATATTAACTAAAAGAACAAACATCACTCACATTCGGTCACGTCTATTGCTTGTATGTTAAATCTATTCTTCGGTCCTTTGAAGCAGCGAACTTTTCTATGATGCCATCGTAAAAGGGCACTGTATTCTTTAAATCGTTGAGCAGTGACTTCTCCAGGGATATGGTTGCCAGCACAGTCAGCCTCTCCTGGGATGTTGAATTCCTTAAGTATGTTTTAGCCTATCTTTTTAAATGATCTTGTCGACTTCGTCGTTACGCTGAGGTCTGGCGTTACGTTACGGTGACGGGACAAAATGTACCGAGAATGCACTGAAGTGTGTGCCGTCATAGTACGATGTAGCAGCCGAGTACCAAGAAGGCAGTGCGAGAACAGAGTTTCAAGAAGGCAGTGCGAGAACAATCAAGTAGGCAGTGAAGAAACAAAATAGAATCTTGAAACTCTGTTCTCGCACTGCCTTCTTGGTACTCGGCTGCTAGCATTTAAAATGATATAAAGTCCAGTCTTTCAGACTGACTAACCGTGTCTTTTTATCCGCTTAAGGCACGAAAAGCTTCTTTCTACTGTTGAACTGGCAGACGGTATAGTAAGTATTAAATACAATAATTTATACGCTTCTTTGAACATGTCCTTAAGTTCATTCTTATTGAGCGACACAATTATTTCCTCCAATCTGGTATTTTTGTAGGTAGAATCAGAATAGATGTACTGAAGTTCGTTTTTTAACCTGTGTGTGTCAAATGTCGTGGGATACGAGATTTTTAAGTTCTTTAGACAGAGCGTCAAGAGGGAGGATTTTAGAATATTATTCAAACTTAGAGCTATCTCCTAAGCAAAGAAACTGGAGCTTCTGCATATCATAAAAATCTCGTTAAATTTTAGTTTTCTTCTCAGCCATATGAAAATAGGTTTTAAACGTTACTTCATTCCTTTTACCTAGTAGGCTATCAGTTGCCGTGTGGTGTTTATTTTTGAGAGGCAGAAGTAAATGTGCAGAGACTTGTTTTGGAGCACGTTAACTAATATATTAGCAAGCTCAAAAATGTCATTGAATACTATTGATAAAAATATCAATTGGAAGCTATTGAAGTTATTATACAACCCTACTGATTGACGAATTGTTTTCTCGTCTGGCTGAGGGTCGTCCATTAGTCTTTCAAAAATATCTTTCGATCCCTCCCACTCCTCGACAACCACGTTTAAAAGTTTACCATGAGACGACCAACACGTCACAATTAATGCGCCACACGGCCACGAATCACAATTTAACAGCACAATTTTTACTATAAAGGAATACTTCGTACACCACACGTTCAAATTTGTAACAAGCTTCTTGTTGCAGCTGTTGGAACAGTAGCCACAATTCTCGCGACAAAATATACTAGTAAATATGTCTTTGCATGATTGTGTTTTAGCGTGATTGAGATACTAACATTGGTAGCAATGGTCTAGGAGCGGAGAGCGCGGGTTATATTCGGGTGCGTTCGGAATAATATCGTCACAGCTCGTGCGAGGCAGCCAGATATTCCAGTTGCACGCTGGGCAGCACCAAGCGGAATACATCTGTACACATACCGCAGGCGGTTCGGCGCGTTGTCATGGCAACCGTTGAGTTACACGTCACAAGTCAGCCCATACTGCTGTGACCATTAGCATCGCTGCACTCAGAAAGCAAGGCGCAATCGTGAAGGGAACGGACTGCGGTGCTTGCTTAATTACTAATAAGTATGAGCGCTGCACCGGTTGTGTAATCACAACATATAAAGCGCACTCTTCGTTCTTTTTAACGAATACGGTAGGTTTTAAAGAGAAAATATAGGGATTCAGAAAATGATAGACAATTGTTTTGAGAAATGTTAGTGCAGCCGGGCTGTACCTGATGCACCTGAAAAGCCGCTACTGTGACAGCCTACTATCCTGATAACGGATACAGTACCGACATGTAAAACGAATGGAGGAGAAGAGGATACCCAGGAGGATACACGAGACGAAGTGGGAAGGAAAGAGGCCAAGAGGGAGACCGAGAGACAGGTGGCTGAAGGGGGTGGAAGAAAGCGTGAAGTAGAGAGGAGAAGACTGGACAAGGGTGGAGGCTGAGAGATGGTGGGAAGACAGAAGACGTTGGAGAGGCTTGTGTTCCAAACAGACCCGGCCAGTGGCTGGAAACTGTGCAAGATGATGATGATTTGAAAAGTAGGATGCGAATATTATTGGAAGGCGACAAATATGCGAGCAAATTCGGTACAAGTAGGCCTAATGAGCATTTATGGATAATTAAAATGTATCCACGCTTCCATTAATGTAGTGTGAAATTTAGCAGGAATAGTTTCTTGGATTTGGTGAATAAAAGGTTGAAATGCAATTTATCATTTCCTGTCATCAAAATTTGGTGCAGTTTATTAAAATACCTTAGAATTCATGAATAACACCGGAAGAAACAAATACACAAACAATAAATATTGGTCTAAAAAGTAGGCCTAACACTTACGTAAAAGTAAAACTTAAACAATTTGTGAAATTAAACCTAAATTAAAAAACTACACTGTAAAAAATTCTAAAAATCAAATATTTCAACATTTACAACGAAATTATGATTCAGGAACTATATAGCGTTTGCGATCTACTAAATATATGCTTACGATCTTCTGATAGATGTGTTGCAGGCCCTTGCTGTGATGTAATATGGCAGGGTAATTTTTAAATCCATATGTCACATAAAATTATGGATCAAACAAATGTGAAACACCATTATTCTTCTTATAAGAAGAACTTATCAAATTTACCTCTTCGATTTTGCCAAAACTTCGTGCCATTATTATTATAATTCTGGTATCAGAAACATACTGTACATATTATACACCGTTTTTGCCCAAAACTTGGCCACTTCCAATGCTTTTACTGTATAAGGTATAAGTAAGGAGTCAATTACAGGTAATAGGCAATTTAGAAATCATTTGGGAGGGTGAGAAGATATTTGTACCTATTAAGAAGGGAAAAACAACCTCAGACCCTGTTTACTATACAAAGGACATACGAAAATTAAAAAGGAAATGTAGAGTGGTAAACAGTCAAATCAAAGATGGCGGGGGAAACAGAGAAACCAGAAAGCAGCTAATAAAGGAGCTCAATAGGTTGAAAAAGGAAGCAAAGGAAAATTACATGAATGGCATACTTCATGAGGGTAAAGGCCACATAGGGAAATGGAAAAAGCTGTATTCATACATTAAAAACCAAAAGGGAAACGGAATCCACATTCCCACAATGGAGGGAGAAAAGGGTGAGCATTTATTTGCAGATAATGAGAAAGCAAACCTATTTAGTAGGGAATTCATAGATTCAGTGGAAGATTGTCAGGAGTTGGAAACCGTAAATGAGACTGGAGAGGGTGAAACACATAAGGACACAAGAAGCTTCACCTTTACAAATGAGGATATTTTTAGAGAAATCAAACTGCTTCAGCAAGGAAAAGCAGCAGGGTGTGTTCAAATTACTGGGGAATTAATAAAGGCAATGGGGTGGTACATAGTGCCTTATTTAAAGTTTCTTTTCGACTATGTCATGAACAATAGTAGAATACCAAAGGAATGGAAGGAATCTATAATAATACCAATTTATAAAGGAAAAGGAGATAGAAATAAACCTGAGAACTACAGACCAGTAAGTCTGACCAGTGTAGTTTGTAAAATCTTGGAGAGTTTAATAGTAAAATATATTAGAGGGGTATGTGAAGATAAAAATTGGTTCCTTAGGAGCCAGTATGGATTTAGAAAGAAATTTTCTTGTGAGGCACAACTGGTGGGATTTCAGCAGGACATATCAGATCGGTTGGATCTAGGGGGACAGTTGGACTGCATAGCTATAGACCTTTCCAAAGCTTTTGACAGAGTGGAACATGGAGTATTATTAAAGAAAGTGGAGAGAATTGGATTGGACTCGAGGGTTGTACGTTGGATAGGAACATTTCTAAATTCAAGGGTTCAGAGAGTCAGAGTAGGGAATTACGTATCACAGGAAGAGAAAGTTAAGAAGGGAATTCCACAGGGTAGTAAAATTGGTCCATTGCTTTTCCTAATATATGCAAATGGTTTAGGGAACAATATTGCATCAAAAATAAGATTGTATGCAGATGACATTATCATCTATAGGGAAATAAATAATATAGAGGATTGTAAAATATTACAAAGGGACCTCGACAGTATCCAACATTGGGTTGAAGAGAACCACATGAAGGTTAACGGAGGTAAATCAACTGTCACAATATTCACAAACAAGAGATTAAAAACTGAATTTCAATATACATTGGATGGGGTAATCGTACCAAAAGATGACAAGTGCAAATACTTAGGTGTGAGATTTGATAGTAAATTGCACTGGAAGGGTCATGTTGGAGACATTGTTGGGAAAGCATACAGATCGTTGCATGTCATTATGCGACTACTTAGAGGATGCAACAAAGAAATAAGAGAGAAAAGTTACCTAAGTTTGGTTCGTCCAATATTGGTATGGGATCCGCACCAGGAATACCTAATAAAAGAAATTGAGAGTGTTCAAAGGAAAGCAGCAAGATTTGTGATAGGGGATTTTAGGAGAAGAAGCAGTGTATCAGATATGTTAGAGAAGCTTGGGTGGGAAACATTAAGTAAGAGAAGGGAGAAAAACAGACTTGTAGGGTTATATAGAGCATATACAGGAGAGGAAGCATGGGGGGAAATCCGTGAGAGGCTCCAATTGGAAAGTAATTATATTGGCAGGGCAGACCACAAATTCAAAATTGGACGGCACTTTAGCAGAAGCGATTGGGGTAAATTTTCATTCATTGGGAAGGGTGTGAAGGAATGGAACAGTTTACCAAGGGCGGTGTTTGATCCCTTTCCAAAATCAGTCCAATTATTCAAGAGCAGAATACTCAAAACCAGGGAAAAGAAAGAAGTGGTATAACTTAGTGCTGTATTCCTAGAAACATTATACGTGCTATGTAATTCCTACAGCAGTTGTGAGAGGGGAGTTCAATCAATGTGTGAATAGTACATTAAGTTACCGTATTCTTTTAATATTGTGTAGTGTTTGTAAATTATGTACCTCATTTGCCACCGAGGTTGACACCTCATTGCAAATAAAGTGATTTTGATTTTGATTTAAAATCAATCTTTCCAGCAGTTTATAAAGGTGACATAATAGCACAACTAGTCTAAAATTCTTTGGATTATTTCCTTCTTTGTCAGGTTTCAGCAAAGCAATCTCTCAGCTCTTCCGCCATAACTTTGGAATTTGGTTTCTGCTCACACAGTTGATGAAAAGGTGGAGAATCCATTTCTTTGTTGTTGTGAATGGCATCATTTCAGGCTATGACTGAACCTTTAACTTGAGGCTCTCACTCAAATTTAATGCCAATACCAAGCATTACAAATGAAGCCTTTAATGTTGATGCCTAACATCCTTGTCCCCACTTCTCTCCAGCCACTGCTGCTGGCATGCAGTGTGATATGAGAGAAAGGCTAGCTTTGACTGCCAGGCTGAGGAGAGGAATCATCTTGCCGAATGGTGGTTAATGTTAATATTTACATACTCAAACATAATTATGACATCATTCAATAATGCACATTACCACACAAGCATACAACAATGAAGATTTGTGTACTACTATAAGTACCGATAGTTACAAATGTTATTATTTCATGATTTTTAGTTGTTTTTATTTTTATTTTTTATTATTATTAGTTAGGAAATCTTTAGTGGGCTACCAGAAATGACAGGATGAGCAACTGGTAGATCGTAATAGACTGTTCAGTGAGTACTGGCCATGTGGATTCTTAGCACTTAATGTGAGAGATGGAGGATAAAATTCTAATAAGGTGTTCTTTTTTTAGGGCACCAGGGCGCTACATATACATTTATAAATATCCCAATGAAATTCACGCAATAAATGTTCTTGAAATTCAGGGAACTCAACATCCACTCAATGCATAGAATAGCTTCTGTTTTATCACCAAGCTTGAATTGAGGATGGACTGTTTGATTGGGATTTCTGTGTAAACTGTTGTTTTGATCATGAGGAAATTTGGAAATTCATGTATATTTTATCATATCTGAAAAGAATTGGGTTTGAGACACAGGGGGGAGGCTTTTAATTATATTAAACACTAGGACCACAATGGATCACAGCAGCATGAAACAGAACGGGATTTGGCCAAACAGTTACCAAAAGTGCACTCAATCTTTGTTTGTGTGTCTGTACAATAAAGAGAAACGCTTGGGCATGGTGTTGCCAAATTGCTGCCCTTCCATTCTCTAATTATGAACAGCAAAGAGTTGAAATATGCTTTTTTTATATTATGCTTTTTTAATCATCTATTCAGTTGCAACCCGGCAAAAAATGAATAAATCCCTGTCCAATGAATAATTCACACATAATTAAATATATTTTATCATATCTGAAAATAATTGGGTTTGAGCACAGGGGGGAGACTTTTAATTATATTAAACACTAGGACCACAATGGACCACAGCACCACGAAACAGAACTGACTCAGAAGTGTTGGACAGACAGTGGATCAAATGAAAAGTGATAAGTGAAAGGTATTAAAATAAACAAGTGTCATGTTACAGATTAGTAGATGAAAAACTCACACGAGTGAGCCCTATTGAAAGTAATTTAACTACAACAAAGTGTACCATATTTTAAATTTTCAGATTTTTGTTGCAAGGGTTTCTGCATGGATCTGCTGAGAGAATTAGCTCGCACCATTAATGTTACCTACAACTTGACCCTATCTCCTGATGGTCAGTTTGGTAGCTACATCATTAAAAACAGTTCAGGTAAGATATAATACATAAGTTATTGCTCACATATTATGTACAAAGCACTTTTAGTATTTATAAATGATTATAGGTTCAGAATAAAACTCTATTAATCCTTCTTAATATTTTGCTTTAGTGGAATTCACGAATATTATATTTTGTCAATATCATATAATTATGCCCTTTGGTTTGTATTTAATTCGTTTACAAACTGGTTGGTTCCACAGTTTAGGGGCTGAGACAATGCAGTCATGTAGCCCCGTGTACTTTGGGTGTGTGTAGAATCTGTCTGATAACCGGTGTTAATTGTGATGGCTGTATTAGTGTGTAATATCTGTAATTCAGGTGAGTCCAGACGATCAATTTCAAGTAGTTCCTACTTTTGCTACCAAATGCTACTGTCAATACCTAGCTGTGAACTTGGCTACTAGCTGCCACTGCAACTTGGGCATGGTGGTGAACGTTGAAACTTAGTGGAAGGTTCTTTTACATGCCATAAATCTATGACATGGGCCCACCGGCGTTATTTCCCCTCCGAAGGAAGGCATGTTGAGGGATTTTAAACGCCCTTAAAAAATCCGCCAACTTCGGCTGAGTTTGAACCTGCAATCTTGGGCATAGAAGCTCTTCTACAATCTCTTCTAGAAATACCGGTAATGAACATGGAAATTTCTAGTAGCTGACAACTTCACCAAGTTCAGGCGACTGTGTCTCGTCCGAGATCTTACAAAGAAAGAAACATTCGGAAATAAAAAACAATTGGATAATATAATTACAATCACTCTATTATGCAGGTCAAGGAATGCTCCATGCAATCTTCGAGCTTAATGCGTTGCCGCTACACACTCGTTTCTTAAATATAAAAAAATGCCTTTTTCTTTTCTCGCCAACAGGCCTTTCAGCTTCATAGCTATTAAACAATCTGATACAAATATGTTAATAACAAAATGGCAATATTGTGATAGGTAAAAGGCGATAGAATTACAGGTAGGCTAGCTGGCTACGAGCAAGTAGCACCCTTTAACGGTGGCAATGTGACACAATCTGGACTCCACAAGACACCAAAAGTGTTGAAGATGACCGCTGTACAGCCTCCAAAAATGAAGGGAGATTGGTGGCAGGAGAAGGGTCAATAGTAGAGCAGACACAAGATAAGCTTGCCGAAACTCAACGATGCGCAGAGACTAATATCAATCGGCGTATTCTAATGCTCATTGCGGGGCTCCTGTGTCCCCCCCGAATGCTGATTACCGGGCTCACTGAACACTCTATTCTTCAACAACGCGGCTCGCTCTGAGACGCGGTATACAGCTCACTTGAACCCCAGTCACAGCTCAGCCTGCCAAGCCTGTGCAGACGATCCGTTCAGAACTGCTGCTAGCGAGCTACAGTCGCGAAGTGGGAGGGGCATTGTATGTCACCACCGAGCACACCCGAATATGGCCAAAGATCTGCACAGCATTCTTCGGCAAGCTTATCTTGCGTCTACTCTACCTACACTTCTCTGATCAGCATGTCAGATGTGTACAACAGGATCAAGGTTAAGTGATCTCGGGGAGCAGGGAAGCATTGTTATGTCCATGGAGTAGGCTACTCATTGAACAACTCGATCACAATTCAGGAGTGAGGGGCTGTAGGTACATGATCTGCTAGTATATTCCTGTATCAGTAACCAATGATATTCATTTACAGACATTTGAAGGGTCCCATTTCATTCCTGGTAAACAGATACCAGACAAGGATGTCACCTTCACCATCACCAAACATAGGCCTTGGAGGCCCTTGGAGGAGTGGATATTGGCACTAGATGGGATGTAGTTTTCATCTCCATGCTCGGCGGCCTTTGTTCCTAGGAATTACCCTGTTATTCATTTCTGTTGTAGGCTGAGTGAACCCCAGGGCCATTTGCTTTTCTGAAAGTGTCAGTGTTACCTGGGCGGCACTTAGAGTAGTACGATGTTGGCTCCGAAGAGGCTACCCCCAGCCGGAGTTTACGTGCGTTAGTGGGGCCAGGGCCATTCCGCTCCTCCTTATGTTGGCCAACAGTGCGCAGTGCCTAGAACCGGCATACCATCCAAGTTCCGACTACGCCCAATGTTACTTAACTGCGGAGTTCTCAAGGGATCTGGTATTTTGATGTGATTTGAAATAAATGAGCGGGGGAGACAGGCAGAAGCATTCCGGAGGAGTGTGAGAAGCATGTTATGGAGCAAGGATGTCCCTCAGAACAACAAAAAGATCATATATCGGACGTACTATGTCCCTATCCTGACGTATGCCTCGGAGACCTGGGTTATGAAAGGAAGGGAGAAGAGCAAAATACAGGCCAGTAAGATGGTTCTTGAGAAGCAGTATTGGAGCTACAAAGATGGACAGAATAAGAAATGAGAGGACCAGAGAATTAATGAAGGAGGAACCATTACAGGATGGTATAGAGAAATCTAGACTTAGATGGTACCGACATGTAAAATGAATGGAGGAGAAGAGGATACCCAGGAGGATATACGAGACGAAGTGGGAAGGAAAGAGACCGAGAGGAAGACCGAGAGACAGGTGGCTGAAGGGGGTGGAAGAAAGCGTGAAGAAGAGAGGAGAAGACTGGACAAGGGTGGAGGCTGAGAGATGGTGGAAAGACAGAAGACGTTGGAGAGGCTTGTGTTCCAAACAGACCCGGCCAGTGGCTGGAAACTGTGCAAGGTGATGATGATTTATCCATTTGATCAATTACGTCTATATAATACATTTTTTGATATAGGAGTCAGAAATTACATCTATAAAATAAAAGAACTTACAGGTATATATTAAAAATACAATAACTATATATAGCATATTATAATAATAGATCTTAAGAGATACATTCTTATTGGACAACTATTTACACCTTACTCTATTATCACAATATGAAAACTTAATTCTATAAATACAACAACTTACAGCTAGGTATTACAATTAAAATATAATTATAGATTTCATCGCTCCTATATGCTAAGATATTCAACTGCAGAGTAAACACACTGCCACTGTAGATTAGCTTTCAACATTCTTTCAAAGGTTTTTGTTTTTGGGGCCAATTTTATATACTGGGGTAGTTGATTGTATAATTTAACTCCTGTGTGAAAAGTTCCTTTTTGATATATGCTTTTGTGTGTGTGTGTGTGTGTGTGAAATATAAATGTTTTGATTTTGTCTTGTGTTATGCCTATGAACATCATTTGTTTTAAGAAAAAGTCTTTATTCATTAAATTCTTTTTAAAAAACATAATACTTTCAAATATATGAATGCAGGGCAGCGGGAGGATGTTTAAATCTTGATGCTGATCATGCATCACATTGCAATCTGCAGGCCAAATGGTCAAGCACCAGAAGCTGCCTTTCATGGGCTGTCTTGTCTTGTTTAGGAAAATACTACAAGGTGGACATACAACCTGTTCAAAGATGGTTTGTAAATTAACAATTAAGGAATAATTGGACATATCTGACACCAATGAATGTCTTAGGGAACACTGACATTTAACAGGTCTATGTAATCACAATTTGTATTCAGCATCATACTATCAGTAGGACTTGCCATAGTTTGTTGGATGCCAGCTAGTTTCAAATGCAGGGTGAGGAGGCACGTAAAAGTTAAAAGAAGTATTTTTGGGCAGTTGATAATTTTGTGAAGATTTCAAGGAATTTCAAGGATGGAAGTTTATTCAGATTATCAACATCATCATGATCAAGTATAGGCATAAATCTACACTATACTTTTCCTAATCTTTAAATCTGTAACTTACAGAAAGGACTCCATATTATGGTACGGTACAGTATTCTAATATAGTCTCATTGCCCATTACAGCTGGAGGTAAGAAAGAGTGGACGGGGCTGATCCGAGAGCTAGTAGATGACAGAGCTGACATGATTGTTGCTCCACTGACAATCAACCCTGAAAGAGCCGAGTTCATTGAATTCAGTAAACCTTTCAAGTATCAAGGTATCACCATTCTGGAGAAGAAGGTAATGAAACACTCTTATGACAGTGGTTTCTTAAGTATGTGCTGCAGCTCCCAGGGGTGCCACATCGAGGTTATCATTGCGTGCCTACTCAGAGGTTACAAATTATAAAAATATATTATCTGTAAAGGTTTTTGTTGTTCTTGTTGCTGATTTTTTTTTTTAATTTTATTTTTATCATATTGTACTTAAGTTTCTACGAGGTAGTGTTAATTCTGTTGTCATCTACATTTTAATTTTTCCAATCTGTCAGAAAGGAGTCTATGAGATTATCTCATGTCTCCTGTCAGGCAGTGGCGGCTGATGGATAGTTGTTCTGGGTGTTGCACTATTTTCATTAAGGGGGGATGGGGGTTAGGGTAAAAGACTGCTTTATTTCAGAGAAAACTGTACTCAATTATACGGTAAAACGGATGTACCTCATTCATCACGAATGCCACATTTCAGAGAACATCATGTTACCATCGGATTAAATGGATTATAAGTTAGTCTACAAAACAACGTAAGTTGTATATACGAGGGTAAGAAAAAACACTCATATTACATTGCAAAGCAGTTGACGGAGCATCACGGATGTGTCCGTCTGTGCCACGGCTCCCTTGTTGCAATCAGTGGACAACGACCAGCGGAGTTAACTGTTGGGACATGACTTACTCGGTCTAGCATCTCTGCCATACCCTTAACTATTGAGATATGGTAGGTGCTTGGGCCTGGCAATGACCAAACGGACGAGCGCTCCTAGACAGTATGTGCGCTTCGCTTTCTCAGACAGTCACAGTAACTTACTATAAGATTTCCTGAATTATTAAAGAACAGAATTATGAATTCCTATACATATAAAAGGGAATGTACAGCTTCTTTTTAGTAAAAATATTATTACGGTATTAATTGTTTTTCTTGAATTAATCTAGTCGTTGTGCAACACTGCAACCTTATTACCAACACGGCCGAAGCCGTCGGATTTTTTAAGAGCGTTAAAAATCCCTCAGTATGCCTTCCTTCGGAGGGGAAGTAAAGCCGACGGTCCATGTCATAGATTTATGGCATGTTAAAGAACCTTCCACTAATGACACCTGTGTGAAGCTAAATTGGATAGGTTAAGAATGTAAAGAACACTCTTAGGTTTCTACGTTCGTCGCCAAGAGCCGACTGCAGTGGCCTCTAGTAGCTAAGTTCTGAACTAGGCCTACTAGTCGTTGACAGCGGCGTTAGGCGGCAAAAGTAGGAACTATTTGAAAAATTCTGAGTTGCAGTCTGTACTTAAATTAAAAAACAGATAAACACACTAATACAGCCATCACAATTAACACCAGTTATCAGACAGATTCTACACACACCCAAAGTACACAGGCCTACATGGCCGCGTTGTCGCAGCCCCCAAACTGAGGAACCAACCAACCTTATTACCGGCCACCACTGCTGTCACGTAACCCATTAAATTAATATTATATGACGTGAATATTTGTTACTGAACATTTCTCTACCTACAATAGTAACCAACTCAAAACTACATACAAGAATCAGAGTTGACCCAGCTTAAAACAATCACCTCTGGCATATGATCAACTGGGAAAGGTTTAGGAGACAATGACTTAAGACATGTTTTGTTGCATCATATCTAACTGGCTCCATGTAGCAAGCTTGCCTTTTGGGTGCAGAGATTTAGGATCTCACGAGATGCTGGACTGGGGTACACTCGGCCTTGTGAGGACAATCAAGTAGCTGCTTGATATGAGAATAAGTATTCCAAGACCTAGTCATGCAGCCGAGGATGTTGTTATGCTTCTCATAATCTGCAGGCTATGAGATGGGCAGCAGCCATCCTTAGATCCATGCAACTGTTTGATTCTCAATAGCGGGAGAATTTTGTTTTGCAACACTTGAAAATGGTCTCGTATTTCAACGTATTATCTGCACTCGTCATGTACGGTTAGCATTGTTGGCAGCCACCCTGGCCTAGTTTTAATTCACAGCTCTACCAAGAAATCTAATTCTGATTTGAAGTACTATAAAATAATAATAATAATATCGTATGGCCTCGGGTGACGGGTGTAAGCTTTGTTGTTTGACACCCAGAGGGTAGCTTGCATGTCGAATTTCATCATTCCTTGAAGCACTATGAAAGATATCTAAGCTCCTTGAACACTATAGCGCTTTCTAGTAGAGAAATGAGGAACTTTGTGTTGGCGGAAACTCCCGAGATTAATGTTGCCATTATGAACACGGCCTACTGAATTCAAATGGGTTCTTTGACATGCCAACATCGTATGACATAGGCTACGTATTGTAATTTTTGCCGCCTTTCAAAAATCACTTACCACGGCCAGGAGCGAACCTGCAAGTTTGGGGTTAGTAGACCGACGCGTTAACCACTCACCCACCGTGGCAAGCAACTGGTGTCAATGTCAAAGACTTGCACCAGCTTTGAGGGCTACAGGAGTTCATTTTTTCTTTTACCATCAGCTGTCAACCACTGGCCATATCTGCTTATAAGACCTTCTTTCATTTTGCAGCCTTCCCGATCGTCCACTCTAGTGTCATTTCTGCAACCATTCAGCAACACATTATGGATCTTGGTGATGGTATCAGTGCATGTGGTGGCACTGGTGCTATACCTTTTGGACAGGTTCTCTCCATTTGGGCGCTTCAAACTCGCCAACACAGATGGCACGGAAGAAGATGCTCTCAATTTATCGAGCGCCATTTGGTTTGCATGGGGTGTGCTTCTTAACAGTGGCATAGGAGAAGGTAGGTTAGTATTCCCTCAATAGAAACATGTATCGTTGTTTTGTACAAAATATGCTATTCCTCAAACTTATATCACATTGTACGTTATTAATGTTAATTAGAAGTGATGGTAAGTTAGTTCACATACCGTACTTTAGAACAATACCAATCTAATTATAACCTACTCAAAGGTTTCTCAATGAAGACAATTTATTTATAGACACACAGAAAGCTGTTGTTGTTAATTCATTTAAGGGGCTTGGGACATCTTGGTCATCAGCCCAGTGTAGTTGGGTGTTTGTTGAGCTTGTCTGATAACTAGGGCCCGGATTTTTAGGTGGCTTAAACCTTCACTTTAGGTTTCTTGTATTCTAACAATAGGTTATTTTAGGTTTTTCTTCCAGGATCAATACAGGCAGCGATAATTTTTTGTTTTTCTTATTTCTGCAAAATTTATTTATGTACTTATTTCACAAAAGTTTACATTGTCACTTACTTGTCCTGGGCTCCTCTCCGTCTTCTTTCCTGTCTGCCTCTCTTGGTCAACTCTTGTTCTCTTCCGACCCCGACGGTATTAGGGTATCCGGAGCCTAGGGAGTCTCTGCCTTTCCCGCCTTAATTGGCCCTTGTCTGACCTTTCCTGATACCCTCCTTCTGCGGGGGGTCAGCCTTCTTTTTCTTTTCATGTTATCTCCTGCCTTCTGCTCAAGGCCCTCAAGAAGGCAGGATGTCTGTAGCCCCACCACGTCTGGTGCACCCTGGATATTTCTACACCCTCAGGGGCTCACGGCTGGTGAGTTCGGGAGCTGGCGATCCCGAGGGATTCCTGAGCTGGGCCCGTTTTTTCCCTTTTTCCACCGACTTTGGGGTGGACCCTCTCCTCTTTACCTTTCCCATCTGCCTTTCATGGCTCTCCTTCCTTCCAAGTCCCTCAATCCTCACTCTTCGAGGGTTGAGGGCATTTCATTTCTACCTGTCTTTTATTTGCCTTATCCTTTATTTTTCAGACAGATTCTACACACATCCTAAGTACACGGGGCTACATGACCGCGTAGTCGCAGCCCCTCAACTGAGGAACCAAACATCCTTTATTTGTTTACCATTTCTTCTTCTAGGATGTAAGTCTGTAATTAGTATTAGTTATAGTTTTCATTCTCATCTCATCTTTCACTATCATCCAAACCATTTGGGGTGATAACCTAGATGTTAGGCCCCTTAAAACAACAATTATCATCATTATTGTACTGCATTTAATGGTAGTAACCTGAACTATCTCCGGCCTAATGCTTGTAATCGCAGTGGAAATAATTTTATGATGCATTTCAATGGGGAAATAACATTCTTTATTTGAAAAAGGCGAAACAGCTATTTAGGTTATTTTAGGTGTCAACCCCTTATTTAGTTTTTTTTTTAGGTGAAATCAAATTCACATATTCTGCTCCAGGAAGTGCGAAACGAACATATATGTTGAAATTTGTGAATTACATAGGCAGGAAAAAAATAGGTAAAAACCTAAAAATCCAGGCCCTACTGGTAACCTGTATTTCTGTAGTAGCGTGCGTATCTGAATTAGGGTCAGGGAAGGGGTATGTGCCCTAGGTTTTGAAATAAGACACTGTACTATCTTGGTATTTTTCTGGGAAAAATCACATTCAGGATAGCCACTGTGAGCCCCAGAATTTAAACCTCCGATCTTCAGTCTTGCAGTAGCTGCCCTTGCGGCCATAGTGCACGATTCAATGAGCACGGCTATGCCACGGGACTTATCAGTACTCCAACAAATCCTATTCTCTTATCCATCTTCATATGAATGTGTATTTCCCCAGTTTCTTCTCATAAATAACATGATAATTGTTCCTTTGCTAGAGCAACGGTATATTATCTGCCTCATGATCCAAGAATGAGGATTCAAACCTGCTGGAGTTGATAGCTAGAGTTGTAAAAGGCCCTCCCGCAAAGAAAAAAAACACACAATAAATACCTCTTGTTTAACTACAGGGTCATTAACTACCGGCTGAACCAGGTACGCACGGCTGCGATCTGCACCAGTCACAGCCAGCTTAGCTTGCCGTGTTTATTCGAGCTCACCCTGTACATACATACAAACATATCCAAATCCCGTTCCAGCTATTGCTGGGCCTGGGTGTTTACGAGGCCTCTCCATCTTATTCTATCTTCCACCACTCTTCTTCCCCCACTTGATGCCAGTTACCTCCTCTTCTCTCTATACAGACTCTCACTCCTGTACTCCAGAGCATTCTAGGAAGCCCTCGAGGTCTTCTTCCATTATTTTTGGTAACCCTTATCCGCTCATCCTCTTAACATGTCCATACCAACGTAGACTCTTTTTCTCTACCCCCTCTCTCATATTTTCCTGATTTAGTTTTTTTTTTTGTAATATCTATATTATTTTCTTATTGTGTCCAATCTTGTTTCCCCTTTAACTGCTCTGAGAAACCTCATTTCACCTGCTTGCAGTCTGCTCCAGTCCCTTCCCGTCATTGCCCATGTTTCTGCTCCATACGTGGCAATGGGTGAGTAATAAGTCTTATACATGAGGAGCTTTGCTTTTTCTGGAACATCTTTATTCCAAATCAGATGTTTTATTGTTTGATAAAAAAAAATCCCTTTTTTGCAGCCTCTTGGTAATCTCATCTCTTATCCTACCAACAATAGATATTTCACTACCTCCACTCTGAGGGCATCCAACTCAATATTCCCATTTATCTTTCTATCTCTTCCGAATATCATAACTTTACTCTTATCTTTATTTATTTTTAATCCATACCTTTCCATAACTTCCTTCCATGCTTCGAGTTGTAACTGTACATCTTCCTCTTTATTAGCTCTTGTTTAACTACCCCAAATTTAAACAATCGGCAAGCGAACTCTACCCTGAAAGTGTCTCTTAATGGAGGCCCTCTCCCTCATAATGCCAACCCCAAATATCTTGGAGTTACTCTTGACCGAACGTTATCGTACAGGAAGCATCTCACCAACCTAGCAGCCAAATTAAGGACACGTAACAATATCATCCACAAACTTGCTGGCTCCACATGGGGAGCGTTTGCAACTACATTGCGTACTTCGGCGATGCCACTGGTACTTTCAACAGGTGACTACTGTTCCTCAGTTTGGGTCAACAGCTCTCATGTTAAAAAGGTGGACACAGTCCTGAATGAGACAATGCGTATTATTAGTGGCACAATAAAATCTACCCCTCTTTTCTGGTTGCCTGTGCTTAGTCACATAGAACCGCCTAGAATTAGAAGACTGAACAACTTGGTCAGGGAATACAACAAGATATTGGCCAATCCTTAACTCCCCATTCATGAAGATGCTAGCACCAGATATAGCCGTCTCAAGTCAAGATCTCCACCTATTCAAACAGCACAGGAACTGGTTAGGCAGGTTTATGATCCAAAAGCTGATTGGCAAAAAGAGTGGAACAGCATAGCTCCAATGCAATGGCAGGCATTGTTCAACATTCAAAATATGCCAGCCGGATTTGATTTGCCCCGTAAGACATGGGTAACTCTCAACAGAGTCCGCACTAACCACGGGAGATGCGGATCAATGATGTTTAAATGGGGTATGCGATCTTCCCCAACCTGTGATTGTGGTGCAGTTAGACAGACTATGAACCATATTGTCACTGAATGTATTAGTAGGGCATTCACTGGATCAACACAGGACTTTGTAATAGCCTCTACTGAAGCCATAAGATGGCTAGAAAATTTAGACATTAATCTTTGAACACCCTTTCCCTTGCATGATTGTAATAGTTGTAATGTGTTACTTATTGTTTGTATGTATATTGTTTATGTTGTTTGTTTTGTGTTGTACCATACGCTAATAATAATAACTACCCCAAAAAATTAAATCTTAGCTACTGGTTGCACTGATCATTCCTAGCCAAATGGCAGTGGAAGTGAACTGCAAAATTGATTGGTAGGTTGCTTAAAAGATCTACGTCAGGTGTTCAAAGCCTTACAATTTACCCCTAGGGGCTCACATCCTGTGGGATGTAGTTTGGCAACCGTAAGGCCCATGCTGAGTCTGGCTTTGCTTTCACATGGTGTGCCAGGTTCATGTCTTCTTTCCCATCCAACCTCCCTTGGTCAACTCACGTTCTCTTCTGACTCCAACCGTATTAAACAAGGAGATCCAGGTAGTCTAATATTTTTCTGCTTTTCATGGTCACTCCTTTCCTTTTCCTTAAACCCTCATTTATCGAGGGTTCATACTCATTCCCTTTTCCTCCTTTGAAGTCTATTAACTATATGTTACGCGGAGAAGATGGTCTCGATGTTCCACGCATTAAAATAACCATCAAGGCCACCAATTGGAATACAGTTATTTTCATATCATCATTTTCATACCATTGATGGCCCAGCCTCATTATTCCCAATTCAGTGAGATGCAGGATGGTGGGTTTTATGGCCTGATGCTCATCCTGATGCCAACTTCATGAGATGAGTTGATAAAAACTCATTATGCTCACTGGTCTAGTGCAAGTCTTGAAATTGATCCCACTTGGGTGACTTGTATCTCAACAATACCATTTCAGTACCGTACCTCTAACCAGAATTAAAGTTCTTGGCAGAGCCAGAAATCATACCCAGACTTTCAGGGTGGGAGTCAGCAATACTACCCACTACACCATGAGACACACAGGAGTTAATGTACGATGAATAAAAGAGTTGGAAGGAAGCAGCTGTAACATTTGCCTTGAGTTGAAAACAGTGAAACCACAGAAAACTGTTGTAAGGTCAGCCAATGGTGGGGCACAAACACACTCATACACTATCCGCAGATAGCTTGGCCCTATGACTTTGTATTGCACCTTAGTGAGCTTAGCTACCAGACAGTTTTCTTGATATATATCTCTTTTTCTTGCAGGTACACCAAGAAGCTTCTCTGCCAGGGTACTGGGAATGGTTTGGGCAGGCTTTGCTATGATCATCGTTGCCTCATACACAGCCAACTTGGCTGCCTTCCTTGTGTTAGAAAGACCCAAAACGAAGCTTACTGGAATTAATGATGCTAGGGTAAGATGACTGTTAACAGTTTACTAGCATTTATTTAAAAACATTTGCTCAAAGATTTTTGAACCGTTATAATGGCATTTCTCTTTCAGCTGCGAAATACAATGGAAAACTTGACGTGCGCTACAGTAAAGGGATCAGCTGTCGATATGTACTTCCGTCGCCAGGTGGAATTATCCAACATGTATCGTACCATGGAGGCCAACAACTATGACACTGCAGAACAAGCCATACGAGATGTCAAACAAGGGTAAAGTATAGAACAGCTAATGTAAGCAGTTGATTCTTTGGTGTAATTTTCAGGGCAAGGGGAGGGAATATGACATACATAGATACAAAGATATTCACTTTTTAAACTGAACTCAGGGTTGGGTGAGGTATTTCTCTAAAGTAGCTTCGTTACAGTTACCGTTACTTGCACAAAATAGTAACAAGGTTATAGTTACAATTCAAAATTAAATGTTTTTCAGTCGGTCAACACGATTGTACCCAATTGTAATGGGTGGTTCCCCGTAGCTGCTAGCATTCTTAGCTGTTATCCCGGAGGTCTGGGTTTGATTCCTTTTTCTGCTAAGAAATTTAATTCTGATCTGAGGGCTGGAACGGGGTCCACTCAACCTCGTAGGTTAAAACTGTGAAGACCTCAGCCATCCTGGAAGTGATTTCCCATGATTTTCCATTTCTACTCCAGGCAAATGCCAGGATGGTTCCTAACTTAAGGCCACGGCTGCCTCCTTCCCAATCCATATCTGCATTTCAAATTAGGGTCTTTCATATAAAGTAAGAATGCCAAACGGTGGTTTTGTTATCCGTTGCTGCGGTGGCCTTGGCCAAGCTTGTGGTGCCCCATGTCCCCCTGCTTTAATCATGTGTACAATCCCATATGAAATAATATTACCTTAGAAAAGATGCTGAAAGTGTCGTCCTTCCTGGGTTATACAGGCATTGTATCTGGTAACCACATTCTGGCTGATGTGAGTGAGTTCTGCCACTGTAATGTTTCTGGTCTTTTATTGAGCACTGGGCCAAAAGTGTCAAACTTATTTTCAATTACGTGAATCTGTGCTAGTGAAGGTGGCACTTCATCAGGAAATTGCTGAACAAATGCATCACGTACCCGCTGAGCCGACTCGTACTTAAAATAAATTTTACATACAAAAATACGATGTTGTAATGATGACTGTCTCACCATGTTAGCATCTGAGGTTCTGACTAGCGACTGAACACCTGCACGCTTATTGCAAGGTCAAGTATGTACTGTATGCGCTCTTTCAACACTACAGCAGGGGGCCATGGCGCACCACAAGCTCAGCCAAGGCCACCGCAGTAGTGAATAACAAAACCGCCGCTCACCGTTCTTGCTTTATATGAAAGACCCTGTACACACACTAATACAGCCATCACAATAATAATAATATCGTATGGCCTCGGGTGCCGGGTGCAGAGGGTAGCTTGCATGTCGAATTTTGTTGTTCCTTGAATCACTATGAAAGTCAAGGAGGTTAGATATCTAAACTCCTTGAACAATATAGCGCTTTCTAGTAGAGAAATGAGGTACTTTGTGTTGGCAGAAACTCCCGAGATTAATTTTGCCATTATGAACACGGCCTACAAAATTCAAATGGGTTCTCTGACATGCCAACATCGTATGACATGCATGTCGTATTTTTTCTGCCTTTCAAAAATCACTCACCACAGCCAGGAGCAAACCTGCAATCTTGGGGTTAGTAGACCGACACGCTATCCACTCTATCAGGCAAATTCTTCACACACAGGGCTGAATGACCACAATGTCCAGGCCTCTCAAATGAAACAACAATGACAACAACCCCCAGACACAGCAGCACTAGCTCATAATTAAGAACAAGAAGAACTGCTGAATTTATACAGCGTTTCAAACCTTCCCCAAAGAATATTTCTCCTTTGTCTTCATTCTTGGCTGTATGTGGACTGGAGCAGGGGCAGACAGGATTGTGTACTGTAACGGTAGAGCCATCTCACATGCTCTGATTTGATGGGGGGTGGTGGTGGAGGGGGGGAGAAAGACATGGTTTAGAGCAGGCATTCTCAACCTGGTGCTCCCAATATACGAGCCAAAGTGTGCTCGCGAGTACCAGCTCCCCTGAGATCCATTCTTCATTTCAAATTTTGTTGCACGAACCAGAATAATAGTGTTTTCATTATAAGTTTTGACAGTCAGAAATATTATCATTTAGTGAAATAGTATTTTTAATCTCCAGTAAAAATAAATGGACAGCCCTGTATTATGAGCAACACGAAGGTGCTGATTCGACTCGACTGTCCACACATAAATTTATCTTATCTACACGAGTCATGCAAGCAGTTGCAGCATGCCTGATGAGCAGTAAATTGCTAGCTTTTTCAGCACTTCTGAGGGTAAAAAAGAGATAGAGAAAGGAATGAATGAGAGGTTATTATTGTTATTATTATATTTGATTCAATGGTTCTCGAGTACTTTATATGGCATGAGGGTGGTTCTCGCAATCTCAAAAAGGTTGAAAATGCCTGGTTTAGAGATTCAGTCCAGCATTGCTCTCTCTACTCGACCACCGCAAGCACAAATTTCCAGTCAACACCACACATGCTCTTCGCACTGCATAAGCTGCACTCCCCACTCTTTATGTTATGTGAGTAAACTACAACTCCACTGGTACTCTCAAGAGTTCTTTGACAGAACCTTCACGTGAGGTTGGCTCAACATTTCAGTGGAGTGGATTGGATTGTTACCAGATTCATGTCAGGTCTATTGACACTCATTCCTTCATCAAGGTTCTTCAATCACATTACCTTAGAGCACTCACTTTGGCTCCTCAACACAATGAGATTTGCATGGTCACATGATGGACCAGTTCTAGAGACATTATTTCTCCTTCAAGTGCCAAAAATAATTAATAATCATTTTAGAAAACCACTGTCCAGGTAAACCCAGAAGTCTTTGAGTTTAAAAACAACAAATGAACAGACCTGTTGTTGTAGATTCATTAAGGGCTTTGCAACATTCTGGTCATTATAGGAAGCTTTTCAGTCCGTCAACATATCCAATTATATTAGGTGGGAAAACAAGTGTTTATACAACTAACCTGAAAGAAATATTACATGATTTATTGTTCACAAAATAACCTGCTCTTAAATTACCCCTCTCCCTTTCTTATTTGTGCATAAAAGTGAGTTATTTTGAGATAAATATATTATGTAATAATTCTTTCAGGTTAGAGAGTTTAAATACTTGAGTCCTCTAGTATCAAAACCGGCCAAGTCACTGAAGGCATATTTTTCAGTATGGATCAAAAACCTCTAGAGACAAAGCAATGGTGGTCACAAAAGATTTTATTGCATAGTTATATCCGTAATGGTTTAATATTTAAGTTCTGCTATTTTGAGAAATCTGATTCATAATGAACCCATCTTTTTTGCTAATAATAATTTTGACTTGGCCGTTTTTGTTGCAATTTGGTATAATTTTGGTCTTCTTTTTTTGTAAAACTTTTCTTTTTAAATTCCAAACTCCAGTGAAAAAGGGCAATTAAATTAAAATAAATTGACATTGTAATTACCTGTCTTTATTGCAATAAAAACGATAGCATTCTGCTTAAATTGGATAGTAATATTATATGAAGATGAACATCAGAAAGCTGAGAAGAATACAAAGTAGGTATTATATCATTAAAAGTTAGTAGTTCACTTAGATCTTGAACACAGTAAAAGAAAATGAGTTACTTATTAAAATAGGAACAATATACACGGTACACTACACAATAATGACCGACAGTAGTGGCTACGCGGGCTAAAGCGCTGCGTTAGGTCAAGGGGCCAAGCTCTCTGCTGACTTGGTAGACGCGTGGGTTCGAGCCCCACCGTCGGCTGTCCTTGAAATGGTTTTCCGTGGTTTCCCCATTTTCAACACCAGGCAAATGCTGGGACAGTACCTTCTGACAGGCCACGGCCGCTTCCTTCCACATCCTTGCCCAGTTTCATTCATCTTCATCCATTCCACGCCCACGGGCGTCGATTAGAAAGACCTGCACTTGGCCTCTCAGGAGGCTACACGACAAAAAAAAAAAAAAAACGAGCATACGACAATGCGGTGAGTAGCCCGCGAATACGGAAGTCAGTGTTGCAAACGAACAAAATACAAATTATTATGACTTCGAAGAGTATACAATATAAGGAACAATGTTGCCTACTGATATTATCACATTCTTGCATAATCTAACAGCGCAAGATTCCAAACAATAATGCTGCGACATGAAGATTGCTACTCGTTCTTTGACATGGCCGGTTATGAAAGCACTGCCTGCATGACTTGGCCCATTTTGTTGCACGACCAAGAATTCAGTGCTCTGTAACATGAAGACATGGACGATTTTGAAGCATATTCCTGTTTCGCCTGATAGTGCCATACTTCTACTTCAAATTGATAACCTTAACTCATTTTCGTAACTTTTGTGACTTGGCCGGTTTTGATACTAGACGACTCACTTGTTTTCCCGCCTAATGTAATTGGGCGCAATTTGTGTTGGCCGACTGGAAAACTTCCTTTAATGGAATTAGGCAACACTGTAAAATGACTTCTAATACTTCAACATTCTGGTCATGTGGTACTTGGGTGTGTGTAGAATCTGCCTGATAACCTGTGTCATTGTGATGGCTGTAGTAGTGTGTATATTTGTAATTGGCCGAGGTAGGAATTTAACCCACTTCTCAGTTCTGCCTCATGAGGCTGTGTGAACTCTCTTTTATCCCTCAGGACATCCACAGCGATAGTCCAGAATGCTAGTCGCTATGCCGCAATGTGGAAACGATTATTTCAACTTGATATTATAACAATAAGAACATTCTGCTGAAGTAATCAATGTAGTGACATGAAATATTTAAAACTGTTTTTATACTTCTTCCTTTTTATTTTAGGAAGTTGATGGCTTTCATCTGGGACAGCTCTCGGTTGGAATTCGAAGCTGCCCAAGACTGTGAGTTGGTTACTGCCGGAGAGCTGTTTGGCCGATCAGGTTATGGCATTGGTCTCAAGAAGGGATCTCCATGGGCAGACTTGGTGACTTTGGCTATCCTTGACTTTCATGAGAGTAAGTGTCCTTCTATTTTCTCTAGAGATAATTCACAATTTGAAAGACAAAATATTGTATATACAAGAAAGAAAGAAAGAAAGAAAGAAAATTATCCATATCCATAACAAATTATTATAAAGTTACCATAATTAAAATTCTCACTGGCCCACGTAAGTCATTTATATATTTACTGACCTGCTTGCAACCTAAAAAGGTTGAAGTCAAACAACTCTAGAATCCATTATCATTTAGACGAACAAACATTAATTAGACAGAGAGATAAACATGGAAATAGGACAATCACAATGGTATCAAGGGGAAAACACACAAAAAGGGAAGGAATAATCTCTACAGCTGGACCCACCAACAACGACCTCGTTTTGACCTCAAAGTCTCATCAGGAGGATGAGCAGTAACCAGTTCTTCTGTCGCTCAAAAATATGCAAGAGGGGAGGGGGCATTCTTCAGTAAGATTTTGTGTGATACAAAAGGAAGCACGATGTTCACTATGGGCCCACAATGGTTTCTTCTACATGATAATTTGAACTTAACTAATTATTGTGTCAATACGGATCCATCATGAATATTAACATTTCCATTTACATGTTAAACTTGTTATGAAAGAATTTAAATACAAAAGTTGCTTTAAAAATAATTGTGACGTTTGTGATCCATTTAAGAGCTTAGTTAAACTCGAATAACCAACCCCTTACACTATACATGGCTTTAGTGCATTTTTTCTTCCTCAATAAAAAGGGTCTGGTAGCCTAATCACTACAGGATTACCTCTCGATGATACCAAATTTACTTATAAACAAATCTTTAAGCCTTGGAGAATAAAATGTGTCAGTTCACCCCTGCAGAAACAAACATATGGCTTTTCCCCATAGTGTTTGTGTTTATCCCATTTACAAAATATGTGGTGAAGGAACTAATGACAGGTTGAACTCTCTTTTTCCATCCATTTTATATTTCAAGACACCAATAAAGAATTAATCTAATTCGAAAGTATAATATGAAGGTATCAAAAATAAGTGCAGAAATACAGGTCTAAAAGTCTTACCTTCAAATAGCGGGATAGGTCGCGTGGCGTCTGACATATGCCACAGGAGTCAACAGTGAAGTAATCCTCTCGCCACAAGTCAACAGTAGCAACTGGGCCCAAACAATTGGCATAAGATCAACACAGAGGCTGTTACTTGAAGGTAGAGGTTCAGATGGCATCTGTGTGACCTATCCAGGGTTCAATTTACTAGATTGACGAACTATTATCAAATACTATTAGACTATACATTTTTCTGCTCTTCAGCACCAACTACAGTCACCTTTGTGGAAAATAAATCCCTTTCTTATTAATAACCCTGCCATTACCCATGGCACTGAGTGAAGAATTAGGTCTCTCTTATCCAATAGACCAATAGAACTGCAGTGTAAACTTGTATCATACATTCAGAGTAAATTCAAATGATTTATTTACAGGTGGTTTCATGGAAAGTTTGGATAATCGTTGGATACTTCAAGGCAACTTGCAACAGTGCGAGCAATTCGAGAAGACCCCCAACACACTGGGGCTGAAAAACATGGCTGGAGTGTTCATCCTTGTAGCAGCAGGGATAGTAGGTGGAATTGGCCTCATCATCATTGAGATGGCCTACAAGAAACATCAGATCCGCAAACAGAAGCGCATGGAACTAGCACGTCACGCAGCAGACAAGTGGCGAGGAGCCATTGAGGTAAAGCGCAAGATGCGCTGTCCTTTTTCTTCTGCCTCCCGCATCCATATTAGAAGCACGTGCATCGAGCCGAGCAAGTATTGATTGACAGTACTAAGTAGAGCATGCACAAAATGCATCTTAAGCTAAGAGGTGCTTAAGCAGTGATTATTGAATTTTTGATATTAGTATTGCTCATAGTTGGAGACAGTCAAAATTCATGACATGCAAATCACCAAAACTTTTAAAGGATCAATAGAAACACTCATAGGACAGAAAAAGGGAAAAGAACATGGGTCTTTGGTCACATTGTTGCCTTCAAGGGTAGGTATTCATGGCATTAATCCACAAAACACCTCTCCAGTTCTATAGCCCCAGCTACAGGACCCTGTAATGGGTAAGGTGAAGCGGTGCTGGCAGAGCACAACCCTGCCTGTCCATTTCTGAGCAGAGCAGTGCAACTGCACACTCCAGGGATTACCGTAGTTGCACAAGCACTAAGCAGCCTTTGCATGAAAAGAATATTTAATTTAGCCAAGGATTATATATTTGATAATGTTAATTAAGAATTCTGACTGTCTCCACTCATAGCACTAACTTTGTTGGAAATGGAAGCACCATGTATTAAAAAATATATGAACTGTTATACATTACTTTGTTGTTGTAAGTTGGTTATGATTATAAAAGTACATTGTTCCTGCCTCTTTCCATGGACTGATTATTCTATAAATAAGATTTTCTAATGTTATCTTAACTGTAACACGATGTACCTGAATGAATACATACAGTATACTTATCTTAACCATATCTCTATAAATGTGATCAACAATTAAATAAACCATTAAAACATGCAAGTTTCTCTTCTTAATAGCTGACCCCTTCAACACTATGAGAAATAACTCTGCAGATTCTTTATTTCAATCACTATTGTTCAGCAGCTGAGAAAATGTGCTTGCACATAAAAACGGGACCAGTTGTCGGCTACACCAGTATTGAGATGATACCATTTCTTCACTGAATGCACCTTCATAGTAACAGTCATTTCCAGCTTAAGAAAAATGTAATTATAGTTCATAACAAACGTGACAAAACCTCCATTATCATCATGTGTTTGATCGTTCCTACCTGTTTTCTGTGCCAATGCCATAATAATTCATGATGAAAATCAATAAATATAAAACAAAAATACTGTAATAGAATGCAGCCGAAAGAAATCAGAAACCCCTATTGACGTCAAATTGGCAGGTGAAGAGATAAAGGAAGTAGCAGAGGTTTGCTACTTAGGAAGCAAAACAACCAGGTGACGGACAAAGCAAAGTGGATATTAAAAGTAGGTTGGCTCATGCAAGGAAAGCATTTCTACAGAAAAGAAACATGTTGACATCAAATATAGATTTAGGCAGTGCTTTTTTTTTTTCAGGGGGAACGCGGGGGTACGTGTACCCCTTAAACATTTGAAAACTGTTTAAGAAAGAATATTGGTAGATTTGTATCTAGTCCGGCAAATATAACTTCCGACTTGAAAGTTCATCGATCAGCTGGCGTCAACGCGTTGTTTACAACAGCTGGAGGAGATTTCGAGTAATCCTCGATTTAAATCGATCTATCGAATCAGTTTCTTTTGGTCGGCAACTCGGCACCTCGTGCTTATAAGCCCGCAGGCTAGTATTTGAAGGCAGTGTAGACTGTTATATTGTGCGTGTGGTTAGTTTTGAAGGATGAAGAAAATAACAAACTTTTTAACATCCACCCAGGCATCGAAATTCATGTTTCCTGGAACTGAGACATCTGGCGACCGAGCAGAGGAAGCGTGAAGATGGCAGTGATCAGCCTCTTTTACCAGTGTGGAATTTACTGTAAGCAGGACAGCAAAATGAGACACTACCTCAGTGCTTATATTTATTTCACGTACGGTAATTTTAAAATGTAAAATGATTAGAAAAACCACCTTGGCATGTTGACCACAAATAAATTGACCCAATGCAACGTTTCATTTAACATAAATCAGCAAATTCCAAGATCGTGATGTTTTGTCGACTACAGCTGAGAGTACCCCTTAATTGTTTTTTAGAAAAAAGAAGCACTGGATTTAGGTATTAGGAAGTCTTTTTTCAAAGCCTTTGTCTGGAGTGTAGCGCTTGGTGCAGCAGAAAAGAGGAGAATAGAAGCATTTGGAATGATATTAAACATTACAGGAGAATGATGGAGATGGGTGAGTTAGCCGTGGTCGTTACGGCATGACTGCTGGCAGTCGCTCACATCCGGGAGTCGAGGAGGTTCGAATCCCCCCGCCGGCAACCTTGAAGATGGTCTTCTGTGGTTTCCCATCTTCCTTCCAGGCAAATGCCGGGGTTGGTCCTTAACTATAGGCCACAACCGCTACCTTCCAACTCCTCGTCCTTACATTCAAACTTTCCTCCCCAGACAACACTCCACACTCGACGGTACGTGTAGCTCACCCAATGGGTGTCCGCTTAGAAGTAGCTACAAATTGGCGAGCCGAACATGTCCTTGGACACTCCTGGCACTAAAAGCCATACGCTAAAAAATAAATGATGAAGATGGGTAGATAGAGTGTTAAATGAAAAGTGGTAATAAGATGAGTGGGAGAGGAGAGATGTTTCTGATGACTGCTAATGAAAAGAAGAGATAGGTTGGTAGGATACATACTAAGACACCCAGGAATATTACAAAGGGACCTCGATAGTATCCAACATTGGGTTGAAGAGAACCACATGAAGGTTAACGGAGGTAAATCAACAGTCACAATATTCACAAACAAGAGATTAAAAACTGAATTTCAATATACAGTACATTGGATGGGGTAATCGTACCAAAAGATGACAAGTGCAAATACTTAGGTGTGAGATTTGATAGTAAATTGCACTGGAAGGGTCATGTTGGAGACATTGTTGGGAAAGCATACAGATCGTTGCATGTCATTATGAGACTACTTAAAGGATGCAACAAAGAAATAAAAGAGAAAAGTTACCTAAGTTTGGTTCGTCCAATATTGGAATATGCAAGCAGTGTATGGGATCCGCACCAGGAATACCTAATAAAAGAAATTGAGAGTGTGCATACGAAAGCAGCAAGATTTGTGATAGGGGATTTTAGGAGAAGAAGCAGTGTATCAGATATGTTAGAGAAGCTTGGGTGGGAAACATTAAGTAAGAGAAGGGAGAAAAACAGACTTGTAGGGTTACCGTATATAGAGCGTATACAAGAGAGGAAGCATGGGGGGAAATCCGTTAGAGGCTTCAATTGGAAAGTAATTATATTGGCAGGGCAGACCACAAATTCAAAATTGGACGGCACTTTAGCAGAAGCGATTGGGGTAAATTTTCATTCATTGGGAAGGGTGTGAAGGAATGGAACAGTTTACTAAGGGCGGTGTTTGATCCCTTTCCAAAATCAGTCCAGATATTCAAGAGCAGAGTAGACAAAATCAGGGAAAAGAAAGAAGTGCTATAACTTAGTGCTGTATTCCTAGAAACATTACTCGTGCTATGTGATTCCTACAGCAGTTGTATGACGGGAGTTCAATCAATGTGTGAATAGTACATTAAGTTACTGCATTCTTTTAATATTGTGTAGTGTTTGTAAAATTATGTACCTCATTTGCCACCGAGGTTGACACCTCATTGCAAATAAAGTGATTTTGATTTTGAATAGCAAATTTACTTATGGAAGGAAGGGTCGAGGACAAGAACTTCAGCGGTAGACCATGGTTAGAATATGTTCAACGGTCTCGGTTGTAAGGTGTTCTAGCTTAGAGATGAAACGATTAGCTCAGGACAGGGAGGCATGAAAAGCTGCATCAAACCAGCCAAGACTGAAGTGTATAGTGCCAGGGGTTGTCTTCTTTTTTTTTTTAGCAGTAATGCAGCTGGACCACTTCATTTCTTAGTTTGACTGATTTATTTCCAACATTTTTGGTGCAAAAAAACTCAAGGAATACAAAATATACTGGCATGAAAATTAATTTCTCTATCTGGAAAGCTAATACAGCACATTGTTCTAATAACATGGAAGATGGAAGCTTGAGAATTAAAATGTCTGGACCAAGTGGGACTCGAACCCATGACCTCCAGCTTTGTACGCCGGTGGTCTGACCATACAGCTATAGGGAGATACTTTAATCTTCGCTTGGCAATGATACATCTGACACTGCCTTGCACCAGCGATTGTTGTCCGCTATCAATAGGATCCAAGAATTGGATTTCCACATGATTGTTAATTTTCCCAGCTTTTATTTATTTTTTCTAATTAAAGGTGATGAATTTTCATTATTCTTGAAAAATTTAGTCTTTCTATCTTCCCAAACTTTGTCAGCCAATTGAAGATAGGAATAGATACATTTTATATCCTATAGCAACAGGAATAATACAGGAGTTCATGTGCAATTTGACAGGGCTATTCCCAGAACATCGATATTGTTGCACAGAAAGTTCTACAGAATATAATTGAATCGGTCGGAGTTGAAAAGCATAAAGTCAATGACTTGCTGCCTTTCAGCACCGTATTCCGTACTTAATGTTGGCCGCACTGCAAGATTCCCGCGTGTTACAGTACTATTGTAAATTACATTTGTACAGGGTTTAGGTGGTTTTTATGTTACAAATCCATTTTGTTTTTAATCATGAGAAATATTAATTCTGGATGTCTTTATGCCGTACTATACTGACCAAGGAGCTGAAAGGCATTAAGTCACGTTTTCAAAATTGATTACAAAATTGTTTATTAAATTTAAATTAATATTCCGCTAACACAAATATAACCTGAATAGTTGCTTCATAACATAGACGACTAAGTTCTGTTCAGTCAATTACGTTTTATCTGTCTCCTGAAATGTAGTGAAAACTGACTTAATGCTTTTCAGCACCGACCGACTCAATTCTGATTAGAGGTCCTTTTGTAGCTTTGTGCATCAGGGGGTAGAGATGAAATCTGACAGCTGTTACTGCCTGCAATGAGATACCAGATTAAAATATTTTCAACACAATTATCACAAGAATTTTTGTCGGAATCTTTTTAAGAAGTGATGCTACCAAAATCTGCATATTTCTTACAATCATATGCTTTTGGAATCACACACTAAACAAATCTTCTCGAGAGGTAGCAAGCAATGCCAAGGAGGCCAACTTTACATCCAGTTAGGAAATATATGAGGCTCACTTGATGGGAAGTCAAAACTGCAGTACCGTATATCCTCCAGTGCAGTGGAATATTATATCCATATAAATCTTGATGCCATTGATAAAGACACATTTTCAATGCTGTCGCGGCATATTTCAATAGCACTCCAGAACGGAGCTCCTTCCTGCTGAATGCACAAGTATTACAGATGTCTGGTGAATTTATCATCAAATTAAACAGCAGCAAATCACTTGGCCATGAAAGCTGATACTTATCAAAGAATTTCAGTTTTTTTCTTCTTCAGCGATATTACTCCAAAATCAGATGCAAACTTGGAAAGACAGGTTATCAGAGAATGGTATGCATCTTAACCTTCAAAAGACGATATATCTGGACAGTGGTCCTCAAACCAGTGGCACCATCAGCATTGACGACCAGAATTTGGAGATAAACACAGAGTTTAAATACCTTGTATCTGTAATTACATCTTCAAATGATTCCACCCTGGACACCCGGATGAGAGTCAATGCAGCATGGCTAAAGTGGAGGCAAGTCATTGGTGTCCTTTGTGATAAACAGATGCCTATTCAACTGAAGGCAAATATCGATAAAACAGTAGTGCGCCCAGTAGCCCTCTACGGGATTGAATGCCGACCTTTGACAAGGAAACAGGGACAGGTTTTCCACACGAAGGAGATGAGGGTGCTGCAATGGTCCCTTGGTTTAACTCATTACGACCATGTACCAAATGACATCGTCTGTCAAAGGCAAATTGTGGAGAAAGCAAGAGAGGCCCGACTCTGGTGGTATAGTCACGTCATGCGGAAAGATGACGATTCGGTGGCCAAAACAGCACTCCAACTCAATCCTGATGGACGTCGACCCCGTGGTAGACCGCTAAAGAGGTGGATGGAAAACATCAGAGATCACATGAGGGATGTGAATCTAAATCCTGAAGACGTCCACAATAGAGCCTTGTGGAAGAGACGTAGCAGAAAAGCAGACCCCAAGTGAATGGGATAAATGCTAGGAAAGAAGAAGAGATATTACTCGAGCAATCACTATCTATCTAGACTTGCAGGCTTCACACAAATCAGTCGGGTTTCCAAATAACAGTGTTACTGCCCTTTAAATATATCGCAGTGATAGTAATAGTGAGAGAAGACCATATGCCACCTAGCATGTTGACTTCCATAAGAGTCAAGACTAGGGACTGCTTTGCTTGTTGTTATTGTACTTCCTACAGCAGTATGCCTTTACTTTGTTAGGCAAGGTAGCATGGCACCATGCATTGCATCGCTTCTCAATTTGTAAACCTTCAACTGAATGACTTGATGATGTTTGTTTGTCTTGCAACTCATTCTCTAATGCTGCATGAATCTGTGTGGCTGGGAGAATGATCTGTCTTGCTTTCCTACTGAGAGACAGCGGCTTCGGTTGCGTAGTCGGTAGCATGCTGAACTGCTATGCCCAAGATAGCGGGTTCAAACCCGGCCGAAGTCGTCGGATTTTTTAAGAGCGTTAAAAATCCTTCAGTGTGCCTTCCTTCGGAGGGGAAGTAAAGCCGGCGGTCCCATGTCATAGATTTATGGCATGTAAAAGATCCTTGCACAGACTAAACTTGTGTAAAGCAAAATTTGTTAGGTTAGATTTCGTCAGAACGCTCTATCAAAGTTCCAACGTTCGCCACTAGGTATCATTGATATCTGGTGGCGAAAGTAGAAACTACTTGAAATTGAACGGAACTTGTAGCTCACCCTTTAGGGTGACCGCTGGAAGCAGCCACAGACTCAGGCGAGCCGAACATGTCCTCGGACACTCCCGGCACTAAAAGCCATACGATAAATAAATAAATAAATAAATAAATATTTATTTATTTATTTATTTACTTATTTATTTACATAGGTCCCAATGAGCCTGAGCTCGTGTTAGGGACAATCAAGTAACATAGTTACAGCATGGCATATATATAATTTTTGTAACATTATTGTTTAATTTAATAGTAACTTATATTATATTGCTAGTGACTAATTTTACATAGATAATTCGGTATGATACATTGCATTGCTTAAGGCTATTGTACATGGGCTATTCATTCCTTAATAGGAAGTCTTTTGTTTTCCTCTTAAATGTTTTTATAGAGAAACTTTCCCTTATGCCTAATGGTAGCGAGTTGTATTCTTTTATTATAGAGGACATAATTCCTTTAGTTCCAAATTTAATGGATTGGGAATGGCTGGTGAATATTTGATTTACTCCTCTTGTTGCATAATGATGAATGTCATTTGCATGGGTAAAATGGATGTGTGTGTGTATCAATTTGTTTTCTAATTTGTATACAAATACTGTTGCTGACATAGCTATTTGTTTTTGCAGTGGCATAATTTTAGTTCTTGAGTATAGTTCATTTGAGGGTGTGAGCCAAGGAAGTCCAAAGATAGATTTTATAGCACGTTTCTGGAGTATCTCAAGTTCTTTTATCAGCTCCTTCTTACAATATCCCCATATGAAATTCATGTACATTCATGTACATAAAACTGAGAGACTCAGAGCTCAGTTCTCAAGCCTCATAACTCTGTAACCAAGTGTCTACAGAGGTTGCAATTTGAGATTGAGATGGGTATATTCCCCATGATATGGACTGAAGAGTTGGTACCACCATTTTAAAACATCTGACTATCTGAACTGTCTCATTCAGAGATAATATGAAATCTAAAAATGAGTTTAAAGTAATTCTGGATCCTCTCTCTGCATCTCGTATGAACATCCCTTAAACTAATCAACACCTCTATTGCAGGCATCAGTACTTATCTTGCCTCAGCTTAACCATAGTTGGTGGGTTTGTGTTGTATGGGTAATGAATCATAGCGTTCGAGAGACCGGTGACAGGGGTTAGCTTAGTTATGGCTAGATTATCAGACCTTGTTTAGCCAACACTAGTGCAATTCCGCAATTTGCACCCAGTACGTTATACTGCTTAGAATTAGGCACTTGGGGTGACAACAATAAACATTTAGCATCTAATAAGAGAAATAAACTATATCAGTCGGAATGCAAATTGTAAAATAAATAAACAAATAAATTAGAAATATTTGTTGGCTTTTCACCTTTTTAGCCATGCAATCATCTCCAATTTAATTTATTGTTACTTGTATTGTGTGTTTTGGTTTGATGAGGATAGAAGAGTGTAATATATATATGTTATATCATAAAAATTGAATGGCCTTCCAATAATTAAAGACAACATAATTATACACATTGTCCATGACTGGATTTAAACCAGCAGCCAAGTGTTCCGACAGAAAGCTTACCTTATTTATAGAGATTGGTTTGTTTATTGAGGAGGACTTGCATTGAAAGAACTTGACCAGGCCAACTTAAATACTGTACTTTAATTTCATGTGTTGTCACATGTTTAATGCCTTCATACTCAGCCTTGGGTTAGTTTAGAATGAGAAAAGAATGCAATGTACTATGAAATAAATAAGAAAATTTTATACCATTCTGTTTAAACTGGAATATCTCTAAAATTGAAAGTTGAGAACTGGTTCCATTGCATATGCACACATACGTCTTCTCTGACAGAAATCACGAAAATGTAAAAAATATTTTTGTAAAGCTCTTCTTAACATATCAAGGATAAATGTAGTTGTTTGCTTGAGAAGTCAGACAGTTGTGTTTCCAAGGGACAAAGTTCTAAGCTAGAGTTCCTATTCAGATAAAAGAACTTCCCCAACTTGAAACAAATTTTCCAGAGGAATGTATGGTTTGCATGGATCGCATTGGTGTGCTTTTATGACAAACACGAACAGCAACTACAGAAAGACTTGGGTGTATGTATAATGCTTGTTTTACATTGCTGTGGTGACCTAAACTAACAATGAATGCTAATGGTATCCATTTAAGAAGCAGTTTAAATTGAAATACATCCTCTTTTACCTGGACATTTTCTCCTTTTTGGTAACAAAATAGACATCTGAATGGGTTTTCCTACCAAGAGAAAATTGTCCAGATTTCTTAAAAAGCAGTAAAAACAAGAAAAAGTTAATATAAATACAGCAAATATCTTTAAGCACATAATATTATGTAACATCCCTTTGGAAAAGATAATCCAGATATTTAAGGGTAATTTTAGGTGACAATCAGTGAAAGAAACTGGTAATTAGGAATATGTAATGAAGGAAGCGGTAAAATTAGTTATGTAGAAATCATCATATGTAGGTATTGGCCATAAAGATCAAGGGAAGTAGGGGAAGAAATAAAGCATGATGGTTAGACTCAACATTTAAAAATTTAAGGGCAAGATGTATAGAGGCAGATGAGGATTTCCCCAGTCACCAATTCCTTAACTCTCCATGACACTGCTTAGTAGAACAGAGAGGGCAAAGGCGACACGCAGATGAAGCAGGCTACCCTCACTCCATCTTTGCCGCCAAACCAAGTCTGGCCATTTCCCGCTGTGTTAACTCACTGTGTATTCTGCAATTCGCAGTAGTGATTGACAAATTCCTGTGTGGCCTGTGTTGAGTGGCAAATGTTAATGTGCCAGTTCTACACAGACGGGAAGCTATTCGAGCTGGGGAAGCACTCATGTTAATAACTAAACCGAACGGAAAGCCAATGCTGGTGAACCAAGTGATCATTCATGTGTAGACCGGAGAAATCCCCTCAACCAGGATCATTTTCTTGAACTTGATGACAACCATTTTAATTGGTTAATCGGAGTTGTGGCTGTGAAATATCTCGACATTATATCATAATTCGAGATGCACTTATAGTGCAATGTGTCGAAAATATGTTCGTCAGCTGAATAACAAGCTCGTACTCTTTAAAGGCCAGTTCATGGTCACGTGTGATGTATTTATACTGTCAATGTTTTTAAGATGACTTAAATAATTCATGAACTCGAGGACAAATACGAAATGTACATCAAGAATACCATTCAAAAAATGTTTAAAATGCAATTTCTGTGTGTCACAAAAATTAATTTCCTTTATGTCAATTTTGTTAAGTGGATTGGGATATTACGGTAATTTGTCAAATTGAAAATAATTCATGAACTCGAGGACAAATACGAAATGTACATCAAATATATGCTGAGGTTTTGTAAGAAATAAACAAAACCTCGAAGGCATTTCAATTTAATTATAGGACTTGTTAAAGGCAAGTGCCTGAGAAACAACCGACAAAGTCGTTGTAGCAGCACTACTATTCTTGAAAGGCGAAAGTATGTAGACAGTTGCGTAATTATGTTGACTACATTTTACGAATATATACATATAAGCAGATTACTCTACACCCTAATATCTTTTAGTGGATGGGGAAGCAGCCTTCTCGCTGCTTCACGCGCCACACAGGCACTCGCTACACCTTGCCCTTTCTGTTCTTCTCTGTTCTCGTTGGTATTACCAAGGTATCCCATGTAAAAGTGGGCTTCATGCACCTGCCCTTTTAGTTCCTTCTTATTACATGGGTATATTAGAGCTCTCTTACACTTACCATCTTACACTCAGGCAGTGTAACAGCCAATTGAAGATTATATTTGTGCAATGATTATTCAATCCAGGAAATACAGTATTTCAAACAGCCAGATGCTGGAGAAAGAAGGAGCATATTAATTTTTTTAAAGGATAGCCTAGTTGTTTTCTATAAAACGTGCAATCATTGGCTTTGAAGAATAAAAATGTAGGTGGAAAAATAAACTGGTGTTCGAAATTAATGCAATGAGCAGACATCCATCTCTCCTACAATCATTTTACTACTAGACCAGTAAAATTAAGATTTTAAATGGAATTAATTGGGAAATAGTTGGAAATCCGTTTAAAACCTTCTAATGGTCCTAAATAGATGGAATGTGAGTACCACCGCCACCGGAGGTGAGCTTAACTTCCAGCAACCAAAAAAACATAAAATGTTCAGTTTATCGCTTATAACTAGGGCCCGGATTTATTTTAAATGCATATTAATGTTTGTTTAATATTGTTTTTACGTCCCTTTTAACTACTCTGGCTTTTAGAGACGCCGGGGTACCGGAATTTTGCCCCGAAGGGGATCTTTAACGAGCCAGTAAATCTACTGACACGGCTCCCTCACATTTGCGCACTTTAAATGCATATGCACATATGCAAATGCATATTTTGAATGTTAGTGCATATTTTGAACGTTAGTGCATATATGGATATATTTTTCTCTCGGGTGTGATCGATTAATCCAAGATTTATGAACGAAATGAAAAATCGAATGAACTCCATATGTTGTACGTCCCTTGACACGTTAAGCCTTCCCTGGTCAAGGAATGTGCTTTCAATGTCACAATACAAGCAGTTCACAACAGTTATTTCCATCAGTCCTATGTACTTTCTCTTAACAGTAGCCTCCCAAGATTTGCGTAAACAAGTGCGTTCATCTGTTAACTTGCTCTTCGTCTATTGCAGTGTTTTCCCCGATTAAACTCTAAAAATGCCTAAAGTTAAGAGCTCTAGGTCATTTTTAATAAAACATTGGATATCAGGCAATAGTGGTTATACAAGTGTCGGCGATGTTGTGTACTGTCAAGTGTGCGAGAAGAGTGTAAAATGCGATTTAAAAAATTCAACTTGAGCAGCATTCGAAAACAACTTTACATCTTAGATCAAAAGAACAGAGTAAGAATACACAACAGCTACTTTTAACCGACATTAAAACAAGGTGTGAAGTTAGTACATTTTCTGCTGATCTCTGTGAAGCTTTTGTATGCAGCAACATCCCACTGCATAAATTGAATAATCCACATCTACGCTCGTTTCTTGAAAAGTATTGTGCTAATCAAAGGATACCAGATGAATCTACCCTTAGGAAGAACCATTTACTTTCATTGCATGCTTCTGTCGTGGATTCGATACGGTCTGACATAGGAGGGAACTGTATATGGATATCGGTAGATGAAACAACAGATTCGTGTGGTCGTTACATTGCGAACTTCATAGTGGGTAAATTATGTCCAGAAGAACCCCGCAAACCTCATTTACTTTCATGCATAGTGCTAGGAAAAACCAACCACGCTACAGTTGCAGGATTTGTTAACGATTCCCTGCGATTTTTGTGGCCTAGTGAATCGGAGACTGATTGTTACAAAGTGCGCCTTTTAGTCACAGATGCAGCTTCGTATATGTTGAAAGGTGGTCAGTCTCTTGGAGTATTTTTTCCAAATCTCATCCATGTCACATGTTTGGCCCATGGATTGCATCGTATTGCAGAAAAGATACGTACGTTCTTTCCATATGTCAACATAGTAATTTCAAGTGCGAAGAAACTGTTCCTAAAAGCACCGGCTCGTATACAATTGTACGAAACTCTCCTGCCTCAGGTTTCTCTTCCGCCGGAACCTGTTCTCACAAGATGGGGAACTTGGTTATCTGCAGTATCGTTCTACCAGGAGTATTTTAATCAAGTGAAAGATGTTGTTACAAGTATTGACGATAGTGATACTGCTTGTGTTCGTGAAACAAAGTGTGCAATTGAATCTGAAACTGTATATCAAGATATCAGTTTCATCCATATGCATTATTCGTCACTTTCGAAGGCGATTAAGGGCCTAGAAACCTCGCGGTGCATTCCTACACGAATCCCTTCAGTCAATTCAAAACACCATTAGTTCTTTAAATGGTGTCCCTGGTGAAACTGGAGAAAAAGTGAAAAGGAAACTCAGTGCGGTGTTGGACTCAAACCCAGGACTGGAGAAGATTCAATCCATAAGCATGTACAGTAGAACGTTGTTTATTCGGACTAATTGGGACCGAAAGTGTTCCGGATAATGATTTTTCCGGATAATCAAATATGCATTTATTTCATAGGAAAAAGAAACATGCACAGTACATAATGGTGATAACCATCAAGCTTCTCAATTAGCAGCAACGCTTCCTCACATAACAAAGGTTCAGAAATGGGATCTCCCCTACTTCTTTTCTGAATAAACCAATTTTTCTTCCGTAGCTGATCTCATGGCTTTTCTCTTTTTTAGACCCTAGTTCACTATCCAACTTCGATGCATAATTCAGAATTTCACCTTTTCGGCTCAATCATTGTGGATTTTCCAACACTGTAAGTTTTTATTAGACACTGCACACTCTCACCTTTTATCCAGTTTATTAATGATCTCCACTTTCTTCTCAATCGCTAAAACATTGCAATTTCGTTTTTCCTTACGTAATACAGTAAAGTAAGCACACTCACATATTGCAACACGTTGAGACATTATAGAGTAAAAAATTGGTAGGAGGCAACAGAAACAACAATTCAAACCTAAAACCGACTCACTATTGTAGGCAGCGCGCACTTCCGCGTAACAACAGTAAGCAAGCTCTGCTCCGTCTTTTCTTTTGGGCTTGTCCGGATAATTGACGTTCCGGTTGTTTGACGTCCGTATAAACGACGTTCTACTGTAAATAAGTGGAATCAGGCAGTCTTTACCAGAAGAATGTTCAGAGCAGTCAGTGCCAGTGTACAAGTATTGCCCAGTTACGTCTGTCGACGTAGAACGATCATTTTCAGCATATAAATTAATTCTGTCCTGCAACAGAAAGTAGTTGACCCCTGAAAACATTGAGAAACTATTGATAACCTACTGCCATGCAACATTCTGCAAGGAATGGAACAAGTGTATCAATGTCGTCGGCGGCGGCTTTAACTCGTTTCCAAGTATACATCTTCTTCCAAAACAGTCTAAAATAATCTAAGGTTGAGGTCTGTGGGCATGTTTGCGGTGACTGAACAGCCCAATGTGTGCATGAAACAAACGTCCACACAGATCACACAGAACTGTTGGTGGAGGGTGTGGCTGTGGTGCACGGAGCTTTCGTGCTTGTCGCTTGGCCTTAACAATTCTACGACGTTCTTCTTCAAACATTTTGACAGCAGCCGGGATGGTCTGGCGCCAAGTTGAACGGTCTTGAACAAGCTGGTCCCAGGTTTGTGGATTGAGTCCTGTCAACTTCATATTCTGCTTAAATTGGTAACGTCTCTTAGGGCCTCCATGAGGTCTGGTGCCGGAGGTGAGTTCACCATTCAGAACCTGGCATGGTAGTCTCGTATCATCCATCCGATGGACATGTCCAATCCATCTAAGTTGATGACCAATGATGGATGATTCTATACTATTAGCAAGCGCTTTCTCAAGAACATCAAGATTGATGATGTGGTCTTCCCACTTTATCTTAAGGATGGATCGAAGTTTCGGTTGATGGAAGCGCTCAAGCTTTCGGAAGTCATGTCGATAGAGGGTCCAGGTTTCACAGCCATACAACAATGTTGAGATGACAACAGCTTGGTACACCATGAGCTTCGTCTTCACGGTCAGATCTTTATTCAAGAAGACCCGGTGCGATAGTCGCCCAAATGCCGCATGGGCAGCACCGATTCTCTTCTCAACATCCTGCCCACAATTGCCGTGTACAGATAGCAGACTGCCCAGATACGAGAAGTGGTCTACCTGCTCCAATGGAGTATCTGAGATAGAAATGTTGAAGTGCGGAAGGGAAGTGCCTGGTGAGGGTTGTGCCAGAACCTTGGTCTTCTGAACATTAATGGTGAGACCAAAACGTTCACATGCATTCTTATAGCAATTAACAGTCTGTTGCAACTCCACTGGCGTGAGTGTAGGCGATGCCGCATCATCTGAATACAACATATTGGTTATCTTCGTAACCTGAGTTAGCTTCTTGGAGCGAAATCGAGCTATGTTGAAGAGCCCTCCATCAAATCGGTACCTGACATCTACACCTGGGATGTTTGTGGGCGATTTATAGAGCATTGCAGCCAAATACAATGCAAACAGTGTTGGAGCAAGTACGCAGCCTTGTTTCAGTCCATGAGTGATAGGAAATTCGTCAGAGATCTTATTTTGCTGACAAACCTGACCAGTCATGCCATCATGGAGAGCTTGGATTAGATCAACAAATCGTCGAGGACAGCCAAAGCGTTGTAGCACCGCCCACATAGCAGATCTTGGAACTGAGTCAAAGGTCTGTTCCAGATCATAAAAGACTAAGAAGAGTGGATTCTGTTGCTCACTACATTTTTCTTGTAGTTGTCTTACGCAGAAAATCAAGTCAGTTGTGCTTCTGGAAGATCGAAATCCACACTGGGACTCGGGGAGGATCTTTTCTGAGATAACCTGAAGGCGGTTAAGTAAAATTCTGGCGACAATTTTACCCACAGTAGATAGTATCGATATACCGCGATAGTTGCCACAAACACTACGATCACCTTTCTTGAAGATTGTGATGATAGTGGCGTTCTTTAGGTGACCAGGTACTTCTCCTAATTCCCAAATTTTGAGAATAAGAGTGAAAATCCGTGTTTTGAGGGACTGACCTCCAGCTTGAATTAATTCCAGTGGGATGTTATCTGGGCCAGGTGCCTTTCTTGGTTTCATTTGATTGAGAGCTACACTGAATTCCGTGTAAGAAGGAGGTACAGCCATCCATGGTTCTTCAGGATATTTTGGCACATCACGAAGGAAGTCTTCAGCAGCTGTTGAAGGACGATTTAGAAGGATGGAGAAATGTTCCTTCCAACGCTCTAAGATATCATGGCTGTCAGTAAGAGTGGCAGAGTTGTCAGCACTTTTTAGTGTACCTGATGAAGAACGAAGTGGGCCATATATCTCTTTAATCCCTGCATATAAGTTCCTCAGATCACGAGTATCAGATAGCCTCTGAAGTTCCTCAGCTTTCCGCTGCCACCAAGTATTCATTATCTCTCTTATTTGTGTCTGACACTTACTCTTGAGTTCTAAATACAGAGCTTTCTTTGTATTTGAGGATGGGTCTTGAAGATGAGATAGATAGGCTTCCCTTTTGATGTTGATGAGACGCAAAATTTCTTCGTTGTTGTCATCGAACCAGTCTTGACTTTTCTGCTTTACCAAACCAATGGTTTCTTCAGCTGACTTAGTGATTATCTCCCTCAGATTGGTCCATTCTTCTCGAATGTCACTTGTTTTAACTGGATGATCTGATAGCTGGGCATTGATCATATTCTCAAAGTTTGTGGAAATAGATTCATCCTGAAGTTAGGAGGTGTTAAACTTTCCTCTGGATGGGGTTTGGAAACGCCTTGATGGTTTTGGGCTGATGGATATCCTGAGTTTACAGATGAGAAGTTTGTGATCCGTCCAACAATCGTCAATATTCCTCGCTGTTTTGGTAATAAGTATGTCCTTCTTATCACATTGTCGGGTAATGACGTAATCAAGGATGTGCCAATGCTTAGAACGTGGATGCATCCACGTTGTCTTGAAGCGGTCAGGTAATCGGAATTGAGTGTTGGTGATGAAGAGTTCATGTTCTGCACAAAGACCAAGAAGAAGAAGTCCATTGGGATTACAGGTTCCAAGACCTTGTTTACCCATCACATTTTGCCATAGCCGCTTATCTTTCCCAACTCTTGCATTGAAATCACCATGGAGTAAGAGCTTATCTGTCTATAGTACCTTGGAGATGATTGTGCCAAGCTGGTCATAGAACTGGCCCTTAACTTCATCATCGGCCTTCAAAGGCAGATATGAGAGTCGTGAATGAACCTCCAGAGAGTGGAATGCGGAGAGTCATAAGTCTTTCACAGATTGCAGTGGGAGTAATTTGGAAATCATTAACTAGCTTGGTCTTTACAGCGAATCCTACACCATGAATACGATGTTCTCCCTACTCCTTTCCCTTCCAGAAGATGGTATAACCTGATCCAAGCTCAGTAATTTTTCCTTCAGTGGACAACCTGGTTTCACTGAGAGCAGCGATGTCAATGTTGAGTCTGGATAATTCATGAGTAATAAGAGCCGTTCTTCTTTCAGGCCTGTCATTATCTTTTAAGTCAAGCAAAGTTCTGACGTTCCATGTTCCAATGATAAAATTATGTGTCCTTATTGACTTGGTAGTTTTTGTTTTTCGACCGCACGAGGGGTGACCTGCTGGGTGCGACCGCCCAGCCGGACAGTAGATGTGACTTCCGATGTTTAGCCCACCTTTTCTAGGGCCTTCCCCATGTGGGGTGAGCAGCGGTAATCCTAAACAGGCCTGCTCAAACACAGATGCAGGACCGAACTCCTGAGTAGCCACAGAGTCCCAGGAAGCCGACCATCACACATCTGCTGCCAACGTGCAGGTCCGAACTAGGGGCTTCCAGTTACACCCATAACCTGCCCCCACCATCCATATCCCATCGCCGTTGGACTTTAGAAAATAAGTGACTGATGGAAGAATTGCCACTGGCGTGTATTTGTTTAGGGTGGATCACAACTTGCCAGGAAGTGACCCACTCACTATGATCTCGCAGTCGTGTCCTGCGGCACATATGAAATGAGACATGCAAGACCAGACACAGAGGCTGCAACGAACTGCCGCAGACTCAAAATATTACTGAGGTGCGCCTTCACAGCCAATTCGTCTGGCATGGCCTCTTCCTCCTTCACGACCGTTGGGAACCATAAAAGTAATGGATTCTTCTTCCGCCCGCTTTGCCGTTGGGCCTAAACACATGTGCCCCATCCGCCAGCTCCGCCGTACCGAAGTTCATCTTCTCCGCCTTCACTGCCGTTGAGGTCTTCACTTGTAACCCTGAGCTGGGACCCTTACCAGATGATACACACCGGGCCAGTGCGCTCTGGGACTCACATAGGCAGGGGTGCCACTCCCAGTGGCCTGTCAGAAGGTACCGTCCCAGCATTTGCCTGGTGTTGAAAATGGGAAACCACGGGAAACCATTTCAAGGACAGCTGACAGTGGGGCTCGAACCCACACGTCTACCGAGACAGCAGAGAGCTTGACCCCATGACCTAACACTGCGCTTTAGCGAGCGTAGCCACTGCTGTCGGTCCAAGAAGGTGATTACATCAGAGCACGTATCAAACAGTGTACCTTGTGTTTACTGCCTTATTAGCACATTAAGTCATGGCAGAAAAAAAAACACCTGGAAGAGTACCTGCAGTGGAGGGTGATAGGAAGAATGAAAGCTAGACAGTCTAAGCTGATGTGGCTAGGTGGTTAAACATACATTGTTCCCTTGTTTTTTGGATGTGGTAGCAGTTTTTATCTAGAAATATAATCCAAAGACGATCATGAATGACATCAGAAAGGAAAGACCATTATTTGTTTACACTACCACCTTAGTATTGCACAGCAGATCACATCTGGCCTCACAACATCCATTGGAACAGTTGTATCAAGACAGTATACGGGTGGTGTAGGCAGTGAGGCCAGTTAGGCCAAAACTTTCTTTTTTACAGGTGAGTCCAGAAACTGTCTTCAGAGCAATTCTGTATGGATACTGGTATGCATTTGGAGAGAACCTGGAACATGATTTCAGCCCTCAACCATTGTCGATGTAACATGGGTCCCAACTTCTAATGCTCATCCTCGTAGAGTTGATGTCTTCCTGGAAACGGAAGATTTTGTTCACTCACCCAGATTAATTCCACTAGATGAGATGCTCTAGGACTAAGAAATGCTTCCCATCCAAATCCACGAATGATTCTCCGGAGCGTATGAGCTTCTCTACAGAAAGAATAGGTGTCAATACCTCATTGTCAGGGCTGTATTTCTGCCATGTTGAGCAGACGTAGCTGCATGTGGGTGAAAATGACTAATGTGTTTTGTTTTTCCAGCTAGTTCGTCAACAACTTATTTGACTATGTTTATGCTTCCCATTTTATATCACCTTGTATTATTTTGTGGTAAAAAGGAACAGATTTCTGTTTGTTGCTTTACTTTTGGGCACCAGTATAACAACCAAGGATGCAAGTAAAGAGACCTGGAAAATAAAGGTCAGTCTAACACCTGTTTGGCTATATTTGCATGGCAACACCTCTAGACTAGCTCATGGCTGACTATATTGCAATGCTTCTGCAAAGAGTTGATTGACTACTGGTAAACTATTCCAATCACTACAGTCTTTTGTACTCTCAAATTTTCGGTACACCACATCATATTTTTACTTATGGAAGTTCCCATTACTAGTTTTGCTACTACGTGGCAGCTTCTTCAGGCGAACGGTTACAAATGTGCTTCACCATATTGTATCTTCTTCTCACTGTGGAGGAGACGCGGTCTCTGCCAAAGTTCAAAAAATCGAACCTAGTTATATGTCACGTCTTGTGACTGAAGCTGTAGTGTTATAATGCTATCCAGCCAATATGAACAGGGATGATGGATATCACTTAACCCGGCAACAATCGCGGCTGATCTCACGGATTGGGAAGGGACACTTTTATTTATTGCTTCATGAGGGGTGCCAGGCCTGTCTCTACCTCTCCACTCTCCTCTTAGCTTGTCGGTTGGAACGAGTTAGTGTGATTCAAATCCCTTGTCTGACAATAGTATTACATGTAGGAGCTAGATTGAACTCACAGATTGCTGTGAAGCTTGCGAGAGCCTTTGCAGGTATCATACTGTCCTAATTAAAGATGAGCGTAGTTGGCTTTCCATTAGGTTTGATATATTGTTCGAATCATGGCAATATAATGGATATGTTTGGAACGTCTTACAAAACACTGCATAACACATTACTCTTATTTTGTAAGTGATGCTGGAGAATGGCAAGTTCAAATCTTGTTCATCCCTTTGTAAATAGAATTTTATTAATATGTATTTTAAGCTAATCATACTTCCATACTTCCCTGCTCTATTTTGTATTACTTTCACTCATTCTAGATGATATTAATCATACATAAGGGCAAACTAATTTTACAATCTAAGAGATCGTCGCGACAAAACTGCTCTGTCAAGGAGGTGCGACCACTGCTGGGTTAAGTGACATTTGGCAACCTATACTGAGAACAAGGGAACATAATTCACATCCCGATGCAACACACAGCCCTAACGTACTGATAGAGGATGCCACTGAGATCTAACCACCTGACCTGCTGAGGGGAGACCCCATGACCTTGAGTCTGCTGTGAGAAGAAGCCACCGCATTGCGGAGTGCAGTCGTTACCATCCACCCAACGAAGTTGCTACGTGGTAGCAAAACTATTAGTAGCAATATGATATAGTATACCAAAAGTTTTAGTGTACATGAACTGTATTGCCACGAAAATGTTAGAAATATTTTAACCACAGTTTTTTGTTGTAATGATATCATATATTTATTTTTAAAAACATGCACTATAAACTAACTTTGTACAGTGATGTGATTGTAAATCTTTATGTATTTTGCTCATTAAATGCAATAAATATCAATGAGACTCAAGCTGTTCGTTTATTTTCTCGCCCTTGCAGCTCAACAGTGCATGTTTTTAGAAGCCTCCTGTTATACAAGTGGATGATTCCACGCCTTGTTCCCAACTAAAGTACATGGGATGAACCTAGAAAAATTGCTGAGTTTAATTCACTGGCCATGAAAGCCAATATACCATCTTTTCGGAAGTCTTTGTAGGGAGGTAAAAGGCTGCTTGAGCTATTAGCTCTCACAGTTGGTGCACTTCATAAGAAGGGAGGTAGTGCACAGTTCATTACTCCAGTGGGGGTCCGGGCATGGACACCAAGAGCCCGCTGATGAGCCAGCTTGGTGTTTCTAGGCAAAACCCACACAAGAGACGGCATGAACCTAGAAAAATTGCTGAGTTTTAATTCACTGGCCGTGAAGGACAATATACTATCTTTTACATGACATTCGTCCATATTTTAACTCTCAAAGCAGGGTTGTAGTCAGATCTCATTACCAAAATGGGCAGGTTACTTTCTAGGAACTCCCAACACCATAGCCATGCTCATTAAATCGTGCACTACAGCCACAAGCGTAGCTACAGCAAGTCTGGAGGTCACAGATTCGAATCCTGGTGCTGACAGCGGCTAATCCAAGTGTTGTTTTTCCTCGGATTTTTCCACACTCCCTCGAGGCAAAGGTCGGGATAGTACATTCAACTCTCGATAATTTGAAACTCAAGGGACCAGAGAAAAAGTTCAATTTACCGAGTGTTTAAAATCATAGGAGTTCAAATAACCAAGAGGGAACGAGGGAAAAATTCAAACAAACAAGAATTTGATTTTTGTGATTTTATTACTGCACTTACTGATTTCTATTTCACAACATGTGTTCTCTACACTGATGAATCCACTTAAACAACCACTCCTCAAGACAGGGAAATTCACCCTGACGTGACCTTTGCCTACTCTCACTTAAGGCTCTTCCGGTAACGTAGACTTTGTCATTCAAAATCATCGACAATGTCGATGGTAAAATGTCAAACTGTTTGGCGACATCTCTCTTTAATTATCTATTCTCCACAGCTTGATACACACATTCTTTTTTCTCTTAAGGAAAGACAATTCCTTGAACTCATTTTGATACGGTACTTAAAAATTACACAAATCAAATATTATCGTTTGAAAGAAGACTCAAGACTACGAACTCATACCTACCATTATTGATGTAAACAAACGACAGGTCTGTACATGATAACAATACTGTAACCACCGACTTCAAATTGTAGAATGTCGATGAGCAAGATGTCATTCCTACAACTTCAAATTTCCAAGGGGACCAAATCACATTGATTTGATTTTTTTCATTTTATCGAGTATTTTCCAAGTGACAGGGGAAAAACTTCAAATTATCAAGAGATTCAAATTAACGAGTGCCAAATTATCGAGAGTCGACTGTACCTTACTTCAGTGCTCTTACATATAAGCCTAAAAAATAACACCTATATAAACGCACTCGTGGTACATCTATGTTCTACGTAGCATTTCCGTATCTTGGAATCAAATTACATAACCGTCAGCCCAGGCATATTCAGCAATGTTTGCAACAGGACCGACTACAATATATTGTAGTCGGTCTTGATTTGCAATAAGTTACAGTACCTGGAATGTTCTTTGATTCTGGTCTGCTTGGTCATGCCAATTTATATTTGGCCACATGCTTACAGAATTTTTTATATGCACGCAGAGACAAATGGGTTCCTGAGGTCCTTGGGACTCCTGAGACTTTCAGTGATTTTCCGTGTCAGCCTGTAAATAGTATACAATAGGCAAATGGGTTCATGAGGTCCTTGGGACTCCTGAGATTTTCAGTGATTTTCTGTGTCAGCCTGTAAATAGTATACCAATCAATACTGTTGTATGGAAACATATCTATTCAATTATGCGGCTTCGGTGGCGTAGTTGGTAGCATGCTGAGCCTCTATGCCAAGGTTGCAGTTCAAACCCAGCTGAAGTCGTCGGATATTTTAAGGATGTTAAAAATCCTTCAGTATGCCTTCCTTCAGAGGGGAAGTAAAGCCGGCGGTCCCATGTCATAGATTTATGGCATGTAAAAGATCCTTCCACAGACTAAACTTGTGTGGAGCTAAATTTCTAGGTTAGATTCCATTGGAACGCTCTATCAAAGTTCCAACCTTCACCACTAGGTATCATTGATATCTGGTAGTAAAAGTTGAAACTACTTGAAATTGAACGGAACGTGTAGCTCACCCTCTGGGTGTCCGCTGGAAGCAGCTACAGACTCTAGCAAGCCGAAAATGTCCTCGGACACTCCCGGCAATGAAAGCCATACGATAAATAAATAAATATTTGATTATAACATAGAGATACAGTAGGACATGAATCGGCTTGTCAATGAAGCCTTCAGCTAAAAATTCAATAAAGAATATTAAATAAGACACTGTCGTGTCAAATCTATAAATTACTGTTCACAAAGAGCAATATTTTGCTATGAATGAACTTAAGAAATAATTATTCAAAGAAATGGATATCGATCCTGCAACCTCCGGCATATTACCGCTGCACCATGCAGTCAGTCTATTTGTACCTCAAATGAGGATTGGAAAGGAGGCAGTCATGGCCTTAAGTTAGGAACCATCCTGGCATTTACCTCGACTACAAGTGGGAGAACATGGAAAACCACTTCCAAGATGGCTGAGAATCAAACCCTCCTCTCCTCAGTTTTGCCTCATGAGGCTGAGTATTCCCCGTTCCAGCCATCAGACCACAATTCAAATTTCTTGGCAGAGCTGGAAATCAAACCCAGACCTCAAGGGCAACAGCCAAGAACGCTAGCCACTTCACCACGAAATGGTCTCTTTCATGTTTCCTGTTAATTCCCAAGCATTGCAATAACCTGTATAAACCCACATGAGAATCACTTCAAGCCATTCAGAACAATTCTTTGAAAATGTTTCGTATTCAAGTTTAATGATGTTGAATGGTGCAGTTTTCGATTATCAATCATTTTAACTCTGGATGGTTCCTCAGTTTAGGGGCTGCAACAACGTGGTTATGTAGTCCCGTGTACTTTGGGTGTGTGTAGAATCTGTCTGATAACCGGTGTTAATTGTGATGGCTGTATAGTGTTTGTTATCAGTAACTCAGCTAAGGACTGTAGACGATCAATTTTTAAGTAGTTCCTACCAAATGCTACCGTCCGCGACACCTAGCTGCAAACTCGGCAACTAGATGCCATTGTAACTAGCACCAGGCGGAGAATGTTGGAACTAATATAGCGTTAATCAAATGTAACTTACAAATGTAAGCTTCACATAATTGTAGTTAGTGGAAGGTTCTTTTGCATGCCATAATCTATGACAAGGGCCCACTGGCTTTACTTCTCCTCCGAGGAAGGCATACTGAGAAATGTTTAACGCTCTTAAAAAATCCAACGACTTCGGCTAGGTTTGACCCCGCGATCTTGGGCATAGATGCTCAGTATGCTACCAACTACGCCACCGAAGCCGCTTATTTTGATTCTTAGTTAGTCTTGGCTAACCAATAAGTCATACATATGTTGCATTTCAAGGTGAGGAGAAACTAACACTGCTACATGGTACATGTCATAATACTCATTTGTCTCCAAAATCACAATTATACAGTGACATCTGCATGTACTGGGATATATTTATGAGTTGAAATGACCCAAAAATATATACTGTATGAGATTATAATAATGCATTTAAAATTTTATTTACAGTCGCTTGCATAAGTATTTGTCCACGCTTGTCATGTGGGCAACATAGCCAATAGCACCAATAGGCTACATAAAGAAGTTAATTGTTAAATGTTGCATTTGCCATTGGAACATCTGAGGACATACTTTATAGCACCCTAAGCACTGGCATTTGGAACAAATATAAAACAATCGCACTGCTTGCAGAAAAGTCGTGTTGCAAAAGTATTCGTCCACAATACGTACTCAAGGAATGTTCAGTCATTTTCTAAGTATCAGTAGCGGGTCGAACGTCCTTTGGAATCAATCACGGCTTGAAAGCATTTCGTTATGGATGTCGCCAGTTTTTCCGTCACTTCCGGGCCTATTTCCTGCCATTCGTCCATGAAGTATTGTTTCAGAGCTTCTTTATTTGGAATATGCTTCTTGCTTAGTTTACATTTTAATTCCACCCATAAATGGTCTATGGGGTTTAAATGTGGGGACTGGGATGGTGTCTGCAGCACATTAGGTGAATTGTAGAATTGCCATTCCCTAACAACCCGAGCAGTGTGCTTCTTGCTGAAAGAAGTCCCCACTATCAAGACCTAATTTTGCTACGCTGGGTGTTAAGTTTTGCTTTAATAGATACAAATATACCATCTTATCCATGCGTTCAGGTATTATACGGCAGTTACCTTCCCCAACCGCTAACATACACCCCCATATTTTAGAGTAGGTTGCAGATTTTGACTTAGGAGCTCGGTGTGATGTTTGAAGTGTTTGGTCTTTGAGTTTTGATGTCTTTGATGTTCAGATGTTTTCTTTGTGTACCTTGTTCTTTGTGAATTAAAGATGTCCTCCTTTCAAATAGCTCTTTTTTAATTTAACTTGTGATAAAGTTGGAGACCAGCGAGAACATTTGGCGTCCAACCGTAGGAAAATTTGTTTAATGTTTCTTGAGTGTGTTACTTCAGTTTATCAGTTATGGGGAAGATTAAAAAGTCTACAGCAGTTTTAAGACGCGTGTTCACAACGCAGTACGTAACATTGGGGAAGCTTTTCGATGCCGAACACGTGGACAGCCAGCAAGTTCGTAGTCAATTCGGGGTCTTTGAAGACAGTATGCTTACCATAAACCAAAAGGACGAAGAAATATTCGAAAGTCTGCTAGAGAACGACGCGACGGAAGGCGAGTTAGAGACCCATTTGAATGAGGTGAGTCAGTACAAATTAAAGTTTGAAACTATAAAGGTCAAGGTCAGTGACCTCGAAAATCGGTTACTAAAAGTGGATACCAGTAACGCAAGTAAAATATCGCATACTAATGTTAGGAATTTCAAACTCCCGGTCATCGAGTTTCGGAAGTATGTTGGCGATTTGCGGGAATGGATTCCTTTCTGGAGCCAGTTTAGGAAAGTGCATGAAGACTCAAATATACCACCAGAGGACAAGTTTTTGTATCTCATGCAGGCAATGATTCCAGGTTCACGTGCTAATGACATTGTAAGTAGCTATCCACCTTCTGCAGAGAACTATCATTTAGCTATAGAAGCTTTGAAGAATAGGTTTGGCCGAGAGGATATCCTGATAGAAGTGTACATTAGAGAGTTACTTGGCCTAGTATTACAGAATTATAAGAGCAATAGGCTACCTCTTGGAAAATTATATGACAAATTGGAGAGCCAATTCACCGCTCTGTGAGGGAAAGCTTTCCGGAGGATTGTCAATCTGTTTTCTGGAGTGACTCGTCGACAACCTTAGCCTGGATACGAAGAGAAGACCAGTGGGCTCCTTTTGTTTGGAATCGCACCATGGAAATAAGAAAACTGACAAAAGTCGAAGAATGGCGTTTTGTACCTGGCACCTTAAACCCAGCAGACTTACCTTCAAGAGGGTGTTTCAGGCAACAAGCTCGTACAGTCTTCAAGGTGGGAGGGTCCAAAATGGCTTCGCGGATCACCTGATCGTTGGTTGTTGTCCCTGGATGTAAATTATGATGAAGAAATTATTTCTAAGGAAAGAAGAAAAACTGTGGTTTCCATGTCTAATGTCTCTGAGAATCTTAGTTCAGACTGGTATTTTAAGTACTTTTCACAATTCGAAAAATTGGTTCGAATGAACGCATGGATGTATAGGTTCATTCACAATTGCAAAGCTTCTCAGTCGCAACATTTTGTCAGGAAACAAGGTTCCCTATCTGTGGATGAAATCATGCAAGCTGAAGTGAGAATTTGGAAATATGTTCAACGTGAGTGTTTCTCAAGTGTTGCGGATAAGTGCATCTCGGCTTTACAACCTTTTGAGGATCTAAGTGGGCTTTTACGCTTGAAGACTAAAGTATCCTATCGCCCTGATTCAATGGACTTCCATTTGCTGTGATCTTACCCAAAAGTCATCCTGTTGTACAACGTCTGATTCGACATATTCATGAGAAACAATGTCACGTGGGAGTCCAAGGCCTTCTTGCAATTCTCAGAGAGAAATATTGGGTAATGGGTGGGAGAAAGACTATTCGTTCCGTTGTGTCCAAGTGCATCGTTTGTAGGAGGCAAAACTCCAAAAGGCTGGATGCACCGGCACCCCCTTTACCTGTTGACAGAGTGCGAGAAGCAGCAGCTTTTGAAATTACAGGCGTAGATATGGCAGGGTCTATTTATCTCAAGAACAATCAAAAAGCTTGGGTATGTCTCTTTACTTGTGGTGTAGTAAGGGCAGTGCATTTGGAACTCGTTTTGTCCTTATCAACTGACAGTTTTCTGCAAGCTTTAAGACGATTTGTTGCCCGGAGAGGTCGACCTGTGAGAATTTTTAGTGACAATGGGACTAATTTCACAGGTGCCAAAAATGCATTTTGGAAAATTGATTGGGACAAAGTGTTGGAGTATTGTTCAGTGGAAAGAATAGACTGGAAATTTAATCCTCCTACAGCTGCCTGGTGGGGTGGTTGGTGGGAGAGAATAATTGGCTTAACTAAACAGTTGCTGAGGAAGGTGCTCCGTCGATCATCTCTGTCTTATCCAGAGATGATTGTGAGTGTGTCCTAAACTCTCGTCCACTCACCTACCAATTGGATTCAGATGGCCTACAACCCACACCTATTACTCCAGCAATGTTCATTCAAGTGTGATGTGATTGAGTCGACTAATCTGGAACAAAGACTGAAGTATCGTGCCAAAATTAAGGAAGATTTGCGGAGACGTTTCCGTAATGAGTACCTTGGTCAGCTCGTACAGAGAAGCAAAGGTAAAGAGTTTCCTAATGTTAATATTGGTGACGTGGTTCTTGTTGGAAATGACAGTGATAAACGGTTAGATTGGCCTCTGGCTACTGTGAGTGACTTGTTACCAGATCAAGAGGGCACAGTTCGACTTGTCAAATTGAAAACAGCCTCTGGAGAGCTACTTCGACCCATTCAGAGGATCTACCCCATACTTGAGGCTAAAAGTGAAAGTGTCATGCCTATTGAGGAACTGCTACAAGTGAAAGTGAAGACACCACCCACTTCCAAAAAGGATGGTGCCAATATAACTGTGACACGAAGTGGAAGAACAGTTGTGTTACCTAAAAGATACTTGGACTGAGATCTTGAAGTTTGTGTTTGCTTTACTGCAGTGTGTACAGTGGTTATTTGATTCTTGTTTAAAATGTCATAATTTCCATGTGTTTCTAGTTGCTATGGTAAGTTAATTGTTTCTGTTTTTGTGCATATTGTAAGCTAACTTCATACCATTTCAGTTAGCTTAGGTGGGAGGATGTGATGTTTGAAGTGTTTGGTCTTTGAGTTTTGATGTCTTTGACATTCAGATGTTTTCTTTGTGTACCTTGTTCTTTGTGAATTAAAGATGTCCTCCTTTCAAATAGCTCTTTTTTAATTTAACTTGTGATAAAGTTGGAGACCAGCAAGAACACTCGGCTTTCTTCTTTCTCCATACACGTCGCTTTCCAGAGCAATTAAAAAAACAGAATTTTCTGTCGTCCGTAAACAACACGCGTTTCCTAAACACTGGCGGCTTCATAACATACCGTACTCTTTGACGAATGCCAGCCTCTTTTTACGGTTCACCTCACTGATCCAGGGCTTCTTCCGGCTTGTACGCCCCTGCATACCGGCTATGTGTAACACACATCGTACGGTGTCGGTGCTGATGTTCTTCCCAGTAGAGGTTTGTACTTCTGTTCGAAGCACAGATCCAGACACATGGGGATTTTGCTGGACGGTGCGTATAATGCTTCGCTCATCATCATCAGCTTCCTTGGCCGCCCAGTTCACGCTCTGTTGAGTACAGTTGCACTGGCATTGGATCGCTCAATGATACTTGCGACTGTAGTTTGTGGTATTCCTGTTCTCTCAGCAGTTAATCTATGCGAATCACCCAGTTGGTGGAGTTGGATAATGGGTTGGTGTTCAACAACAGTTCGTTCGTATTGTACTCGGTACATGCACTAGATGTGCACTAATGGACTGCGCTGGGTGATGTGTCTCACTTCCTCAATACTGTGATCGTAATACAAGACAGTGCACACGGAGGATGAATACTTTAGCGTTGCCATTGCCTAGCCCACCACACTCATATTTTTTTATTATGGTAAAAAGTATTGACGTGCAAGAGTTTATATTCTGCCGGTATTATTGTATATATATATTGCATATTCGGCTTCGGTGGCGTAGTCGGTAGCATGCTGAACTGCTATGCCCAAGATAGCGGGTTCAAACCCGTCCGAAGTCGTCGGATTTTTTAAGAGCGTTAAAAATCCTTCAGTATGCCTTCCTTCGGAGGGGAAGTAAAGCCGGCGGTCCCATGTCATAGATTTATGGCATGTTAAAGATCCTTTCACAGACTAAACTTGTGTAAAGCAAAATTTGTTAGGTTAGATTTCGTCAGAACGCTCTATCAAAGTTCCAACGTTCACCACTAGGTATCATTGATATCTGGTGGCGAAAGTTGGAACTACTTGAAATTGAACGGAACTTGTAGCTCGCCCTTTAGGGTGTCCGCTGGAAGCAGCTACAGACTCAGGCGAGCCGAACATGTCCTCGGACACTCCCGGCACTAAAAGCCATACGATAAATAAATAAATAATAATTGCATATTCAAGGCGTATTTGTTTCTGAACGTACCGGTGGCCTGGTAATGCATGTTTGGTGTTCAATATACCGTACTGTATGAAAAGGACAGATGGGCGAATACTTCTGCGAGCGACTGTATATATTTTGAGGTTTCTGCAAATTAAATGAGTCACAAAATTTCAAGCTTTCTAGTTATAATACATGTCTGGTGTTAGTTATTGGAGTTTTAAGGGGAAGAACAGCGCGATCATCTGCCCCCTAACATGTCTGGTGCTATCTCTTGATGATTGCAGTGTTTTTACATTTGTCTGCTGACGCAGTCTAGAGTAAAATATGGTCTTACACCGGTATCGCATTAAAAATAATGAAATAGATTCATTTATTTCCAAATTGGGGACATACTCCCTGGTGACAAAATTACAATAATACTACAATTTAAAATATGCTCCAATAAGAAACACAAATTTTCTGCAGAAAGAAACAAGTAGGAAAGAGGTGTATTACAAACATAGGTGAAGACAGATGGAAAGCAGCAACTTACCAGGCAGGAACATGTTGAAACACAAATAAACGATATAACTTACCGTATACAAAATGTTTGGGCGATCTACCAAGGATCGCCTGTGTTTCAGTGAATCTCTTACCTGTAAGTTGCAGCTTTCCATCCATCATCTGCTATATTTCTATTAATCAACTAGCATATTAGACTATATTATTCTTGGGTAAATAGCTTTTAGCATTAGTAATAGCTGCAAAATGTATCTGTAATTCATCAATGATGGTTCTTCATGTTTTAAGATCTTTAATGTTAGCTGTTTTAAATTTGAAATATAATTTAAAAAAAATGTTTCCTGCAAAATAAATATGTTGGGATTTGTTTACCAATAAGTAATAATTTATCTTCATAATTATTTCTTGGTAAAAATAAGCAAAATATTTTAAAATAGGCCTACGGTACCTATTGTATTCTTAGGTAAAATATCTGTATTTTGATTGACTGTGCTTGGAGTTTTGTGATGGAAGGCATTTCATTTCCTGTCAAAGACAAAAATGCAACTTTTAATGAAATTCAATGTCAGCATGTTGGGTTGTCAAATTGTATATTTTATGTACCGTACCATACTTAGTAAATTAAAAGATTAACAATATTAAAAAGAAAGTAATGGACCTTATTTACTTACTCTCAATAATTAAACCATTAATTATAATTAAATTATATTTCATTTACACAAAATGTTAATCATAATTGCTATAAAATGCTTAATTAACTATTCTAAATTGAACATTTTGACATTTGAATAGCCACAAAGCACAAGTTTATACTGTACATAACACATGAGTAAGCATTAGTTATAAACTCAAAATGTAATCTAGACACACTAAATCTCATTTTCAGAAACGCAAGACATTACGAGCCACAATAGCCGCTCAGAGGAGGTTGAAAGCCAATGGTGTTAATGATCCTGCAACAGTGTCATTGTCTGTGGATGCTCTGCCACGTCAATGTCTTGAGACACGCAGTCCAAGTCGAGCATGGCCAGGAGGTTGTGACGTCCGGCAACGGAGTTCCCGCACTGATGAGATTCGAGTTGCGACTACTACGCAGAGCAATCCAGCTTACGGTTCTAATCTGCCAGATATGATTGTTTAGGCATAGGCTACCCATCACCTCATTAATGTGGATACACTTAAGTCAGATGTTTAGACGTATTAGGCTCACCAATATATGATTTAACTTCATGCTTTTGATGGGAAAACCTACAGTTTAGAGCGGGAATGAGAATAATTCACCAGACATCAGGTTTGCAACTGAGCAATGCATCTTAGAAACTGGACACATCTGAAGTGAAATAATAATGTATAAATATTCATATGTTATGAGATATAAAAATATTAGTGTTTAAGGTACTTCTGTACCTACATGTTGTGCACAATAAAGTTTCTGAAATATAATCCTCACTATTTCCGTCTCAACAACCTCAGTCCTGTGAAGAATTCTACAAGCATTTAGGCCTATATGTATGCTAGTGGAAATGTGTTGAAGAGTATGATTCCCAATAGGAATTCATGCATTTGTTCCAAGGATGGTACAAGAGATAAGTGGTATTGATCAAAACAAGGAACTTAAAAGACATCCAGAATATTTAATACAGGGTGGCAGAAGCACTGAGGTATATACACTATAATAATACTGCATGGTGCCCACAGAATTGTCAATGTCAATTTTCCTGACTTTTCTTGACCATTTTTCAACAAAATTCCTGACTCGTGAAGTCGTTGTAACATCGGAAAAAAGGTATATTGAGCAAACAAATATCTATACTAATATAATAAAGCTGAAGAGTTTCTGTGTTTGTTTATGTGTTTAAACGCGCTAATCTCTGGAACTATCAGTCGGATTTGAAAAATTATTTTTGTATATGATAGCCTGATTCAAGAGGAATAGTTTAGGCTATGTAGCATTGGGCTGCACCTCTCAGGTAACCTTAAAGATTGATTTTTGTTCAGTAAGTCGGAAGAACAAGCGCTCCAGAACGGCTTCAATAATACCGAAGTCTATTGTTGCCATGTAATGCGGGCCGCATCACGTCGCCCCTACCAATGTTCTGGTGCAAAATTGCGAGCTGCTTATAAATTGCAGTCACGGGGAGTAATTAGTGCAAAAAGATTTCTTAGGCCCCTTAAAACAGTTATCATCATGACAATAGTATGCCTCTGTATAAGGGCGATGGTGTTGGTGCAGTATACTGAGGTTATCAGCCACAATAAGCGTTGGTGCTTTCATATTTACTTTCATTTATTCCGATCCTTATCCTTGAGCGCTCCAGTTCTTAAAAAAAAAAGTCCTCTCGGCACGCCGGAAGGCGGAGGTAGATTTCACCGGACAAACTTGGGGATAGGCGAAAATAGGCAGAATATGCAGATTTTCGTAGAAGGATCAGACCTCATTTAATGCGAGAAGGTATTTTATAATTGGAGCTTAATTGACTTTTTTTTTCGTCATTTTATGCTTATTTTAAACATTTTATTGTCTTATGGGAACGGTAACCTTCTTGTCATTTGGGGTCCATTTTTATACTTGTGGTCACACTGTCCTTATGCTAGGTTTCGACACTGATGTGCAACTATGTAACGGTCTGTTACTTCTTCACGCAAAATTATATCTACCGCAGAGATTTTGGTTGGTTCCTCAGTTTAGGGGCTGCGACAACGCGGTCATGTAACCCCGTGTACTTTGGGATGGCTGTATTAGTCTGTAATTCAGGTAAGGACTGCAGACGGTCAATTTCAAGCAGTAGTTACTAATGTTGCTACCAGGTACTACCGTCAACGACACCTAGCTGTGAACTTGGCTACTAGATGCCACCGCAACCAGCAACTCGCAACGAACGTTGGAACTTCCCCTCCAAAGGAAAGCATACTGAGGGATTTTTGGCGCTCTTAGAAAATCCGACGACTTCGGCCGGCTTTGAACTCGCGACCTTGGGCATAAACATTCAGCATGCTACCAGTTACGTCACCAAAGCCGCTTCACACTTAGATGGAAATCTGAATCTGATCTCGTGCAAGTGCGTTATCTTGGCAACGTCTGATGGCTCATCCCTCATCAATTTAGTAGTGTTGCCATGGCAACCACTGATAGGTCTTGGCATTTTCTTATAATTCCGAAATTATTTTTCTCATCCCTTGGCATAATGGTGGGTTATATCAAAAATTCTTTCAGACAAAAGTTTTAGGTAATTATTATGGGAATATTGTCCATTTTGTACGGTTTTGATATTGTGCCTATTAAGAGAGATATGATTAATGTTTCCCGAAAAACCCACTTTTTCCCACCCCTTTGGTCAATGGTTGGTGCTATAAAAAAACTCTTCAAACATACATTTTTGGGCTTTATCCGACACATAGTATGAATGTTGAACGGATTCGATATTTCACATATTAAGAGAGTTATAGCAATATTTCACTTTTTCGAAAAAAAAAGCCCCCCATTTTCACCCCCCAACGACCGATTTAGCCCAGTAACGAACTCGACCGAGATTTTATAAGTATACGTATTCGGTAAAAAATTCAAAGTGATTGGTACAAAATTACGGCAGTTATCGTGTCCACAATAAACTGATATACATATACATACATAAATTATATATAACTTTTGAACTGACGGTGGTTTTGGGGCCTGGGGATGTGAAACGCGAAGATATGTCGAAATTTTCCGGAAGTCGAAACATGGTACCCATTGCAATAGTTAGCTTTCTAACGAAATCTACCTCTGGTTGGTTCCTCAGTTTAGGGGCTGCGACAACGCGGTCATCTAACCCCGTGTACTTTGGGTGAGTGTAGAATCTGTCTGATACACGGTGTGAATTGTAATGGCTGTATTAGTCTTAATTCATGTAAGTACTGCAGACGGTCAATTTCAAGCAGTAGTTCCTAATGTTGCTACCAGGTACAACCGTCAACGACACCTAGCTGTGAACTTGGCTACTAGATGCCACCCCAACCATCAACTCGCAACGAACGTTGGAACTTCCCCTCCAAAGGAAAGCATACTGAGGGATTCTAGTGCTCTTAGAAAATCCGACGACTTCGGCCGGCTTTGAAACCGCGACATTGGGCATAGACATTCAGCATGCTACCAGTTACGTCACCGAAGCCGCTTCCCACTTTATCAGGCGGCTTTGGTGGCGTAGTCGGTAACATGCTGAGCTTCTATGCCCAAGATACCGGGTTCAAACCCGGCCGAAGCCGTCGGATTTTTTAAGAGCGTTAAATATCCCTCAGTATGCCTTCCTTCGGAGGGGAAGTAAAGCCGGCGGTCCCATGTCATAGATTTATGGCATGTTAAAGATCCTTCCACTAATTGCACCTGTGTGAAGCTAAATTGGATAGGTTAAGAATGTATACAACGCTCTTAGGTTTCTATGTTCGTTGCCAAGAGCCGACTGCGGCGGCGTCTAGTAGCTCAGTTCTGAACTTGGCCTCGTAGTCGTTGACAGTGGCGCTTGGCGGCAAAAGTAGGAACTATCTGAAAAATTGTTAGTTGCAGTACTTAAATTAACAAACAGATAACACACACTAATACAGTCATCACAATTAACACCGGTTATCAGACAGATTCTACACACACCCAAAGTACACGGGGCTACATGACCGCGTTGTCGTAGCCCCTAAACTTAAGAACCAACCAACCAACCACTTAATCAGATGGAAATACTGAATCTGATCTCGTGCAAGTGCGTTGTCATGGCAACGTCTGATGGTCCATGCCTCATCAATTTAGTAGTGTTGCCATGGCAACCACTGATAGCTCTTGGCATTTTCTTATAATTCCGAAATCATTTTTCTCGTCCCTTGGCGTAATGGTGGGTCATATCAAAAATTCTTTCAGACAAAAGTTTTAGGTAATTATTAGGGGAATATTGTCCATTTTGTACGGTTTTGATATTGTGCCTATTAAGAGAGATATGATTAATGTTTCCCGAAAAACCCACTTTTTTCCACCCCTTTGGTCAATGGTTGGTGCTATCAAAAATCTTATTTGACATAAATTTTTGGCACTTATCCGACACATATTATGAACTTTGAATGGATTCGATATTGCACGTATTAAGAGAGTTATAGCGAAATTTCACTTTTTCGAAAAAAGCCCCCCATTTTCACCCACTTCGACCGATTTAGCCCAGTAACGAACTCGACCGAGATTTTATAGGTATACATCTTCGGTAAAAAATTCGAAGTAATTGGTGCAAAATTACGGCAGTTATCGTGTCCACAAGAAACTGATATACATATATATATACATATATATATACATAAATTATATATAAACTTTTGAACTGACGGTGGTTTTGGGGTCTGGGGGATGTGAAACGCGAAGATATGTCGAAATTTTCCGGAAGTCGAAACATGGGACCCATTGCAATAGTTAGCTTTCTAATGAAATCTACCTAAAACACCGGGCGAAGCCGGGCACTACTGCTAGTATAATATATTTATTTTATTGGCAGCCTCCACCATCCCCATAGCTGCCCAACGCTCGCCTCTTTATTCATTTAAAATACAAAATAAAGTAAATTATAATGCAATAATACATAATTCAAAGTACTAAATAAGTGAATTCACACAACATAATATTTATATTTATGGAAACATGTTACATGTTAAAAACTTAAATTAACAATTAAATTTATATTACAGTAAAATCAAATTTTTACTTTTGTACTGTACCCGTTTAAACCATTACAGCCGCTTGTTGTATCCGAAGATCTGCTGGATTGTAGAATTATGAGGTTCCCGGCTAAATAAACCTGAAAATCCTACCAACAAGAGCTAAATGGGGGATGCACAAGTCCTACGATTGTGTTTTGGAAAAATAAACAAATTGAATAAGAGGAGAGTACGATAAACTTACCATTTTCGGGCAAATGGATGTAGCAAGGGGCTAAAAAAAACTTGAATCCTGCGAAACACAACCTCTCTTCATAATTTAAATAAATCATTCAAGACATGTTTATAAAACAAACGAATTAAATTTATTAAAATAATTAAACAAATCAACACAAGTTACTTAAATTCCACATACGATCCGTAAAACAATTACTGTATTGCTTATTAAATTAAACGATGAAATAATCATTATCGTCCATCCGACGTAAGAAGTATATAACCTCTCAAAAGTAAACACAGATCAGCTGTGTCTGCAATTACACTTAACTCTACTCTTTCTTCAAAATAAAAATCCTAAACAAATATCACTACTACAAATCAACAAATGTCTTCCACTGACATTCCTTCTTACTCTTCAACAATCATTTACAATAATGATGTAAGTCATTCTTCTTCTTCTTCGCGTTACGGTAGTGGGCATAGTAAACTCTTTACCCAATTGCTACTGTTCAGAAGTACGTATCTTGAGGTAAACATCGACTACCGAGAAAAAGCGGAAGACCAGTGAGGAACGGGGTATACCAAACAAAAGTATGACGTAACGTGGAGACAAAAGGGGAAGGAAAACAGATGAAACTAGACTGGGACACAATTGGTATTTGACTCTTCACACCGAATTGACCCACCTTGGTGACTTAACATAGAGACGTACGGTACATGACCGGGTCACGATTATGGACCAGGTAAAAGGAATACCAGTTCAAGGTCTAAAATCAATGTTGTCAAAAAAGGATACTAGGCTACTGACCAGTGGAATGGTAGGATTAGAAACTAATGTGGCAACATTTAAAGGCAGTGTATACCCTAGGGAATATAAATCGCGCAACAGTATTGCACGGTGAAAGTCATATTGAGGACATTGAAATAGAATATGATTTAAAGAGCCCTCCATTTGCAAACACGAACACAAGGCATCATTACGTTGTTTTATACGGAATAAATACACCGGCGTTAATGCATAATTAAAGCGGAGACGAATAATTGTAATAATATGTCGTCGTGAGTATTTACCACCCTGGAACCAGGGCTTTCTTAAAATAGTCGGTTGTATCCCAAAATAATGTTTGGCTTTCGTTTTTGTGTAGTTAGTCCACGTGACCTGCCAGTCATTCTACATCTTCGAACGAATTATAGAACGCAAATCAGAAATGGGTATAGCGATATTATAAGCCTTACCTGTACCATTAGCCGCTTCTTTGGCGAGTTTATCAGCGATTTCATTACCTTCAATATGTGAATGGCCGGGGATCCACATGATACTGACATCAAAACCCTCAGTATGTAAAGTGTACAATTGATGCATTAACTGGCATAAAAACCAATCATCAGCCTCGAGAACATTTTGAAGTGATTGAACGACACTCATAGAGTCTGCACAAATTAGCGAATGGCGAATACCATGTTGTTTAATATAAAGACACGTCTGGCGAATTGCAAAAATTTCGGCTGTAAATATCGTGACGTCAGAGGGTAAAGTATACTGACATGAAATATGTAAATCGGGAGAGAAGAAGGCTGCTCCCACACGTGAGGGGTGAACCATTTTAGACCCATCTGTATAAAAGAAGAATGCAAGATGCCAAATGGCTCGTTATTTCGTGAAACATACGAGGAATGATTACTGGGTTATGTGGAAAAGTCTGATGTATTTGGGGTAAGGAATGCTGGAGGATATTCGGTTGAAAATGAGCTACGGAATACGGAATATTATATAAAGGCAGGCGACTAACTTTTAATATATTATGGCGGTACTGTTTAAGAATGGAATATGCGGCCAGCAAGGCGGGAACAGAAGCTGTGGGCAATAATCGACGAGTATAATAGTCTTCCAATAATTGTAATTTAAGAACGATAGGTGATACTGCTACCATCATTTTACGCAACAGGTACATACACGCAAGGTGTTGACGCCGATAATGTAACGACATTTCTCCCGTTTCAACTAAAAGTGTTCCTGTGGGAGTCGATGTAAGCGCGCCTATTATGAGACGCAAAGCAGTAAACTGTATTCTATCTAAACGGAGGAGCCTAGTACTTGACATTATATCAAAATAAAAGGTATTGTAATCCAGCACAGAACGAATTATATTACGATATACTATTAATAATAGTTCTGGGTCTGCTCCCCAAGTACGCCGAGTAAGTGATTTTAGAACATTGATTTTGCTGGTAAGATGACTCTTAAGGTATTGTATATGTCTCTCTCCTTGCATTTTCCTGTCAATGTAAATTCCTAAGTATTTTACATTCGTCACCACCGGAATTTGGCCTTGACGATATAATATAGGAGAACTATCGTAACGTCGTTTGTTAGTAAATATCATCGCAGCGTTTTTTCCGACAGAAGTTTCAAATCCGTGTTGATGAAACCAGTCATGAGCATTAGATAAGGCGGTGTATATATCCCGACGACATGCGAATAAATCGTCCCTTGTACAATATATTAAAATATCGTCCGCGTATTGAAGGATGCGAGCGTGCGGTAATATGACTGTTTCTAGGGTACGAGTATAAATTAAATATAAAATCCCACTTAAAACATCTCGCTGGGGGACACCGTGAGAGGTGTATCGGGAATCAAATACACCGACTGGGGATTTTAAAATGATTTTACGATGACATAGCATGTTATATATTAAACACCGGAATGGAAGTGGGAATTGCATATCTCGAAGTATATTAATAAGAATAAATGGATCTACAGATTCATACGCATTTTTTAGGTCAAGGAAAATCGCTATAGTATGCATTTTCTGTCCTTTTGCGAGGAGTAAATCGGTGAAGAAAATGTTTAATGGATCAGATGTACCGAGATTTTTCCTGAATGCAAATTACGTTTTAGAAAACAGGTTATAATATTCTAGACACCATTGCAGCCGTCGGAGAAGTATATTTTGAAAAATTTTGCGGAAACAGGAGCCAAGTTGGATACCTCTATAACTACTCGCTAAGCGGGCATCTTTTGTGGGTTTCAAAATAGGGACAGTTTGAAAAACATTCCAATCTTCCGGAAATGTCCCTGTGCATAAGCTTGAATTATATAGTTTAAGGATGATATCCTGAGCATTTACGGGAAATCTAGCGATCATGGTATAAGTCACTTCGTCAATTCCTGGGCTTGTTGATTTTTTGTGTCTGAATGTTTGTAAAAATTCGCTACGCATAATAGGCTGCATTAAACTGGAAAAACGGTCCAGCGAATCAGAGGCACATGATGTAGGCATACGAATAACAATGTCGGGTGTCCAAGTATGATACAAGTCATGGTATCCTTGCGCCGAAAGTTGAGAGGGAGAGGGTCGAGGAAGGGTATTCGTAAAATGTTTATCGCTGACCAAATACTATTTAGGGACGTATTACTACTTAATTGGGTAATGTATAATTTCCACGCTTCGCGTCGTTTATGATTAAAGACACGTTGGAGTTGAGCGGTGAGACTCTTGTATCTCAAATAGGAGGCGGAAGTACCATAGTGCCGAAAAGCTTTTAAACTCGCTTTGCGACGTCGTACTAAGTGTTTACATTCTTGATCCCACCATGAGGGTAAGGCAGAACGATTATTCGGAGGACATGATTTTGTAATATAAGGGTGATATGTATTAAAATAATCACGGATATTATTTAGTAAAAAATTATAACCGTTATCAGACTTTTGTAATGGCCGCGAAAGCCTGTCCTCTAAAAAGTGTTTAAACAAATCATAATCAAAATGCCGAAAATTCCTCTTAACTTGAAAGACGTTCTGCGAGATATGTCGATTACTCGAGACATCATATTCCATTATAATTGGATAATGATCACTTTGATACGTGTCCTTCACAGTCTGCCATGACAACTTATGGGCTATATATACAGTGTGTGTGTGTTAGGTAGTCAGCCTGAAGGCTGGTTGGATCCTCAAAAAGCACCGCCGTTACGTTATGTGAGTAGATACCCACTAAAACCCTAGGCAGCGCTATTTTGAGGCGTTCTAGGCAAGAAGAGGAGTGAGGTAGTTTGCCATTGCTTTCCTCACTGAGTCAGAACAGTAGTCCTAACCCTATGAGTAGAACCTTTCACAGCATTCACAGGCACTGACTGTGCCCCGAATGCCATTACTAAGCACCACCCATACCTCAGTAGCTTCCATATAATCACAGCCATGAGTGAGACTGAGACATCGGTGAAAAGCCACCTTTTACTCTAGCCTGTGCCAACTGACAAATGCAAATGTACTGTATTCATCAAGAGATGGCAAACAGGCCTAATATCTACAGTAGTGATACTTAAATCCACCGCACTTTGTGGACTATTCGGTGGGTTAAGGCGGGTGGGTGACCCATCATTTAATAAATGTAGGTGTAATTCCTGAATAGCCGCAATGATGTGCCGTCCTATCGGGTTAACTCGACCACTGCCCCACAAGGGGTGGTGGGCATTAAAATCCCTCAATGTAAGATGTTTAGAATAAGTCTTTATAAACTGAAAATATAAATACCATTGTCTACGTGAGCCTTGTATACCAGGAGGACAGTAAATATGGCTTATATGGAGATCTTGAACAAGGAACGTTTGATGATGAGTGTGAGGCATGTAATAATCAGTAGAAAGGGGGGTGTACCGTAAATGATTTTTGAATAACGTCATGATACCTCGATATCCGGGTCCATCCTGACGTTCTACCTGATAATTAGCCATCTGAAATTTATACGAGGACCGAAGCCATGTTTCTTGTAGGAATATGATGTCCGGATCATATTCGTGAATTAACTGCAGCAATTCATGTTTTTTATTTAAGATGCTTCTACAATTCCACTGGAGCAATAACATTCAGGATAATAAAGGGAATTAATTCAACGAGGACGACTATGAACCGGGTTGTGATAATGATAATTTGAGGAAGGAGGATTGGAAAAAGATCGAACAATCTGATTCACGAATGTTTTCCACCGAGAAGCTCAGGTCAGTTCAGTTCTTCCGGCGTGGGACGAGCTAATATGGACCCCATCGTTATGGGAGTCACTGGAGGCGGTAATAACGGTAATACCTTGGCACGTAAGGCCTGTAACTTGGAACTCCACTGGGCATTGTTACCCAATAGCTGTATGAGGGCATAGAAATCTTCACAGATTGAGGTATATTCATCATTCACAGACATTATTCTACTGCCTGAAGGGAAAGAAGTTGATGGCGCAACAAGGCTAGGCGGCGCACTGGGCGTTATCCGGCTGGCCGTGGGAGACGAAATGAGGGCATTATACGCCTGCCTATCATATCCCAATGGTTGATATGTTTTGGGCGAACGAACGATCATCTCCGTGAATTTACGTTTCCGGGGTGGTTGAATGGGAGGTGGCTGAGGGAATTGAGCGAGTGGGGGGAACTGTTGTGGCAAATTTTGAGGCTGGAAAGGGGGGGGGGGGGGGTCTCATACTGTTAATCACTTCGTGATAGGATTTATTCTCCGTACACATTTGTTTCTTTATTGCTTCCTGTTCAAGCCGTTCCGGACAAGTCAATGATGTCGCAAGATGATTACTGTCACAATTGGCACATTTTAAGTCAACAGACTGACAGCCAGTCGTATCATGGGGACCTGCGCAGCGACCACATCTAGGGGTTCGCGCACGGCAATGTTGCTGGATGTGTCCAAAGCGAAGGCAATTCACACATTGAGTTGGAGAGAATATAAATAATTGCACTTCAAGCAAGACATTAAAGATGGAAACAAACTCGGGTAAACGTTGGGCTTCAAAGTGGATTTTAACTGTTCCAGTAGGGATACGATCCATGACGCCATTATTATCCTTTTTTCGGTAAAACCGTTGAATACGAACGATCGGGACGGGGGATTGTAAGTATTGTAAAATTTCAGCTTCCGTTAGGGCAGTATCCACGCCCCGTATACGTCCCACACGCTGTATGTTAGCAGACGGAATAAATGCATCTAACTGTTTAGCCTGGAGAATGGGGTGTCGTAAAAAGGAGTTGGCATGCAGGCGTGTGTCAAATACCACCTGCACCCTGTTACGTCCTTTTCTTTGAATGGATTGAATGCCAGGAATTTTCTGTTCAAAAAAGATGCGTCCCAAAGCCATGGGGTGTAAATTTCCGAGTCTCTGATCCCCTTGTCCTTGCACAAATACACTGTATGGCCCCGTATGATGGGGGTAGTATGACATAGGCTGGCGAGCAGTAACCTCAGTGTTCTGTGAACTCTGAATATTGGTCGCTGTTGATGTCTCGGGCGGTACAATGCCGTCCGCAGGGACCAGTACCATGCCCTCCATTGATACTGGGGGGTCATATTCAATCAGTTGCACACAGTCCGGCGGGCGGCCAGAATCCGTCCCATCACTCGTAGAGCCCATCACACTTACCGTTCAATGCACTATACACTCAGTGAAAATGTCACAAAATCAAATCACCTAAACCACACACACACGCACGACCGACTCGAGGACGAGTAAGCAGGACCTAAAGCTTGCCCAACTGTACGCTGCGCAAGCTGAGAACCGAATGATGTAAGTCATTAAATGTTGATCTATCATAAGATCACTTCTCTATAATGCAAGGAGCATGCAAGTATAAGAGATTCGTCACTTTTGGTTATAGAATTTCCGAGAGAGAGAACACCGCCTGGCAAGTCTGGCAACATAAAAAGTAAAAAGCCATATGAATGTTGCCTTAACTACACGTAAATGAACAGTATCTTCTGCGATGAGTTATTGATTATTGATGAAAATAACACAAACGTAACTGCGCCTTTCGCTAGGCGCTGAAATATACGTCCAGATAGGAAAATAATGCATTTTGATATATATCAATGTTGGCAATAGATTTGTCACGAAGGACACAGTTATGCCGTTCTAGAGTTTAATTCACCTCTAGGCTAATTAAAAATGCTCTCATACTCTACAGAATTGTTGGGATATTCGATGAATATAAAGAAAACTGTCCAAATGCACACACTACATTGCCATAACCTCACTTTTGGCCTAGCATGCCGGCTGCCACCCACCTCTCCCCGTAGCCCTAAGCCACAAATTTTATTGCAATGCAAAGGAGAATGGGTAAGAAAACAAACAAGAGATGAAATGCACACATTTATTCTCTATATATTTTTATTCGAGATTAGTCCATATTGCCCACTAGTTTTACACATGGTCAACACCAGGAAGATGAAAATTGCCGTATTGTTCTTACTATCATTATAATTCTTACATCCCGGTGCTTGGCAATTTTTCCTCCCTTGCAGTGGCATGATTGACTCTCAATTCAATTCAAATAAACAATCAAAATACTGAACAAATCAAAACAACCAACAACACCACGAGGAAAATCAATCAAAACAGACTATTCCCGATTTCGCCAGTCGGTTTGATGTGAACGTTCATGAGTGCCAACTACGGAACCTTAGTGCTAAAATTAATTCTTCATTGGTTGGCAGAACATCCAGTATAGGGCCTTACTCCGACCCACGCGCTCCCTATTAACTGTCATCCCCCTGCTATAATGTTTAACATCCTCGATGTAAACATAGAACATCGTTATGTTCCTCGAAACATCACTCCTCCTTTAGTCTTTAAATTGTTTAAATGTTATGAAAATTACAACGAAATGTTTAATTGTTATGAAAAATCCCTTGAATTATTTTAAATAATAATGGAAATTATTATTTAAGTTTAAATAATAATGGATATTAATATCATCCAAATATTAATTAAATCCACGGATTATTTATTATCCAAATAAATATTAATTGTTAAAAATATTTATTAAACATATTATTTCGAAATATAAATAATAATAGTATTATTTATTATCATCAGCTGTTTATCGGTTAAGTTATTTAGTTCACTTCTTTACTACACTTAGTTTCTCCTAAATATTGTTTAATTTTACGTTTAAATATTATTTACAATTATTTACGATTTATTTACAATGTTTATAGCAATTATCTATCACATTGCTTCCTTTTTTACTTCAACCTGTTACAATTCTTTCTCTAATTGCATAGCGTCAATTTACATCTGTCATATCACAATCATCAACATTGTATTAATGTATTTTCATTCATAGTCTGGCTTATATGGCCGAACAATTAAGTAAGCTCACACGATTCTGTTATAATCCTTGATAATGGTTTTAATAATACAGTAATTAACATCTTCGTCTGTCTGTTAGTTAGTTAGCGCGAAGGCTGGTTGGATCCTCAAATAGTACCACCGTTAGGTTATGTGGGTAGATACCCACTAGGCAAGATGAGGAGTGAGGTAGTTTGCCATTCCTTTCCTCACTGAGTCAGAACAGCAGTACTAACCCTATGAGCTTCGGTGGCGTAGTCGGTAGCATGCTGAGCTTCTATGCCCAAGATAGCGGGTTCAAACCCGGCCGAAGCCGTCGGATTTTTTAAGAGCGTTAAAAATCCCTCAGTATGCCTTCCTTCGGTGGGGAAGTAAAGCCGGCGGTCCCATGTCATAGATTTATGGCATGTTAAAGAACTTTCCACTAATTACACCTGTGTGAAACTAAATTGCATAGGTTAGGAATGTAAACAACGCTCTTAGGTTGCTACGTTCGTTGCCAAGAGCCGACTGCGGTGGCGTCTAGTAGCTAAATTCTGAATTAGTCCTAGTAGTCGTTGACGGTGGCGTTTGGCGGCAAAAGTAGGAACTACTTGAAATTAAATGTCTGCAGTCCTCACATGAATTGAAAACAGATAACACACTAATACAGTCATCACAATTAACACCGGTTATCAGACAGATTCTACACACACCCAAAGTACACCGGGCTACATGACCGCGTTGTCGCAGCCCCTAAACTAAGGAACCAACCAACCAACCCTATGAGTAGAACCTTTCACAGCATCCACAGGCACTGACTGTGCCCTGAATTAACATCTCTATTGTCTTCAATTCTTTTCCCAAGTATTTTCCGCCAATCGACCTTATCAGTTCAACTGTAGGTCGATTTTACAATACCACCAATGATCTCTCTTAGATCCATACTGTAATAAAAATTCTGTCTGTTAGGTAGTCAGCCCGAAGGCTGGTTGGATCCTCAAAAAGTACCGCCGTTACGTTATGTGAGTAGGTACCCACAATTAATACGTTCCAAATATACGTTTACAATACGTATAATAGCTCCCTCTTAACAGCAATGCTATATCAACATCCACTTTATCCTTTCCGAACAAAAATTCTCTCTACAATACGTGTAAAATGCGTATTATGACTTCATGAACTTGCTATCAAACAAAAATAGCTTCAATAATCCTCCACTTTATAAAAGTATACACTATTTTTCCTTCATTACCACTTATTTAAAATTCATCACATGACTTCTCTTTCTTAATAAAAGCTTTACTAGATGTTTACAGTGTATTACCTTTCCTGTTTTAAAATATTTTATAATGATCGACATTCTTTAACAGCGATGACGTCATGGTTTACTAAAACTTGTTACTTTGATTTACAATAATCGTTGTTAATGTTTAATAATAATAATATTAAACATTCATCTCTCCTCTCTTGTCTTTATCAAATTATTGCAATGTAGCAAACTTAAGTCAACAAAAATATTTTTAAATGTTGTAAAAGGGTTTTATAGAATCCTCAATAATGCTGATGTGTCGTGGTAATAGATAATAATCCTCAAAGTTACATAATTTATCCATCGATAAATTATTATACATAAATATAGTCAATGTTAGAATTACTCAAATATAATCTCATTGATAAACGAAGCTAAATAGTTCAATTGAATAATATTTGAAGTAACTTCAAGCTTAGTATGAGTTATAGCAAGTATAACTATACTCGAATACGTCGTAATAATTCTTCCAAGATCGACGATAAATGAAATGAAACGTCCCATAGATGTTTCATTAACGATGAAAATATATTCTCCTAATCTATGTTGCTTCTTAGAATAAAATTCCCAAAAATAAATGACGATCCGAAATAAATCCAAAATATTTAAGAAACGATCTTAAATTCCAAAAATATTGAAAGTCGAAGTTAACCCCACCAACCTGGACCCAATGTTTGGGAAGCCAGGCTCTGCCTGTCACAAGTCAGGACAAAGGGCGAGTGAGAGGAGTAACACCTCTCAAAAAAAACCTTGGTCCAGCTGACACGGCTGGTAGTCCCATGTAAGGGTCCCTTGCCAGGGTTACGGCGAAGACCTCAACGGCAGTTGCAGTGGAGAGGTTAATCCTCGGTACAGTGTAGATGGTGGACGGGGCAGCCCAGTGCTCGGGATTAATTGAGTAAAAGATATCATCCTCATTTTCGGGGTGGATATCAGTTGTAGCGTCTGACCCGGATCGGGCGGCTACAAACGGCGTCTGTACCCCATGTTAGGGGCGGCCGAATTATACGCTGGCAGTAGCGCAAAAATGCTTGGCGATAGGCTTTGTGACAAGCCAGCCGTAAAAGCACAATGTCACATCTTTATGGGAATGTCGTCTCAAGATTTCGGAACCAAGGCTAGGGCGTCCCCCGTAAGCGACGTGCGCGGGCAGGGCCCAGTCAGCGTGAAAAGTATGCAAGGGTTACCGTCGCAAGGGCGGCGATGGCTAAACAAGCGAGCCCCCATTTTCTGTCACGCATCATTGAACGTCGGGACTATGACTGGAAGAAGTAGCGAATTAGCTAAAGCACTCGAAAAGAGGCGCATCGATATTTGTGCAGTGCAGGAAACGAGGTGGAGCGGAGAAAAGTCTTACGAAATTGGGTGTGGGTACAAACTCATATACAATGGAACCCGCGGAACAACTAATGGTATCGGCATTGTCATATCAGCAAAGTTTGATGGCTCTGTATGTGAAGTGCAAAGGTATGATGACCGCCTTATGAAAATTGTTTACGTAAGTTAGCAGACAGGAGAAAAATTCATTTCTTCAGCGCTTATGCCCCACAAACAGGCCTAAACACAGAAACTAAAGATGCTTTCTGGACGCTGCTTGATGAGAAGACTGCGGAAGTGCCATCTGAAGATTACCTCATTGTTGCTGGCGATCTAAATGGACATGTCGGCCAGCAGAAAGAAGATCATGCTGCCCGTGGTGGACACGGCTATGGACTGAAGAATGATGAATGACAACCAATCCTTGATTACGCAGAAACTCATGGCATTGTCATCACAAACACCTGGTTTAAAAAGCGCGATACCCATCTAATCACGTACTACAGTGGTCCAAATGCTACTCAGATTGACTATGTCCTTGTGAGACGTCGTAACCTTACAGACGTTTTAGACACGAAAGTTGTTCCATACGAAACCGTTGCGATGCAGCATCGACCTGTCATCTGTAAGCTGCGTATAACGCCACCAAGAGCTGTATGCACGGCCAGAACGGGTCCTTCAAGAATCAAATGGTGGCGCTTTAAGGAAATAGAGTCCAATGTCATTGCAGAAATCACTGTACCACCCATTACGACAGTTGAAGAGAGCTGGACAAAACTAAAAGACTCGTCTCATGCAGCTGCACATGCCATTCTCGGAACAACAAAACCAGGACGACGGCGGATTGAGAAAGATACGTGGCTCTGGAACGACACTGTCAAGGAAGCGGTACATAAGAAGAAGCAGTTGTACCATGAGTTTCTTGCAGATAAAAATCCATCTCGCTGGAATGACTATAAAGTAGCCCGTAGTGAGGCCAAGAAAGTTGTTGCCTCAACAAAAGCAGAGCGATATGCAGACCTCTACAAGAAACGTGATACGCGTGAGGGCGAGCGTGACATTTATCGGATCATCAAATCGAGGCATCGAAAAACGGAAGATATCCAACATTTCTATGGCATCAACAATGAAGTGGGTGAGCTGCTAGTAGACTGGGAGAAAGCAAGGGAACGCTGGCGGAGCTACTTCGAGAACATTTCGACTGAAGAATTTCCCCATCCACCAATACCAACCACCTGTGCTGTTGAAGGACCAATTAAGGAGATCGACATTGCCGAAGTTGAGGCTGCTCTGAAGGAGATGAAGCCTGGGAAAGCCACCGGCCCCGATGATCTTCCAGCAGAGTTATGGTGCTCTAAGGAGTGGGATGCTGCAGGATGGTTAACACAATTCTTCAATCGGATTACCAAAGAAGGTCGAATACCAACAGATTGGCAATGGAGTATCACAGTACCAATCTTCAAAGAGAAGGGAAGCCCTGCTGAATGTTCAAATTACCACCCGATCAGACTTCTGTGCCACGCAATGAAAGTTTTCGAGCGTATCCTTGACAAAAGAATTCGTGCGATTGCCAAAATCACAAGGAACCAAGCAGGCTTTGTGAAAAACTGCGGCACAACAGATGCAATCTTCGCTGTACGGCAACTGGTTGAGAAATACTCCGAAAGAAATAAACCTTTGCATCTTGCTTTCCTCGACCTTGAGAAGGCTTTTGATCGGGTGCCACATGACCTAATCTGGTTAGCACTCCGTCAACACGGCATCCCAGAACACCTTCTTAAATGGGTGCAGCTGCTTTACGCAGAACAAAGGAGCTATGTCCTAGCTACCGCGGGAGCGTCTAATGACTTCCGCATTACCGTAGGTGTCCACCAGGGCTCCGCCTTATCACCACTGCTGTTCATTCTTGTGATGGACACTGTAACGTCAGACCTACACCAGCCGCTTCCATGGACACTTCTCTATGCAGATGACGTCATGTTGGCTGCTGAGACGAAGCTTGATCTCCAACGTCAAACGCAAGAGTGGTACAATCGATTTGCGCAATATGGTCTACGCCTCAACAAGAAGAAGACAGAATACATGACATCCGATACACAAGAAGTGGGCACCATTACTGTTGACGGAGAAGATTTACCACGTGTAGCGAAATTTAAGTAAATTGGTTCCACTATCTCTGATGATGGGCGACTTACTGACGAGGTCAACACAAGGATACACGCAGCCTGGACGAAGTGGCGAATGACAACTGGCGTCACCTGTGACCGTAGGATGAATGACCATCTGAAATCTAAGATCTACCGGACTGTCATTCGTCCTGTCGCTCTCTACGGCACGGAGTACTGGCCATCTACTAAGGAAGCAGAACGTCGCCTATGTGTCATGGAGACGAAGATGCTTAGATGGTCAGCAGGTTTCACTAGGCTGGATCATATTTCAAATTATGCCATCAGAAATCGGTTTGGTGTTGCTCCAATCGGGGAAAAAATGCAGGAAAACCGTCTGAGATGGTTTGGACATGTGCTGCGCGCAGAGGGCGACACAATGACAAAAGCAGTTTACACACTGGATGTGGCTGGAAAGAGGCCCAGAGGGCGACCAAGGCAACGGTGGGCCGATACACTGCACAATGATCTAAAGGCTGTCAATCTTCATCCAGACATGGCCCATGACCGAGGGAAATGGAGACTACGATCCCACATAGCGGACCCTGCCACAAGGTGGGACAAACGCTAAAGAAAAAGAAGAAGATTGAAAGTCGAAGTTCCAAATAAATAATATCCAACTCGTGGATTATAAATCCTCAAAGTATGGAATTTAATAATAAACAATCCATCATGGAAAATCTTCTGAAATTCCGAATAATAATTCACTGAAGTATAAATTAATCAAAACGTTGAAATCTATACGATATTCTAACTACTGCAAACTACAAAACCAACTTCTACGGACGAAGATCACACTCTACCTTGTGATGATATCTTGTAGAATAAGTGTGGAGGAAATTGCTTTAGGCACCAGTAATTCCACACTCAGAGTACCTCTTCTTCTTTCTCCGGAAAACTGCGTCGTTTCGTCTCGAACCCGGACCTCCAGTCTCAATCTGTCTCGTCTGGTCACAACTCGAAACATCATCTTCTACTGCAAAGCCAACCCAAGTTTCAAGCTTTAAAGTGGGACCCCCCCCCCCCTACTTTGCTTCGGATCTTGTAGGAAGTTCTCATGATGTGACGGTATGTTTCCGTAACGTAGTAATGGATAGTAGCTTCGCAATAATAGCACTTCATCCTGGTGATTTAATTTCAAAGTAGGTCGCCTGATATTCCAGTTCGTCAATGTGCATCATATTCCTTATGCATTCTGGTTTTAAAACACCATCACGATCACTTCATATACGTATTCGAGCATTCCCCTAACATTTGAGTATATTAACATCTCACCAATAAGTTTATATCAAGTATGATAACTGTCTATTGTTCTCTGTCAATGTTATCTGGATGCCCACACAGTCTAGCGCGTAACCTTCGCTGCATACAAACTCGTAGTTGCCTTGCCTTGAACAGCGCTTCCAATGTCTCTCTTCCCGTTCGAGAAAATCACTTTTCTTATGTCTGACTTCCACTGCGAAAACGACTTTAAATCTTCACAATTCCGTTGTGATATTTATATAGAATGCGTATAGGCCTATTACATTCCTCTGCATCATTTTTGAACTTTCACAACGTTATTTTGAATAATGTTCGATATTTGAGCACTTTATAATGACTAGCACTGTCACCGGACCCTTCCTATGAGCTTGGCCCATGAGCATGAGCCCTGTATATATATCTTTGAAAGTATTATGTTTTGTAAAAAGAATTTAATGAATAAGGATGTTTTTCTTAAAACAAACAATGATGTTCATGGGCATAACACAAGACAAAATCAAAACATTCATATTTCACACACACACACACACACACACACACACACACACACACACACACACACAAGCATATATCAAAAAGGAACTTATCACACGGGAGTTAAATTATACAATAAACTACCCCAGTATATAAAACTTGCCCCCAAAATAAAAACCTTTGATAGAATGTTGAAAGCTTATCTGCAGTGCCATTGTTTTTACTCTGTAGTTGAATATCTTAGTGTATAGAAACGATGAAATCTATAATTATATTTTACTTTTCTATTTTAATTGTAATACCTAGCTGTAAGTTGTTGTATTTATAGAATTAAGTTTTCATATTATGATAATAGAATAAGGTGTAAATAGTTGTCCAATAAGATTGTATCTTTTAAGATCTGTTATTATAATAAGTTATAAATAGTTATAGTATTAGTATTACTGTATATACCTATTAGTACTTTTATTTTATAGATGTAAATTCTAACTTGTCCTATATCAAAAATGTATTGTACACATGTATTTGATCAAATGGAATTAATAAAACTATCTATCTATCATTGCTTCCCTCGCGGCCAACGATACTCAATCGTCCCGCACTACTAATCACACGCTTCTTTCAAGGACTCGCGGAGCACAGGTCATTTCTCGTTGACTGCCCACAGCACAAAGATGGTCTGAGCGCTGGCGTTACCCCGCTCATCGAAACTACAGGTGTATTTTCCAGAGTTGGAATCTGACAGTTCGGCGGAGAACCGTTGAACTAAAGGCAGCGTTGCCACGTATGCTACTAGCCACCATGTGCGTACTTCCACCCTCCCGTTCTTTTCTTCATGCTCATAATATCATTAACATCGTTATTACATATATTATATTTTTACTCAGATGGTTTTCAAAAATCTTAAACAAAGCAATGCTTAAAACTGTTCGGTGCACACTGTAAAATAAAATAATAGCCCATCAAATTGAGGAGAGGCCTAAAATATTGTAATGAATAGCAATATTACCGGTAGCCTACAATCATAAAACAAAAATGTTCAAAGCGAAACGACAGAACGAGAGTGTTTCCGTGTTATTTAGCAATTTGTATCTCCTGTAGAATAAGTTTCATGGCACAAGAAACATATAAATGTATTACAAAATATACGTTCATTGTATAGGCTATTAACTCACCCTTTACAAGACAGAAGCTAATCACTGGGAAAAGGCTCTATCCCATCCATATCATCATCATCATCTCGATCCTCTCCATCACTGGATCCCACTCTGGTGGGTGAGGAATCGCCAAGGGAAATTATGAGGTCGTCCACAGCTGTGTCAATAACACCTTCACGTTCCCGCGCTTCGCTTACTACTCTTTCCACATGCGACACGACATTCGCCCAGTTTTCAGCTGTCAACACCCTCATCCTAATCGCAACCTATGCTGCCAAGACCTGTACCATGGAAAAAGTTGTCCAAACCATCGCGTCGCCACTCGCAAACAAAAAGAAAGCTACGGGTAACCTTTATCTAATTCACACGAACCTAAGCTTAAACTTACACTAACACTATATAAATAAATAACGGACACTAATGAATTATAAGTATAAAGTATAAATAAGTATAAAGTATAAATAAGTATAAATCCTACACGAGAAAGTAATTAACTAATTAATTCAATACAATTATAACGCAGCATGGTCATTGTGCACTCGGGAGGCAACCAAACAAGGGACTGGTCAAGTGACAAAGCACGTGGTCAAATAGCGTCATTCAAATTGGCAGCGCTGTATGGTTTCCATGGCAGCAAGCCTTGCGTGGGATCTAGTCGTCAACTGTTTTTGCCCACTGGCGCCGAAATGTCAGATTCCAACTCTGGATAATACAACTGCAATAGCATGGCGCGTCATGAATATTCGCGGCAATCACTGGATTGAATCTTCACTTATATTTTAATGCAGAGTCTTCAAACTTCCTTTCAAGTGCGTCTATCATGATCCTCATTAATTTAGATACATTTCCGTTGTTTTATCTGTACATTTCTCTCTTCTTAGCCAAAATATGGTTATACCCTGGTAACCCACAGGGTACATCTATAGCTACTCTACTACCACCCCCTGCATCAGCCCCCTACTCAACCCGCTTCACCACAATCTCACACCACAAGCTACAAGACAATCAACAACTACAACCATTCACTCTATGCATTTTATAGCAAGTTTGCTACACTCTTGCCCAATCCTTACGACACTTATCCACACATGAACAGGATATACTAAGTGGAACACCGAGTGTGCTAACAAGCTGATTCAGCTATTAGGTCTTATTATAAATAAGACCTTAACCCACACATGTTTGTCTGTCTGGGAGTGTCCGTCTATGGCTGTCCATCTACGTCTACGTCTGCATCAGGTGAGTGTGTACGAGGGTTATCCTGTTATTTTCTGACACCTACTACCCCCTAATAACATTGTTATCACACACGCCGCTTATTATAATTTTCTGCACTGAACATTATCAGTGAAGTCTATTCACAGTACCACTATTATTAAACATTTCACATTTAATTACAACTGGTTTCCTGACCATTTTATTAAAACCCTACCTCCATCCACCGCTCGTTAATTAAGCAGTCTGATTCTGCTGAAGTCAGGTTTATTTACTGGCTGCCGACACATATGACTTTGTAAGCACGGCTCTCTTCATGAGCACGGACGGAGTCGCACACTCAACATTTCCTTGAACTTGTCTGCATCACCGGCCTTCATTCTCAGGTTCCCTAGCCACTAGCCTTATTTAGGAAACCGGTACAGTTTAGCAAATTACCGTTAGGAACCTTTAACCCCAATTAACATTAGAATCGCCTGATACTCCAAGAGCACGGTTCCAATAAGCGACTGGACCATCATTCTCCTTCATACACTCAATTACACATTAAAACAGATTACACCCCCTTTACAACTCAGTTATAGCCCCAAAAGCTACAACAAAGTAGTGGACGCGTCGGGCAATCACATTTAAAGGAACTTAAACAACAAGCTCCGTGATTGCGACCTGTACTTTCTTAAGCTGCCAAGTGATTTCGCGAGTACGAGCGAAGCAGCCAAGCGAATTAAGCTACATCCCCAAATATACTAATTAACCCCCCCAAACCCGCCCATTAAGGCTGGAAATAGGATAGCCACACACCAATAGGTAGAGGAACCTTCTGTCGTTCCTATTACTCATTCTATAAAAGTTTAACTAGAAACGGAAGCAGACCATTTAAAGGTTCGATTGACTCCAGAAACATAGATTTAAAACACAGGCGTACTATGCATACCAGTACCATGCGCTATTAACGCAATTCACATATTTATCACCCTCACCATCGCCGGCGGTTTCACGGAAGAATTAGACCAACGCCACCAAGGTACAAAGATCAAAATAACCACCGTGGTGCATTGGAAACAGATACAAGGACAAACGGTATATCTGGGGAATATACCTATCACATACAATACACCTTTGAATTAGACCAACACCACCAAGGTACAAAGATCAAAATAACCACCGTGGTGCATTGGAAACAGATACAAGGACAAACGGTATTTCAGGGGAATATACCTATCACATACAATACACCTTTGAAACAAAGCCATATCCCTCCCCCGCCCCTTATGAAACAAGGGGAAGACTACACGCAATTGCACTTATTATGTGAGGCCATCGACGACTTACTCAATGCGCAAAAGGGTTCCAAACAATCGAAAGAGCCACTTAAACACACGCAGGCACCACAGCCAAGATGGAAGAGGGAACTTACGTGCACTGGTAATTTCCTGCAATACTGCTGTGGTGTAGCCACAAATGAAGACGCCAAAACATTACATATGACACAGCAACAGATTACAGATTACACGAACAATTTAAACAAGATGATACATACAAACCATAAGGACCTTACACAAACAACGCTAAAACTTAATAACTGGAAACAAAGCGTACAAGAGACAATTGCAACAATTACAGAACAAATGAAAACGATCTCCAACGCGACGCAAATAAATAGGGATGCGCAGGCTATATTACTTGCTGCAACCGCGCTTATGTCTATAGGAAACGCCATAAATACATTTAACATGATCATGTATGCACATAGACAGCATGATCTGACACTGTGTAAACAACATAAGATTCCCGAGAACACTTTATCTACAGATACTCTCCTCAGGGATCTCACACAAATCGGCGAGAAACTCCACAAATACGGATACCAGCTAGCCATACCTACATAGCAAATAACTTGGTATTATACCAAGCCAATTTGCTCATGTATATATCATACAGACAACATGCACATTAGAGTAAAGGTATCAATCAGTTGGAACTTGTTCGAGTACATCCCCATACCATACAAATGGCTTAACAATACATGCACCCTTACACATGAGCCTACACTCCTGGCAGTCAATAATCGCGATATTCGCGTGCTGACAGGCAATTCTCTACACGACTGTATTACACAAATTAATGCACTACGGTATGCTACGTACCCAGGTTCCAGGAAATCACAACCACCCAGCCCGCCTGTGCTATACATTTATACAATAACGCGCCAACAAGTAAAATACTGGAATCTTGTATATATAAATGCGACGAAGGTTCGCAACGAGCATTAATCCACATATTGACATAGACACGTTTATTATCACAAACCCTACACCGGATATGAGGATCCGGTGCCCCAAAACGAAAGAAACTCCCATACACTCGTTCACAGACGCACCCCCAGGGGTCATCGAAATACGGCACCCATGTGACTACCAGATCACAAACAACGAGGGCATTCTAATACCAGCCACATTCCCTTCTGTTAGGTAGTCAGCCCGAAGGCTGGTTGGATCCTCAAAAAGTACCGCCGTTACGTTATGTGTGTAGATACCCACAAAAACCCAAGGCAGCGCTATTTTGAGGCGTTCTAGGCAAGAAGAGGAGTGAGGTAGTTTGCCATTGCTTTCCTCACTGAGTCAGAACAGTAGTCCTAACCCTATGAGTAGAACCTTTCACAGCATTCACAGGCACTGACTGTGCCCCGAATGCCATTACTAAGCACCACCCATACCTCAGTAGCTTCCATATAATCACAGCCATGAGTGAGACTGAGACATCGGTGAAAAGCCACCTTTTACTCTAGCCTGTGCCAACTGACAAATGCAAATGTACTGTATTCATCAAGAGATGGCAAACAGGCCACCACATTCCCTTGTGACACAAAAATCACTCGGGAAATCATGATCACGCATACACTGCCAGCTACATGGACTGAACACATCTAGCTGCAGATACATGACTTCAGACATTTACAAACACAGCAATTATTATACGACAATATAACGGCGATACTAAACCACAATTGGCCAATGGCCATCCCAAAATTTAAGGTCACCGAAACACTATTCAGACAACATAAACAACCCCTAAGTATAACACCCCCGCAAAGGTACTGGTATAACGTGGATACACCCATAACGGCCACCGTGGCATGGAACACTTACTCACAATATTATTGATAAACTTTACCCGATATGTAGTTGAGACGATCGCCTACGCTGGTCAGTTTGGAAAATATTTATTGTAAGGAAAAGGGTGCGCCAGCATCGCGACTGTTGCTTTGTGGGAATGTGATGTATGGTTGACAGGGAGGAGTGATGGCCGCCCCTTGAACGACGTGCATGACTGGAGGAATGTACAAGAGTATTTGTTATTTTATAATTACGACTTCATCACATGTCCAGAAAGAAGAAATTGTTATGGAAATATATTTTTATTACCCTTTGTGATGGTTGAAAACCCGTTAAAAAATATTGGATAATTGTAATGGATGAATATAGTTCTTAAACAGGATGTACGAAGTCAGAATGGAGGCAAAATGACTACCCCACTCTAAGGAAGGGAGGAACTGGGTCATGTGACGAGCAAGCAGCCAGGCATCGGTGATGTGTTGCGAACAGAAGATTTACTATGTTTTTTTTAATCTTCGAACAGTTTACTACAAGTTGAATCATTCTTTAGATACCGTACAGTTAAAGTGCGGTCGGAACGCAGTATTATAGCATTACGGTCGAGCGTAATCACTTGCAAGTTCGGATACGATAAGGCAAGGTCCCAAGTTATAGCGTGCAGTTCAGTACGGTCAGGCACGGTAGACATCATATGTTCGGTTTAGAAAGTGCGTTCTCATACGATGAGAAGTAGCGAACCGTTTCAGCCTGCACTACAGCAATTTTTTATTTTTATATTTATCATATAGCTTTTAGTGCCGGGAGTGTCCGAGAACATGTTCGGCTTGCCTGAGGCTGTAGCTGCTTCCAGCGGACACCCTTAGGGTGAGCTACAAGTTCCATTAAATTTCACGTAGTTCCAACTTTCGCAACCAGATATCAATAATACTGTTATGCCCCAGAGTGCGGTACACCCTCAGGACATACACCCCCCCCCCCCAAGGGAGAGGTGGCTTACGCCACTGAACTCACATACACCCACAAGTGGGACATCCACAAATACATCTAAAACTAATCTACTACTCTACAAGTACCACGCTTCTGTCACAACATCCTACACCCTCTTCTACCCCCAGAAACCACCCCAAGCTGGAAATACAGCAAAATCCATACATCTTCTAAAAACACTGCGAGATGCGGCCACCTAACATAAGTGGTTAGCCAACACCTTGCCCTACTTACACACAAGCACAATTGGAAGAATGCTGAACAAGCAACGTCGAAACGAATCTGTCGCCGCCCGAGGCCTTGCCGGTTTGGTTCCTGATTTATCACCTGGAGGTAAGTGTGCGTCTCAGTTCCTAATACCACATTTTACAAGTGCATTCCTACCCATTTGACACCCACACTGTTACTGTAAAAACCTGTACTACATTTGTGCTACACTTCCCTGAATAGAGGGACCTATACTAAACAATTACGGTCCAATAAACCAGTGACCGTTTACACACACAATCTCTTGTACACCTTCATTTCATACTTTCTTTTACTTCCCAATTCCCTTTACCCCGACCTCTCGTTGCCTGCTTTATAGAACTGCTATGTAAGCAGCAGCCAGGTTCATTATTACAGCCTTGAGTGTGAGTCACGCAAGTAGGGGGTAAGGCCGATTCTAACGCACTCATTTTATTTGTACCCGACTGTACATGTTAAAATAATTAATATCTCTCGAACGCATGGTCCAATTTTGACAAATGAGGTGTCGTTGGACTCGGGCTGACGCCGTCTTTCCAATGGACCACTCATTTCAACCCCTAAATAAAACCTACCCCTATTAGGGGGTGAAATTGTAATTTTTAGTGAAAGTCTCTTTTCAAATGCGACATGTATAAGGTGCGCTGCTAAAATGAACTAAAACGTTGTTGCTCATATAGCGCATGCGTTTTTCTGGCTGCCGCTATGGATTAACATTTTTGTTTTTGTTTTTTTACGCATGCGCACTTGGGATTTTTGTAAGAGGGCGAGCTCTTTGAAAAAAATGATTGATAAGAAGGGGTTTTGGTGGTGAGGAGAGAGCCAGATAGTCGCCTACTTTCCTACGAAGTTTGCCGATATCTCTCGAACGCAATGTCGGATTTGGACGTGTGACGTGTCAAATCGCTTGTCTCAAAGCCCTATATATGTTATTAATAGGTTAAAGTTTTGAAATGAGGGAAACAGGCTTTTTGGGGGTAAAACCGTGATTTTAGACTTTTTCCGATATTTCACGAATGCATGGTAGGATTTGGTCCTATGACGTGTCAAATGGCTTGCCTCGAAACCTTGTTTATTTTGGTAATAGGTTAAAGTTTTTGAGAATGAGGGAAACAGAATGTTTTGGGGTAAAACCGTGATTTTAAACTTTTTGCTATATCTCGCGAACCAATCATGCTAGAGGCGTGTACGAGGGGTCCAAATACTCGGGCTGACGTCCTCTTTGCTATGGATCACTCGTTATATTTAAAAAAAATGGAAACTCGATTTTGGGGTAAACACGTGTTTTTTGTGATTATTGCTGATATCTCACGGACCCATAACGCTAGAGACGTGTACGAGGTGTCCTAGGACTCGGGCTAACGCCCCCTTTCAAATGTGGTAGATATTTTTTTCAAAAAATAATTCACAAACGGCCTAACGCCATACTTGTTGAACAAAAACGTTTTCTTTTTCTTTACCTGTTTATAATGTTTATGAAGCGTGGTGGTTGAGAGAGACGATACGGCTGGGTGTATGTGTTTCAACGAACCTGTCGCTAACCACAAGGACCATGCTTAATAGAACAATCGCTATTTCGGCGGGTCGGTGTATGACAGAGCGAGGGTGCGTTTTTCTGATCTTTCCTACGGCAGACGGATGGAGGCTAATATTTGAAAATGTGTGAAGCATGCTAAGATTTTTTTACCTTTAACATGTAAACGATGATGAGAACTTGGTTCTATGTTGGTCGAAGCGAGTGCAGAAAACAAACTTGCAGACGAGCAGGAGGTGAATGTCATTTGAGCTTATTGGAAGGTGCTGATCTGACTTGACAACAGGTGCAATGGAAAAATGACCATGAAGCTTGAAGGTGAAATAATCTGACCATCGTGGAGGCAGGGGAGTGCGAAATGCATGCACACACGTGTGAGGTGACATGTACGCTAAACAAGTTACATCCTGTTTGCTTCGTAGGTGACAAAATGCAAGTTCAGGTGAAATTTGATTTACCACAGGTGTTCACCTTGGGATTTGGCTGTCCACGTGCACGATAACTTGTAACAAGTCACATCCTGTTTGCTTTGTACGTGACAAAATGCAAGTCCATGTGAAATTTGATCTGCCACAGGTGTTCACCTTGGACGTTATCTGTCCACGTGCATGATAACAGAATGTTCAAAGCGTGGGAAAAAATGATTATACATGCAACGTAGCATATATAAAGACATGTCGTTATCATTTCCACTCTCACTTGGGTGGACTACCTTTGAACATACTGCGTTGCGTGAAACAGTTTTGGTGTTGGTGGAAAATACTTAACCTTGTTGTGAGGTAGGTGTTTAGTTATTCATTTATACATTTATTGATTTATATATATATTTACAAGCAATTATTTATTGATTAGGTAATTAATGATTTTATTTATTTATTTGTTTGCAGATAACCGGTATACCTTACATGTCTGAGAGAGAAGATACCATTGCACTATTGAGCCCACTAGAAGGAAACAGCAACAAGCCACTGCAAGTAAAGGTGAGATGATTTTTTTAAACTAACTTGTTTCATTTTTGTTTGATATTTTATTTTATGAAATGTATGTATTAACCTGAATATAGGTATTTATAGCGGTTTATTTTATTTATTTTTAGAAACTTGGAAAGAATAGCCTTACCGCCGTAGCAGTTGCCGAAAAAAAACCGAAACGTAGTAAAGCGAAACCACTGCCAGAGAGTGAACTGTTTAAAACTCAGGTAAGTCTAACTTAAAAGTGCTATTCCATTTTACCACTACTGAAAACTCGTAGACAAAAAGAATCATTACCTGTACATGACTGGGACAATGATTGCTTTCTTGATTAATGGCTATGTTGTTGTTGTTGACTGCGAAAAGTACAAGGCCATGTTGGATTTTCTAAAAATAAAAAAATAAATTTAATTTATGGGTGGTTCCTTATGGACTCAACGAATATCCACAGGTTTGAACATGATAATGTGAACAAAATGACATGACATTCATTTTTGTTTATATATTGGTTAAAGGGGGGGGGGGGGATGTAAATGACTGTAGCTTTTTAAAAAGAAAATAAGTACATGGGTTACTATTAGTGCCAACATACAGTTTATTTTTAATGCTGTTTTGATATATTAATGCCAATTAACGTTAACGTTTTATTTATAAGTATTGATTGATTGATTGATTGATTGATTGATTGATTGATTGATTGATTGATTGAGTGATGGGTTATTTTGTTTGCTTTTAGGTGTCGTCATGTGCCAATAACGTAATGAACAGACAGTGAACAAGCATGCATTATGCTTTAAAGTACTCTGTGCTCTTGTGCAACGTTAGTAACTTACAATAAGAAAAAGTTTTATTATAACACATGGCGTTAGTACCAAATACAACAAGTGAGCAAGTTGGTTTACCACGTGGGTTAAATTTAAAATCAGAACATGATCGATGGTTAACATTTGAATCCTGGCCTGTAGGCTTTTTGTCGACACATGAACTTGCAAAAGCCGTTTTTTTTTTACTTGAACCGAGAAGATGTGGTGCGCTGTGTGTTTTGTCGTATTGAACTTTCACCCTGGGAAGAAGGGGATGATCCCTTTAGAGACCATTTGCGATGGTCTCCTCACTGTCCTTACATGCTTGGAAAGGAAGTGGGTAACCTACCCGTGCATTCATTTTACCGAACCACAAGGTCTTTGGCCGCTACTTACGTTGCTGAATCACAAATAAATAATAATAATGATGTATTACCAGTCAACAACGGTAGTGTCGATATATGTGGTCCATATGCCATAGACAGTGTTGAATTGGCGTGTACTTTTGAAAAAATTGGGAGTTTGCAAGACTAAAGCACTAGCACACCCAGAGTACAGCTCTGTTGAAAAACGTTTAGAATCTTATAAAAATGTTTGGCCATTAATATTAAAACACCTTACCAAACAGCTAAGTGAAGCTGGATCTGGTGAAGGGGATAAAACAATATGTTTTATTGTGGATTTGCTTTAAAGGATTGGCAAATGACTGATGACCCTTTAGTGCAACACGCTCTTTGGTTACCAAACTGTAAATACATGGTGTTGCTTAAAGGTCAGGAATTTGTGAACACTATTCGTAAAGAAAACATGGTTGCAGCACAAGACATAAAAGTGCCTTTAGAGTTAGAACACGCGGAGCAAATACATAAGGCTGAAAGAAAAGACTTGTCTTACGAACAGATACAAAAGTGTGACCAACAATTATGTAAAATTTGTTATCAAGATGAACTAGGTGTTGTATTTTTGCCTTGTGGATACATGATAGCATGTGTCAAGTGTGCATTAGAACTTAACAATTGTGCTATATGCAGAAAAGTAGTATCTGCTACAGTTAGGGCATTTCTTGCATAACTAGTATAATTTATTCGTCATGCATAGTGCAAAATCCCTAATTGCACAATATTATTAAAGCTGTTTTAGAGGTTAATAGATATGCTCTTGTTTTGTTTATAGACTACTACAATGAATGTTTTGAATACTGTGGGACATTCATGTGGCTTAGAGACAAAGAAGCTCAGCGAATTGCCAACGCATATTCCATTCCGCATTATCAAGATTCGGAAATTGAAAACAGCATATGGTGATCGTGTACTTTGTGTGTGTGAAAAATTTGAGACATTTCTGCCTATACGGTTTAATGATATGTTGGAGAGTGTTTTTGATGAAGTCAATAATGCTGTGCAAACTGCACACTTAATTTATGAAGGTTTTGAAAACAATAGGTGCATGGTTCGTTTTAATTAATTAAATTTTAAAAAATGTGAAATAATAATGGAAAATATAAGTAATGACAATATACTGAAAAGGAAAGAAAATATGTGTATAGAATAGTAATGTTTTGGTGTTTAGTGTTGACTTTAAAAATATTATGATGAAACCAAAAAAACAAGAAATGTATATAAAGTTTGTAAATAAATGCAAAATGATGTTACAATGTTGTTTTATTTTATACAAAGTTAGTATATTTAACATTGCAGAGTATACATGATTATGGCAATAAATGCACACTGAATACAAGCCTTTCTCACTTTACAATAGTCTGTCATAGATTTAAACACAAGGTTGTTGTAGATCATTTTATAGCAATGTCCATTCAATGTTGTTTTCGAAAAGTGGGGAAGCCGCAATGGTTGTATAGGCATAAAAACCTTATTGTTATTACTATTTAGTCACTTTGATCCCCTTGCATATCAAGAGAAGATGACCTAGTTGTTCCACTCTTTAAAACGACAACAACAACACTACCTCTTGCATAGTTTGTGATGTTGATGGCTCTTGCGACGTGGAAGATGGATTAAAAATAACTTTTAGAACAGGCGTTAAACGTTGCTCATTAAACAATGCACTATTTTGAGTAGCAATATGGTTTTCTTGATTTTTTGTCGACGGCAACTGTGTTTCATGCAGTACACTACATTGATGATCACTGACACTTAAAACCTCACTATTTTTACTTTTTAGGTCACCACGACAATGTTTGGAACGTTGCTTTGAACAAGGCCAAATAACAGTTCCATTTTTATTGGTTCGTTTCACAATATATGAATATTCTTTATAGTATGCGTAAGGCTTACCATACCTAGTCACTGATACTTCCATATCAACTGTCAAGCATAGACTAAGCTCTAGTAAAGTCAACTTGGTAATAAGAATAATAGTTTAATGTGAGAGCAAATATGGATCCAAAGAGTTCAGGTAAAAGTGGAAGCAAATAAGCAAATATTAGAAACAAGAGTGGGGGTAAAAGTGGTCGCAAAGTGGTAGACCCATTACACAATAATTTCAGCACGACGAAGCTCTTGTTCAATTTCTTTGATTTCCCAATCGTGACCGGTATGCCCAGCTTGTTGTAAAGCATGCAATTGTCGAAGCCGTTGATTTAGCTTACTGGGTTTGTTCCAGTATACAAATTTAACAAATGGATTTTAGGTGTAAACAAAGCATTACCATTATCATGATCATTATCATCATCATTATCATCATCATGTTCACCATTATCATCATGACCATCATCACTGTTACTATATAGTCCTTTTTGATCCTCTTGCAATACCACTTCATTTATAGTCTGAGTTGATTTTGATAGTGTTGAAGGTTTCTTGGGCGTTGACAACTGTCCTAACATGACGTTTTGAGGACATGATAAGTCCTTTTGAACAAACACTGCACTATCTTTAGCCGCAATATTGTTTTCTTGAACTTGCTTTTTAGCATTTTGATAATTGTTTGTAAACGGCAAGCGTGGTTCGTTTAGAGCACTACATTGATGAACACTCACACTTAAAACCTTTCCATTTTTACTTTTCAGATTTCCTCGACATTTTGTTGACACAATTTTAGAAAGCCAACAACATATCCATTAATGTATTTAAAGGAAACAATTGTTTTGTTGGCTGTTTCCTTTAAATACATTAATGGATATGTTGTTGGCTTTCTAAAATTGTTGTTGTCGTTGTTTTATGCCAACAGGTGCTTACTGCGTATGACAAAGCTGTACACTCGTGGGTTAGACAGCCTTTCTTGCTAAGGGTCTCCTATATACCCTAAACATGGCTATACATGTTAGTTCTGAACATTTAGTGGTTAATTGTATATTGAGTTTAAATAGAGAACTTATCCAAGCACGTCTTGCATGCGGTTAAACTTCACAAGTGTCACATGCAACACGCAAAGTATTTTTCCGCTACCTAGCGGTAAATATGAGCAATACCTGTACTACTAGCATGCTACCTAGCAGAGGATATGAACACTTACTAGTAATATCCAAAGTGAGCTGAGGTTAGGTTAGGTAAAGTTAGGTTAGCCATCAAAATAAGTTACCAAAATAAGCCATCAAAAAATAATTGGTTTTTTACCCCTGAGGTCTTGGGTTCCAACTTGACTATGCACAGAATTTAACTAACATCTGAGAGTTGAAAGGTTAGGTTAGGTTAGGCTAGGTAAAGTTAGGTTAGGTAAAGTTAGGTTAGGTTAGATTAGTGAGCTGAGGTTGGGTCTTTAAATATTCCCTCTCTTTCAACTACTTTCCATCACCAAGAAAAAAATCCACTAAATTCATTGACACAAATAACTTGTCAAATAAGCCAATACAAAAGCCAATACTAAAGCCAACACAAAAAGCCAACACAAAAAGCCAACACAAAAGCCAACACAAAAAGCCAACACAAAAAGCCAACGCAAAAAGCCAACACGAAAAGCCAACACAAAAAGCCAACACAAAAAGCCAACACGAAAAGCCAACACAAAAAGCCAACACAAAAGCCAACACAAAAAGCCAACACGAAAAGCCAACACAAAAAGCCAACACAAAAAGCCAACACATAAGCCAACACATAAGCCAATATATAAGGTTATGGTAGGTCACTCCATCAGCAAAACAGTTGTAACCTTTGTAGTGTGAACATCGTATTGACAGGTCAGTTACTACTTTGCAACTTATTACAACCAACAAAGGTAGGCTACGTGCACTCTATCAAGGCTACTCTTACAACTATAATCGCCAGAATGTGAATGGAATAATATTCTGGCAATGCTCAAAAGAGAGGTCAACAAAATGTCGAGGCAATCTGAAAAGTAAAAATGGAAAGGTTTTAAGTGTGAGTGTTCATCAATGTAGTGCTCTAAACGAACCACGCTTGCTGTTTACAAACAATTATCAAAATGCTAAAAAGCAAGTTCAAGAAAACAATATTGCGGCTAAAGATAGTGCAGTGTTTGTTCAAAAGGTCTTATCATGTCCTCAAAACGTCATGTTAGGACAGTTGTCAACGCCCAAGAAACCTTCAACACTATCAAAATCAACTCAGACTATAAATGAAGTGGTATTGCAAGAGGATCAAAAAGGACTATATAGTAACAGTGATGATGGTCATGATGATAATGGTGATCATGATGATAATAATGATGATGATAATGATCATGATAATGGTAATGCTTTGTTTACACCTAAAAATCCATTTGTTAAATTTGTATACTGGAACAAACCCAGTAAGCTAATTCAACGGCTTCGACAATTGCATGCTTTACAACAAGCTGGGCATACCGGTCACGATTGGGAAATCAAAGAAATTGAACAAGAGCTTCGTCGTGCTGAAATTATTGTGTAATGGGTCTACCACATTGCGACCACTTTTACCCCCACTCTTGTTTCTAATATTTGCTTATTTGCTTCCACTTTTACCTGAACTCTTTGGATCCATATTTGCTCTCACATTAAACTATTATTCTTATTACCAAGTTGACTTTACTAGAGCTTAGTCTATGCTTGACAGTTGATATGGAAGTATCAGTGACTAGGTATGGTAAGCCTTACGCATACTATAAAGAATATTCATATATTGTGAAACGAACCAATAAAAATGGAACTGTTATTTGGCCTTGTTCAAAGCAACGTTCCAAACATTGTCGTGGTGACCTAAAAAGTAAAAATAGTGAGGTTTTAAGTGTCAGTGATCATCAATGTAGTGTACTGCATGAAACACAGTTGCCGTCGACAAAAAATCAAGAAAACCATATTGCTACTCAAAATAGTGCATTGTTTAATGAGCAACGTTTAACGCCTGTTCTAAAAGTTATTTTTAATCCATCTTCCACGTCGCAAGAGCCATCAACATCACAAACTATGCAAGAGGTAGTGTTGTTGTTGTCGTTTTAAAGAGTGGAACAACTAGGTCATATTCTCTTGATATGCAAGGAGATCAAAGTGACTAAATAGTAATAACAATAAGGTTTTTATGCCTATACAACCATTGCGGCTTCCCCACTTTTCGAAAACAACATTGAATGGACATTGCTATAAAATGATCTACAACAAGCCTTGTGTTTAAAACTATAACAGACTATTGTAAAGTGAGAAAGGCTTGTATTCAGTGTGCATTTATTGCCATAATCATGTATACTCTGCAATGTTAAATATACTAACTTTGTATAAAATAAAACAACATTGTAACATCATTTTGCATTTATTTACAAACTTTATATACATTTCTTGTTTTTTTGGTTTCATCATAATATTTTTAAAGACAACGCTAAACACTAAAACATTACTATTCTATACACATATTTTCTTTCCTTTTCAGTATATTGTCATTACTTATATTTTCCATTATTATTTCACATTTTTTAAATTTAATTAATTAAAACGAACCATGCACCTATTGTTTTTAAAACCTTCATAAATTAAGTGTACAGTTTTCACAGCATTATTGACTTCATCAAAAACTCTCTCCAACATATAATTAAACCGTATAGGCAGAAATGTCTCAAAGTTTTCACATACACAAAGTACACGATCACCATATGCTGTTTTCAATTTCCGAATCTTGATAATGCGGAATGGAATATGCGTTGGCAATTCGCTGAGCTTCTTTGTCTCTAAGCCACATGATTGTCCCTCAGCATTCAAAACATTCATTGTAGTAGTCTATAAACAAAACAAGAGCATATCTATTAACCTCTAAAACAGCTTTAATAATATTGTGCAATTAGGGATTTTGCACTATGCATGACGAATAAATTATACTAGTTATGCAAGAAATGCCCTAACTGTAGCAGATACTACTTTTCTGCATATAGCACAATTGTTAAGTTCTAATGCACACTTGACACATGCTATCATGTGTCCACAAGGCAAAAATACAACACCTAGTTCATCTTGATAACAAATTTTACATAATTGTTGGTCACACTTTTGTATCTGTTCGTAAGACATGTCTTTTCTTTCAGCCTTATGTATTTTCTCCGCGTGTTCTAACTCTAAAGGCACTTTTATGTCTTGTGCTGCAATCATGTTTTCTTTACGAATAGTGTTCACAAATTCCTGACCTTTAAGCAACACCATGTATTTACAGTTTGGTAACCAAAGAGCGTGTTGCACTAAAGGGTCATCAGTCATTTGCCAATCCTTTAAAGCAAATCCACAATAAAACATATTGTTTTATCCCCTTCACCAGATCCAGCTTCACTTAGCTGTTTGGTAAGGTGTTTTAATATTAATGGCCAAACATTTTTATAAGATTCTAAACGTTTTTCAACAGAGCTGTACTCTGGGTGTGCTAGTGCTTTAGTCTTGCAAACTCCCAATTTTTCAAAAGCACACGCCAATTCAACACTGTCTATTGCATATGGACCACATATATCGACACTACCGTTGGCTGGTAATACATCATTATTATTATTTATTTGTGATTCAGCAACGTAAGTAGCGGCCAAAGGCCTTGTGGTTCGGTAAAATGAATGCACCCACTTGCTTTCCAAGCACGTAAGGACAATGAGGAGACCATCGCAAATGGTCTCTAAAGGGATCATCCCCTTCTTCCCGGTGTGAAAGTTCAACACGACAAAACACACAGCGCACCACATCTTCTCGGTTCAAGTAAAAAAAACAAAACGGCTTTTGCAAGTTTATGTGTCGACAAAAAGCCTACAGGCCAGGATTCAAATGTTAACCATTGATCATGTTCTGATTTTAAATTTAACCCACGTGGTAAACCAACTTGCTCACTTGTTGTATTTGGTACTAACGCCATGTGTTATAATACAACTTTTTCTTATTGTAAGTTATTAACGTTGCACAGAGTACTTTAAAGCATAATGCATGCTTGTTCACTGTCTGTTCATTACGTAAATGGCACATGACGACACCTAAAAGCAAACAAAATAACCCATCACTCAATCAATCAATCAATACTTGTAAATAAAACGTTAACGTTAATTGGCATTAATATATCAAAACACCATTAAAAGTAAACTGTATGTTGGCACTAACAGTAACCCATGTACTTATTTTCTTTTTATAAAGCTACAGTCATTTACATCCTCCCCCTTTAACCAATATATAAACAAAAATGAATGTCATGTCATTTTGTTCACATTATCATGTTCAAACCTGTGGATATTCGTTGAGTCCATAGGGAACCACCCATAAATTAATTTATTTTTTATTTTTAGAAAATCCAACATGGCCTTGTACTTTTCCCAGTCAACAACAACAACATAGCCATTAATCAAGAAAGCAATCATTGTCCCAGTCATGTACAGGTAATGAATTTTTTTTTTGTCTACGAGTTTTCAGTAGTGGTAAAATGGAATAGCATTTTTAAGTTAGACTTACCTGAGTTTTAAACAGTTCACTCTTTGGCAGTGGTTTCGCTTTAGTGCGTTTCGTTTTTTTTTTCAGCAACTGCTACGGAGGTAAGGCTTTTCTTTCCAAGTTTCTAAAAATAAATAAAATAAATCGCTATAAATACCTAAATTCAAGTTAATATATACATTTCATAAAATAAAATATGAAACAAGAAAATGAAACAAGTTAGTTTAAAAAAATAATCCCACCTTCACTTGCAGTGGCTTGTTGCTGTTTCCTTCTAGTGGGCTCAAAAGTGTAATGGTATCTTCTCTCTCAGACATGTAAGGTATACCGGTTATCTGCAAACAAATAAATAAATAAAATCATTAATTACCTAATCAATAAATAATTGCTTGTAAATATATATACAAATAAATAAATGTATAAATGAATAAGTATATAAATAAATACCTACCCCACAACAAGGTTAAGTATTTTCCACCAACACCAAAACTGTTAAACAAGACCAGGGGTTTCACGCAACGCAATGTGTTCAAAGGCTAAGTGAGAGAGAAAATCATAACGACATGTCTTTATATATGTTACGTTGCATGTATAATCATTTTTTCCCACGCTTTGAACATCCTGTTATCGGTCACGTGGACAGCTGACGCCCAAAGTGAACACCTGTGCCGGATCAAATTTCACATGAACTTGCATTTTGTCACGTACAAAGCAAACAGGATGTAACTTGTTTAGCGTACATGTCATCTCACACGTGTATGCATGCATTTCGCTCTTCCCTGCCACCACAATGGTCAGATTATTTCACCTTCAAGCGTCTTTTGTCATTTTCCATTTCACTTGTTGTCAAGTCAGATCAGCGCATTCCAATAAGCTCAAATGACATTCACCTCTTGCTCGTCTGCAAGTTTGTTTTCTCTACTCACTTCGACCAACATAGAATCAAGTTCTCATCACCGTTTACACGTTTAAGATTTCGTTCGGGGGTAAAAAGTGTGAAAAAAAAACGAACCCTCGCTCTGTCATACTCCGACCCGCTGAAATAGCGATTGTTCTATTAAGCATGGTCCTTGTGGTTAGCGACAGGTTCATTGAAACACATACACACAACCAGCCGTATCTTCTCTCTCAACCACCACGCTTCATAAACATTATAAACAGGTAAAGAAAAAAAATAGTTTTTTCAACATGTATGGCGTTAGGCCCTTTGTGAATTTTTATGGAAAAAAATCTACCACATTTGAAAGGGGGCGTTAGCCCGAGTCCTAGGACACCTCGTACACATCTCTAGCGTTATTGGTTCGTGAGATATCGGCAAAATCACAAAAAACACGTGTTTACCCCAAAATCGAGTTTCCAATTTAAAAAAAAACTTTAACCTATTAATAACATATACAGGGCTTTGAGACAAGCGATTTGACATGTCACACGTCCAAATCCGACCTTGCGTTCGAGAGATATCGGCAAACTTCGTAGGAAAGTAGGCGACTACCTGGCTCTCTCCTCACCACCAAAACCCCTTCTTATCAATCTTTTTTTTTTCAAAAAGCTCGCCCTCTTACAAAAATCCTAAGTGCGCATGCGTACAAAACAAAAACAAAAATGTTAATCCATATCGGCATCCAACAAAGCGCATGCGCTATATGAGCAACAACATTTTAGTTCATTTTAGCAGCGCACATTATACATGTCGCATTTGAAAAGAGACTTTCACTAAAAAATTACAATTTCACCCCGTAGTAGGGGTAGGTTTTATTTAGGGGTTGAAATGAGCGGTCCATAGCAAAGCCCCCGTCAGCCCGAGTCCAACGACACCTCTTTCGTGAATCTCCGACCACGGGTTCGGGAGTTATCGGCTCGCATTTGGAGTAGTGGTGGGGGAAGCAGAACTCCTATCACCCCCCTACTCACGCGGCTGACAAGCAGCTCCGTGCGCGATCAGCTGTTAGTTAAACGCTCTTCTGCAGTACTAGTTCAGAGCACTAATAGCTTAATTATTTAGGGCATCTCCCTGATTCACCCCCCCCCCCGTAAATTAGAGCTTTTCCCCCGACCAGAACTCCCATTCACACGCCCAATTCCAAGACCCCGCACATTCACCAAAACTCTCCCAATTAGATCACACCTTCCAAATTAGACACTAATACCCCTTGTTCGACCAACCCTTGCTCCAGTCTGAACAATACCTAGTGGTGAACGATGGAACTTTGATAGAGCGTTCCAACGAAATCTAACCTAATAATTTAGCTTCATACAAGATTAGTCTGTGGAATGATCTTTTACATGCCATAAATCTATGACATGAGACCGCCGGCTTTACATCCCCTCCGAAGGAGGGCATACTGAAGGATTTTTAACGCTCTTAAAAAATCCGACGACTTCGGCTGGGTTTGAACTCGCTATCTTGGGCACAGCAGTTCAGCATGCTACCAACTACGCCACCGAAGCCGCACTACAGCAATGAACTTGACTTTCATGGTTATTTAAACGGAACATTCTACACAGTACAATTCAGCCGTGATAGTAGCAGGCATTTGCAGGACATGTTTACACAAAGTGAGTTTCTAGTGCGACTTGTTACAGCATTGTATTGTAACCATGCGGTTATTAGTCAAGAACATATTGCAGCTAACATAGCAGACATTTTGACAAGCCTGGGGGATGCATTCCAATGCAAGTTGTCAGTGACATTATAAAACGTTTTCTACTGCTCTTTTGCGATGTGCATGTTTAAAAACTTCATTTATTTCAAACTTTAATGCATCGAGTATGCGTGCCCATATGCAAGCAATACTTTTGCACGTTCTTAACAGTACATTTCGAGGCACAGCTGATATGTTTATTACAGCGGAACTTTTGTTACCACGGGGCTCCTAATTCATGAAGGAACATTCAAATGTCAAGTGGAAACGACATTACATTTATTTCTCAGTGACGAAGTGATTATCAGCCGACATTAAAATTAGACATTTGCGAATATGCACAAATCCATAGTCGTGCGTATCACCTGTTATTCAGACTACAGGGTGAGTAAAAACTTTGATCATGCAATGTAAAATTTTGTATTCACGCAACCCAACGATTATACTTGGATATTTTATTAGTGAATTCTGGGCGACATTTTATGGAGAGTGGCGTGCTACCACAAAGCTATAATGGGGTTACCATTTATTCTACAAAACCCAGTGGATATTTGGGACTTGTTGGGGACTACATTCGAGATGAACACTTTATGCATTGATATGGGGTGCTAAGCATAGATGAGACAGGATGGCCGAGCAGAGTGATGGTCCCGAGTTCTACCCAGGAGAGTGACGGTTCCGAGTTCTACCCAAGAGAGTGACGATCCCAAGATCTACATTGGAGAGAGAAGAATACTGATCCAGGATCCAGGATGAAGAAGGAAGAAATCGTCGATCTTTCGAGAATTATTCACGGATATCAGGATTTTCGTCGATCTCTAGAATGGATATTCAGGTCATCTGAAATATGATTAAGGTAACGAAGCCGTGATCATGAGCACAATGGTTTATTTATGAATTTTTGAGCATCGTTAAAAACATTTTGAGTATTATCAATATGAATTCGCAGGCACATGATGGATATCATGAGAATTTATGAGAGCATTTCGCTGATCTTTGCAATGCACCGAGCTTATTAAGTTTAGATTTTGATTTTCTTTTACGTCGAGTTATGGTGTGATTTTTTAAATAGTTTTTCTTGATCGAGTGTTTGCGGGACTCGATGACTGCAATCTGGTGTTTGATTTTTTCCCACATTCTGGTGATTGTGTGGAGTTTGATATTAGGGATTTTTCATTTTTGATTGGATCATTTGAACTGTTGAATTTAAGTCGCTTTAGCGAACTTTTGTCATCAATATTTGACAGTACAGTTGTTGACTCCAGTCCTGTGCATTCTATCATCTAGCCATCGTTACATGATCTTTTGCCTAGAGCAATTGAGTGGCGTCTAACCGTCTAACCTGTACTAGGGAAATATCATCTAGCCATCGTTACAGGGCCTTTTGCCTAGAGCAATTGTGTGGCGTCAACCGTCTAACCTGTAACAGGATACTCATACTATCATCAGAATGCTATATGGATCGTAAGCGAATTAAACAACAATTGACAAGTCACATATTGGTTGATCTTTATAAAATATGGTAAAAATAAATGTCATCAAAGTCATACTTCGTGATTCTTGTGATAGATCCAATAGATTTTGTGTTGATGTTCCAGTTTTGAGAACAGTAAGTTTGTTTATTTTTCTATTGGTTAATTCTCACCTTGACCAAGGATTTTGAAGTGGTTAATTCTTCTAACATGAATATGACTATATCAGAAATATATCACAGGCAGAAATAAAACAGAAATTGTCAGTAAATTTTGTTATAACCACCAATGATGTTTATTAACACAGATTTCAGCAATTTTTACAGAGTTCTACGACCTTTGAATGTAATTAGTACTTGGATTTTATAAATAACTAGCTGAAGTACCCGTGCTTCGCTACGCGTCAAAAATAAATTAAAATGTGAGGGTGACAGTTAAAACAGGGGATAGGCGAGGTGCTGCGCAGAGGGAGATTAAGGATGGCACATTTTGTCCAACTACACCGCTCGGCGTTGATCGTGTTTTATAGCACAAATTTAGGTTTTACTCGCTAACCGTTGGAGATACCTTTCGGATAGAAAATGTTATTTTAAACCCCGTATATGCCATCAAAAGTTTGCTATTTCTTAGCGTTCTCTTTTTATTTGAAATGGAAATATGAAAGTTTGAAACCAAAGAGTGTAGTGACGTCACTAAAATGGTCGCCATCTTTAAATAGTGCTAAGTATTGAAATCAAAAGTAACCTATATGTTAACCAGGTAAATCAGCTACTTCCATGTAAAATTCATGTAAATCGGACCAGTGGTACTTGCGTGATTGAGTAATACACAGACACACACCATCTCATTTTAGCCTCGCTTCGCTCGCGTCATAGTCATGTCATATTGTTATTCAATGAAATGCAGGTTTAACCCCGTTAACACCCCTTTAGAACCTGAATATCCAAAAATTTCTCCTTAGTAGACGTTTTCGACACACAACAAACATATCCCCAAAATATCATTCTTCTAACTTTAATAGTTTTGGTTGGTCGATGAGAGTGAACATCCAAAAATCCTTCCTTGGTGGACGTTTTTCTTCCAGAATTTCACCCCTCCACATAGGCCCCTTAAATTGCATTTATGAAAAAACGGTCGAACATCTATTTATTTTATTTATTTATTTATTTTTAAGCTGATTGATTTCCTCCGAGTTTCAAACTCCTCGCCTATGTCGTTTAAGAGATACACGCTCCGTTAGAAATCTTTCAACCTCCACTTTTCATCCCTTTCACCTCATAATATACACTACATCGAAAAACCATTAGACATGTGTCAGCTTATTTTTAATGATTAGTATATATGCCAAGCATCACATCCCCAAATGAAACCACTCGTGAGATATTGTTATTCAATGAAATGCACGTTTACCCCCTTAACACCTCCTTAGAACCTGAATATCCAAAACTCTTTCCTTAATGGACGTTTTCGACATGCAACGAACATATCTCCAAAATTTCATGTTTCTAACTTCAATAATTTTGGCTGGGCGATGATGAGTGAGTGAGTCAGTCAGGACATTTTCTTTCATTTATTTTTGATAATTTCACCCCTCCCCATGAACCCTTTAAATTGGATTTATGAAACAAACGGTCGAATACCTATTTACTTATTTAAAGCTGTTTTCCCCCTGAGTTTGATGAGTTAGTAAGTGAGTCAATCAGTTAGGACACTTTCTTTCCTGTTTTTCTTTCCAGAATTTCACCCCTCTCCAAGGGCACCTTAAATTGGATTTATGAAAAAACGGTCGAACACCTATTTACTTGTATTTTAAGCTGTTTTTTCCGTCGAATTTCAAACTTCTCGCCTATGTCGTTTCAGAGATACACGCTCCGTTAAGAATCCCTCAACCCCCAATTTTCACCCCTTTCACCTCATAATATACACCACATCGATAAACCCTTAGACATATGTCTGATTATTTTAATGATTAGTTTATATACCGAATATTACATCCCCAAAGAAACAACTCATGAGATATCGTTATTCAATGAAATGAACGTATACCCCCTTAACACCTCTTTAGAACCTGAATATCCAAAACTCCTTCCTTAGTGGACGGTTTCGACATACAGCGAACATATTCCCAAAATTTCATGTTTCCAACTTTAATGGTTTTCGCTGGGCGTGATGAGTGAGTGAGTCAGACAGGACATTTTCTTTCAATTATTTTTACCAAAATTTCACCCCTCTCCATGGGCCCCTTAAATTCGATTGATGATGATGATGATCGTGTGGCCTCCTGAGAGGCCTATTGCAGGTCTTTCTAGTTGACGCCCGTGGGCGAATTGCGCGTCGTAATGAGGATGAAGTGATGATGAAGACGGCACAGACACCCAGTCCCCGAGCCAAGGGAATTAACCTCATGAGATTAAAATCCCTGATGGCTCGGCCGGGAATCGAACCCGGGGCACTTTGGGCCAAAGCTTAGCGCGCTAACCCTTTAGCCACAGAGCCGGACAATTGGATTGATGAAAAAACGCTTGAACACCTATTAACTTATTTTTAAGCTGTCTTTTTCCCCTGAGTTTGATGAGTGAATGAGTTAGTCAGTCAGTTAGTTAGGACACTTTCTCTCCTTTTTTTCCCCTAGAATTTCACCCCACCCCATTGGGCCCTTAAATTAATTTAAGAAAAAACGGTCGAACACCGATTTACTTACTTTTTAAGCTGATTTTTTTCGCTGAGTTTCAAATTTCTCGCCTATATCGTTTAAGAGATAGGCCTAAACGCTCCGTTAGGAATCCTTCAACCCCCACTTTTCACCCCTTTCACCTTATAATAATACACCACATCGAAAAACTCTTAGACACATGTCTGCTTATTTTTAATGATTAGTTTATATGCCGAGTATCACATACACAAATGAAACCACTCGTGAGATATTGTTATTCAATGAAATGCAGGTTTAACCCCCTTAAGACCCTTTTAGGACCTGAATATCCAAAAATCCTCCCTTAGTGTACGGGTTTGACATACAACGAACATATCCCCGAAATGCCATGTTTCCAACTACAATATTTTTGGCTGGGCGATGATGAGTGGGTGAATGAGTCAGGACATTTTCTGTCAATTTTTTCTTCTTCTGAATTTCACCCCTCCCGATGAACCCCTTCAATTTGATTGATCAAAAAAACTGTCGAAAAGCTATTTATTTACTTTAAAGCAGTTTTTCCCCCTGAGTTTGATAGTGAGTCAGTCAGTCAATCAGTTAGGACACTTTCTTTCCTGTCCCCCCCCCCCCCAGAATTTCACCCCTCCCCATGGGCCCCTTAAATTGGATTTTTGAAAAAATGGTCAAACACATATTTACTTAATTTTTATGCTGATTTTTTTCCGCTGAGTTTCAAACTCCTCCCCTATGTCGTTTAAGAGATACACGCTCCGTTAGGAATCTTTCAATCCCCACTTTTCACCCCTTTCACCTCATAATATACACCACATCGAAAATCCCTCAGACACGTGTCTTCTTACTTTTTAATGATGAGTTTATATGCCGTGTATCACATCCCTCAATGAAACCAATCGGGAGATATTGTTATTCAATGAAATGCAGGTTTAACCCCCTTAAGACCCCTTTAGAACCTGAATATCCGAAAATCCTCCCTTGGTAGACGGTTTTGACATACAATGAACATATCCCCAAACTGTCATGATTCTAACTTCAATAATTTTGGCTGGGCGATGATGAGCGAGTGAGTGAGTGAGTGAGTCAGGACATTTTCTTTCAATTTTCTTTTTTCAGAATTTCACCCCTCCCCATAAACCCCTTAAATTTGATTTATGAAAAAAACTGTCGAACAGCTATTTACTTACTTTAAAGCAGTTTTCCCCCCTGAGTTTGATGAGTGAGTCAGTCTGTCAATCAGTTAAGACACTTTTTTTCCTGTCTCCCTCCCCCCCCCCCCTCCAGAATTTCCCCCCTCCCCATGGGCCCCTTATATTGGATTTATGAAAAAACGGTCAACACATGTTTACTTCTTTTTTATCTTGATTTTTTTTTTCGCTGAGTTTCAAACTCCTCGCCTATGTCGTTTAAGTGATACACGCTCCGTTAGGAATCTTTCAATCCCCACTTTTCACCCCTTTCACCTCATAATATACACCACATCGAAAAACCCTCAGACACATTTCTTCTTATTTTTAATGATGAGCTTATATGCCGAGTATCACATCCGCCAATGAAACCAATCGGGATATATTGCTATTCAATGAAATGCAGGTCTACCCCCCTAACACCCCTTTAGAACCTGAATATCCAAAAATCTTCTCTTAGTGGGCATTTACGGCCCTTGAAGAAGCTGCATACCAAATTTCATTCCAATCCGTTCGGTGGTTTCTGAGATTTCGTGATGAATGAATGAGTGAGTGAGTGAGTGAGTGAGTGGTATTTGACAAATATATAGTAGATAGTGTCAAGTCTTTGTTATGCTAAACTCGGTTGACAGTGCTGAGTGAGCAGTTGAGTAACTAACGGGATTTCAAGTAAAGATCCTCATTTTCTATACCGGTAGTGCACAGCGCAACTGGCAACCAGTCGGCCGTGTCTCGACTTGAGCTATGTTGCCATGGAAACTATCTGCCTTGCCATTCCTTCATGAGTATTAGTTAGTTAGTTAGTTATTGTTGTTTTAAGGGGAGGAACTACGAGGTCATCTGCCCCCTTCATGAGTATATTTTATGATTTGATTAGCCTGTGCTTGAGTGCAAAAGGGCCGAAATCAGAAGAATGAGAAAGACTATCGAAAATTCATGTAGCCAGCGGTTCCTTCTGGGTCCTAAACTATGTGTATGCAAAATTTGGTTATGATTGGTGGAACGGTGTAGATTTGTATACGGAACTGACCCACATACCCACATACCCACCCACAAACAGACTATCACTTTCATAAATATAAGATTATTTCAGTGATTTACACGTTATATTTAAGACCGACAGTAGTGGCTACGCTGGCTAACGCGCAGCATTAGGTCATGGGGCCAAGCTCTCTGCTGACTCGGTAGACGCGTGGGTTCGAGCCCCACCGTCGGCCGTCCTTGAAATGGTTTTCCGTGGTTTCCCATTTTCAACGCCAGGCAAATGCTGGGATGGTACCTTCTGACAGGTCACGGCCGCTTCCTTCCACATCCTTGCCCAGTTTCATTCAGCATCATTCATTTCATCTCTCATTAACTCCTCTCATGAGGTTGGCGTCAGGAAGGGCATCCGGCCGTAAAAACCATCGCCACAAAGTCTTCCATCGCATCTCATCCCCGACCCCGTTGGAAAACGGGAATAATAAGGGGTAGACATACACACACCTTATATTTAAGAGGTTGTCAAACGCAGTCGTTGTGACCATAGTTTTGATGGGTCAACTTTATTGAGGTCAGAAGCCAGTTTTAGAGTTTGATGGTGATTATTAAATATATTGTCTTGAGGTATTTTGCCAAGTGTGTTGTGTAGAGATTGTCACAGTTTGTGAGGTTACCACTTTGATATATATGTTGTTGACTGAAGGGTAGTGCAAACCCAGACTTGTTCTTAATTCATGCTATGCGCTGAATAATGTATGGTGATTTATGGTGAATTTATGGTGAATTGATGATGTTCAATTGTGAATGAACGAAGTGGTTTATAATAAGTATTGATTCAAGTGGTCATTAGTGGATAATAGTATCCGATGTGAAGAATGTATGGCAATAATAATTTTTGAATGGCAATTGAGTGAAATGTAGGCACAACCCTCAAATTATATGAGTATAATAAAGTCTGGCAATACTTTCTTATCAGTATTATAGAATCTGACGACACCTCTAATTGATCCTAGTTGTTATTCGGGATATTTAAGATAATCCAAGCTGCTTTTACGATAAATGGGTAAAATCACTCTGAATGATATTGGAACAGCTGATTCTACCCTTTAAATGCTTATTTTCACCACCACGTGGCCCCACATATATATTTTACCATTTGGGATATGGGTATTATATACAAAATGTTATTAGTATTAGCAGGCAGAATACAATTACTATTACTAAGGTCACTTTCCCTTTTGCTTTCTAATGAAATTACATTGTCCCTATGATGGTTAGTATTATCGCAACGCCATTGCTAGATATGAGTAGCAGGAGTAAGATGTTGGATCAGGAGCGTTTACATTAAGGAAACATAAGAGCGTTTATGAATATTGAAATGAAACACGCACAATTGCAAGGAAGGAAATAGAAGCTAATTAAATAAGTCGTTATGATTGTTCCCCAAGTGGGTCAAAAACGGTACACTTCATATGATAGAGGAGCACCCAGCGTAAAGAATAGTATGCCAACGAGTTAGCATATAAATCTATGTTTAGAAAAGAAGCAGCTGAATCTGAGCCAACAATGCTAAGATAGGTAGCATTATTATTACTTTCCGTATGGATACGCAACATTATTATTATTGCGACGCGCAGGTCACCCACGGGCGTCAACCAGAAAGACCTGCACTTGGCCTCTCCGGAGGCCACACGATCATTATTATTATTACTGTTATTATTATTATTATTTCTACTATTACTAGATAACATTAATAAGATCACCTAGACCGCCGCTAGATAACACCAGCGGGAAAGCAATGAATGAAGGCAGGCAGTTATTAAGTAGGCAGAGAGCATGACGACACAAAGAGGCAGAGACATACAGGAGAGCGAGACACAAGCACGACACCATTACAAATCCTTATCATACCCTGTGACGTAACTAATCTATACGTCACATGCATAAAGCTCACACAGCCACGCCACAAAAATACGACCGAGGACCGACGTCTCACTCAGACCTCAGTCCGCGCCATGTTGAAATTCCCAACACACGCTATGACGCAGCCAGGTATACATCACATCTCCCCACGCCCCAACCGCATATGCTCATGTAAACACGGGAAATCATTTTATCAATGAAGAGAGGGACAGCTGCAGCTCAACTTAAACGCACAGGTCTCGTATCAACAATCGATACGCGGAAATAAGAAAAACACTTGGTTCATGCATAATGATTCAAGATATTAACACAATTCGCGAACTCAAGCGACGGTGCTGCCGCTTAGCTGGAACTAGAGGAATGGTGATAGAAATATTAACAAACAGCTGTTTAAACTGCGATTTTTGTTGACGTGTGTGATCTTCTCTCATTTTTCCAGCTTTTGCATAATAACTGAGGCTGAAAAATGAGTAATAGATATTGTTCAGTTCCACAGTGCTCTTCAAAGGCAACAAGAGGCATATCAATGCATTACTTTCCTAAAGAGAAAGGTTTAAAGAAGGAATGGAGTCGAGTACTTCGCATCGCAAAGCCGATTTCTAAATATATGATTGTATGCGGTTTGCATTTCACAAAGGAGGATTATTTTTATCCAGGTTTGTATACATTCCTTTGTACGTGTACTGTAGATGACCTGTTTATTTCTTTCATACATATTAATTACGTCCCAGTTGTGGAAAGATAACCTTCAGACACTGGATTTGGCTACATTATTTATACCTATTCTTCTTAAAGTGGACTACACAAGCTACTTCCAGTGGGGTAGGATTATTAATAAGCATAAGATTGTTATAATATTGCAGTAGAATTATAAATATATCTTACTTTCAGATGTGAGAGCATGTAAAAGATACCTGAAGAAGGGCGCCATCCCCTCTCAGAAATTGCCACTGAGATCATTGGATAAAAAGATATCTTCTCCCCTGAAACTACAGGCAGAGGCCAGGGATGCACGTGTGCAACATAGACATGAAGCTGTGGCACCACCATCTCCAACTGAAGACAGTGAAGTGGTAACTGAAGACACAGAGACTGTGGCAGAGGAGATGTTTGCAGCTCTGGTGGAAGATCCCACTCTAAGGAAATGTGTAGAAGATAAAGGGATACAAGTAACGCCAAGTGTAATTGATGATTGTAGAAAAATAACTTTAGAGGACATGATGAAAACAAATAGAGAAATTAATGCATTTACTGGTATCCCATCGGTTACATTATTAGATAATATATGTGTTGCTACAGGAAAATTAGAAAGACAGAGTGCCAAACCACTAACCTTGTCATTAAGACAGCGTATCATTTTAGTGTTCGTGAAATTGAAAATTAATCTTTCTTTTAGGTGTTTAGCTGTTCTATTTGGGGTCACAGCTAATACATGTAAGAACTATTTCCATGTAACAGTAGAGTTATTACATGAGGCACTAAAAACAGCTGTTCCATGGCTGGAGAAAGATCTGATTAAGAAGAGGATGCCTATATGTTTTCAACATTTTCAGAATACTAGAGTTATTTTGGATTGTACAGAAATTCCCGTGGAGAAAAATAAGTGTTTAAAGTGTCGTGTGATGTCCTACTCTCATTACAAAGGCGATTACACATTGAAAGTACTTGTTGGTGTTGCACCATCAGGTTTAGTAACTTTTGTAAGTCAAGTGTATGGTGGAAGGGTTACAGACAAAGAAATATTTTTGCAATCCAATTTATTAGGCATGTTATTACCTTATCAGGATGCTGTAATGGTCGATAAAGGATTTTTGATAGAGAGTGAGTGCATTGAAAGGAATATACAATTGATCAGGCCACCCTTTCTTGGTAAGAATCAGCAATTGTCAACAGAGGATGCACTCAGAACTGCTGACATAGCTGCAGCTAGAGTGCATGTAGAAAGAACAATTCAGAGGATGAAAATATTTAAAGTATTAAAAGGGAGAGTCAATTTATATATGGTTCCATACATGGATTCTGTAATGACTATTATTGCAGGAGTAGTGAACCTTTCAGCTCCTATTCTTAGTGTTGATAAGTATGACTAAGGAGGCTTTTGCTACTGGTACCTAGTACCCAGTTTGTGGGTGTGTTTTTTCTAAAGCAGAATTTGAGCGCTGTATCAGCAGCGAAGTAAAGCGCTACATATAAACTAGCTGTGAATTGGCAACTCCAGCTATCTGATATGACATCTAGCGGTAGAAATGAGAAACTTACCAAGTAGGGTACATTTGTCACGTGGTGACTGTTTGTATATGGTTTCTTGTGTTGGTAAACAGATCGTGGTAAATTGTTCGTGTCTTTATACATAAGTAATAAGTTTTACTCGTTGATAGAGTGAAAAAAGAGTAAAAGCAAAGTGTATTGCTTAGTTTACGGCTGTAAGTCGATGTATAAGAGGGCTGCGGATATACGTTTTCATCACTTTCCAAAAGATGCAAATAGCAATAGCCGAAATGTGATGATACCTAATAATACCTAATACCTAATAATAATACCTTTCCACCCCGGGAAGGATCTAACACTTGTCGAGGTAGACAGACAGAAGACCTGCGACGTAAAGCCAGCGAAGGTTATTCAGTTTAAAAACAGCTGTTACGATGGGCGCGCTGGTAAGATTGAAGTTACTTGAATAATTAATTAAATAATTAATTATTGGCTGCTTGGTAGGGAGAAGGGATGAGTTTAACTTGTATTAAAACTCGTGGGGCGACAGGAATTGCTTGATTTGGATGGTTAAAAGGTGGGTTTGGTGTTGAATATTTGAATGGTAGCGGAATCACTCATTCTACAGTGCCCACGGGGAGGCAAATTAGGCCTATATGACTCGTAGTGGAATAGCTCGAATATCGAAGAACTTAGTGATTACGAGGTGTAGGCTTGGCGGAAAGGCTGGAGGATCATCAGTTTGACATCGATTCACGATATAAGTCGGTGCTTGGAACAGTGGCGTCTGGTTTGCGTGGATGCTAGTCTCGGAATGATAAAAGTAGCACAGCTTCGGTGTGTTATTTATTTGTTTATGTACCGCATTTCTCTATTTGAATGTCCTCGGCGTTGACTCAGGATCGACATTTACATTATATTGCGCATAATAGTACCGAAATAATGTCCGAAGTGTAGCCCTGTGTAAATTTGAATCAGCTGATCTACATCAACCATAAAAACTGATGCTTGATAATATGCAAATGACACCAAAAAATCCAGTGGAACACACAAATTAGGTCACGTGTATCGCACAGTTATACATATATACAATTAAAAATAACACTGGCATTACTTTAGAGACCACATTTACTAATTATAACCGAAAAATAAAAAGTGTTCCATATCAAACGCGTGTTATTGAGTATTTTAAACCCTACTTATCCAGACCGACCGCAGCGCCCCAAGTGTTAGTTTGAGTTGCCAATAAAAACGGAGAGATGGCACGAAATGACAGTTGTTTAAACGTGTTTCGTTCATTATTTCAAAATAAATTTAATAGAACTTAATATAACAATGGATCCACTGGGAGACTAAACTGATGATGAATGCATAGTGGTGTCGCTCAATGAACAACTTTTGTTGAGAAAATTGTAAATGTTAAGGTTGGTAACGTTTCGTTCCTATGTACAAAACTCTTTGGTTTTACTATTCTGTGAATTGGTGTTAGCATATTTGTTTGTGAATAAAAGTTGGTTAGAAATCTTTGAATCTCAATAAAGTGTTCCAGATAATGTGTAGTTACAACTAAAAGAACATATGGCGACCGAAGATTTGACAGGACTTTAACAAGCGTGTATAAACTTTGTTGAATTACAATTTGATAGTAGCGAGTATAACTGTGCCTGTATAATCCAGTATACCGTATCCTGTTGTTTACATCCGTAGCCCGTAATTATGGCGGGTACACAAATAACTAAGAGGAGAGCGGTTATCCGCACATTGTTCACGAAAGCTTGCAGTGCTTTAGACGAACTACTGACGCAGAGAGATGCAGATTTACAATTAATAAGTGCGCGTTTATTAGTGCTCGAAGAAAGAAGACACGAGTTATCGGAGCTGGACAGTCAGATTTGTGAAAACATCTGTGCTGAAACAAAGGAAGAGGAGATCGAAGAAGTACTGATGGCGGAAATGGAGAAAGCAGAGGAGTATACCTTACGTTACCACAGCATTAAAGGTAAGGCCTCTGATCTGATAACAAGGAATAGCGCTGCTCATACTTCATCTAGTTGTGTTGGCGATCGTTCGGGAAACGAAATATCTCTTCGCCTACCGAAATTAGAATTGAATAAGTATGACGGGGAAATAGCCGGTTGGATCTCATTCTGGTCACAGTTCTCACAAATTGACGAGTGTCAGTCGTTAAGTAAGGAGGAAAAATTTCAGTACTTGATTCAAGCCACGAAAGAGAACTCTCGAGCACGCGCGGTTGTTGTGAGTTTCCCTCCCTCAGGCGAAAATTACGGAAAGGCCATTCAAACACTTAAGGACAGATTTGGACGTAATGATCTCCTTATCGAGTATTATGTACGGGAACTACTGAGTTTAGTTATGGAAAGGAAGACGGTCAAGATCAGCATTTTGTATGACAAACTAGAAACTCAATTACGGGCACTAGAGTCATTAAATGTGTTCTCGAATAATTATGCCGCATTATTGTTTCCGCTAATAGAATCGTGTCTGCCCGCAGACATACTGAAGGTGTGGCAACGTTCCAATGAACCCAATAGGACACTGAAGGAACAGATGGATAATTTAATGTTGTTTTTGAAGAGAGAAGTAGAAGGGGAGGAGAGAGTTGCAATGGCAAATAATCAGTCCCTTTCCTACAACCAGGCTAAGAGTCCAGGAAAATCGCATGATATGGACAAAGTTAATTTTGCTTCTGCGATCGATCTTGCCAGTCTGAGCATTGAATCTGACACTCAGAAGTGTGTATTTTGTAAAGGTGTGAATCATTGTTCCACAGAATGTCTCCATGCACAAAAAATGTCCCTTGAAAACCGAAAAGATGTTCTGTATAAAGATAAGCGCTGTTTTTCTTGTACCAAAGCAGGCCATTCTGCACAGCAGTGTCGAGCACGATGTGTTATTTGTCGTGGACGACATGTACCATTATTATGTCCAGCTGTTCAGAAGTATCAAGCAGAAGAGAAAGGTTGTGTTGAGGGGAAGAATTCTGAGATCAAAAGAGAAGAGGTTTCCTTGTTTAATACTTCATCTATTGACAGCAATTTGTCAGTTAGCTCTCAAACGGAGGTCTATCTCCAGACTCTGTTAGTTTACGTTAAGAATGGTGACAAAATCAGGAAGGCCAGGTTACTGATAGACAGTGGATCCCAACGTTCGTATATTTCTAGTAGTTTGGCTGAAGAAATGAACTACTCTCCGATTGGGGAAGAGAGCATTATCCACTCTCTTTTTGGTGGTAAGCCAACAGGGGTAATTAAGCACCGATGTTACAAGGTGCACTTACTCAGCTTGAATAACGACTTTGCATGCAATTTCGTAGCGTTAGACCAAAGGACAATTACAGCTACGATTCCATCAGTAGAAGTCAGGAAAGAAGTGAGGGAAGAATTACTAAGAGAACACATTCCGATGTGCAGAGATTCTGTAGCTCCTATTGACATCTTGATAGGTTCTGACATTGCGGGAAAGTTGTGGACAGGTAAAATTAAGACTCTACCTTCTGGACTGGTAGCCATTGAAACCTGTTTAGGATGGACGGTAACGGGGAAGAAGAAGGTAGTAGACACCGTGGGAAAAAAGGAGCTAGCGAAGCATGCAAGTATTGCGAATGCAGTCACTGCACTCAGTATTACTCAGCTACTCGTATCTGATCTGTGGAAAATGGAGACCATTGGGATAACCGATCCTGTAGAGAACACCACAAAGGAGGAGAAGAGGATGTCAGCACTGAGGTATTTCAAAAATACGGTTGCTTTTGTAGATGGCAGATACGAGGTACGTCTTCCATGGGGGAGAGATGCTCCAGACCTTCCAACCAATCGAGGGATTGCAGAAGGCAGATTGATTCGAATGACCCGAAAATTAAAGGCAAAGCCTGGTCTCTATGAAGAATATGACACTATTTTACGTGATTGGGTGAAAGAAGGCATTGTGGAAATGGCGAGGGATCTATCTACTGGACACTATCTTCCTCACCGTCCAGTGCTGAAGGAAAATAGTACAACTACGAAAGTGCGTCCCGTGTTCGACGCATCGGCGAAGGAGAGAGGTTTGCCATCACTGAACGACTGCCTTGAAGAAGGACCTAACCTTATTGAAATCATACCCGAACTACTCTTGAGGTTTCGGCAACGAAAGGCAAGCATCACTCGGAAAATTCGGTATCTGCAAAGACTGAGAGAAGAGCTAAGAAGACGCTTCCGATCAGAATATCTGGGGCAGTTAACCTGGACCAAGCGGCGCTAAACTAGAAAGCCTATAATTGGAGAGGTGGTTATAATAGGATCGGACAATCGGAAGAGAATAGATTGGCCTTTGGCAAGAATTGAGCAGCTCATTCCAGGGCGAGATGGAAGAGTCCGGGTGGTTCAACTAAAGACTAGCAGTGGTACTGTTGTACGTCCTATACAGAGAGTCTACCCCTTGGAGGTCCAGTCCTGCAACGAGAGTTACCAAGAAAAAACCCACTTCATGGACGATGATGACAAGGATGTGTCCAAATCCCCTGAAGAATTGAGGACAAGAGCAGGAAGAAAAGTGGCCCCTCCTAAAAGACTAGATCTTTGATTTCATGTTACAGAGGAGAAGGAATTCAGTTGACATACATTGTACACCTGTTTGACACTTTGATAATTTCCAATTTTGAGAAAATTGTAAATTAGGTGGGAGTATGTTGAGAAAATTGTAAATGTTAAGGTTGGTAACGTTTCGTTCCTATATACAAAACTCTTTGGTTTTACTATTCTGTGAATTGGTGTTAGCATATTTGTTTGTGAATAAAAGTTGGTTAGAAATCTTTGAATCTCAATAAAGTGTTCCAGATAATGTGTAGTTACAACTAAAAGAACAACTTTGTTAATTTCACGTTGCTTGTAATTTAAGGTTTTCCGCCCCTTAAAACCTCAATAACTAACTAATTTTTAGGTTAGGCCTAGGCCATTCGAGTTACCTTCTATGAATTAATGCCCCTGCTTTAGCCACTAAAGTTGCATGATCGTTTCATGAATGTAGCAGCATATGGATAACAATTCCTGAACTTAAGGTTACCATATCTATAATATTCACCATAACGTTTATGTGACAGGTTAAATTGGATCTAAAAATAGGATGAACAAGCTCTCGACTTCTTACAAATAATTCTTAATTAACCTACTGATATGCTGCTAGTGGAAATGCAGGCCTATAATCATGTAGTCTCATAGGCTACATCAGTAGCCAGAGCATGTCGCTAATGATATCGGAGTAGACTGTGCATGCACACGTTAACATGAGTTTGCTGGTTTGTGACATTACGTCAACAAATTTAATGTATTTTAACTCTCCTGATTCCATTCTGGTCCCTGTTACTGCCACATGCATGGTTCCAATAGGCTTGATTTGATTTTTAGGATTATTATATTTCACTATAGCTTACCTGCTGCATCACTCAGAAAATTAAGCAAATGCATGTATCCTTGTTGCAGATCAGGTCCATGTACGTCCAAAAATGTTTTATGTAGGTGACCTTAATATTACACTCCTTAAAACGTTGGTCCCCACCACCACCCCCCGTCCTAATGATGCAAAGTGTTATTAGACTGGGGCGTGGTGGCGCAGCGGTCATTGTTATTAGACTTTAAATACATTTGCCATTGATAGTACAAATGCTTGTAGATATCCGTATTGATAGATTAATTAAAAGTTTATTTTAAACTTTTAACATCTTACATAATACAAAAGTAGCTACAATAAACTGAAACTAACGTGCACCACTAATGGGCCCTCATTGCTTACGGACCCCTATGCATTTGCCCCCCCTTGTCCCTCCCTGGGCCTAGACGGTGCCAATTGCAGAAATTAGACCAGAAGAACCAAATCACTAGTAAAACAATGTATAGTAAAGGAAGGAAGCTTGTAGTTTTACGTGACCATTAATCTCGCAATCACGAGCCACGGGACCTTCTTTTTACATTAAATCCGAACCACAGGACACGGCATTGCACTTAAAAATATCTTGCATGCATTGACCAGGAATCGAGCCTGGTCCACCTTGGCGAGAGGCCAACAGCTTGATCGCTGCGCCACCACGCCCCCAAGTATACAGTAGATTATAATCAACAAGTTCTCTCTAACATACATTAGCCTACTAGTTCATATACAGTACACAATTTGCGTACCTAGTTAGAATGCACCCGAGTGAAAGAAAATAGGCTGGTATCCGTAGCCTATTATTTTTCATGAGAAACCTAATAGAATTTTCTGTCACTCTGCCAAGTACAGATATGTTACCATGCTGGGGTGGGCTATGTACACCAACAAAATTATAGTAATGTTTGTAGACATAAGAAAAAAATGTGGTATTTCGTTCATAACTACGTACAATATGTAAATTATTTTCACAAATCTGAGTCTTCCTATGGAGAATGGGGTTTCCTCCATAGTCCATAACCAAAGAAATTTAATCATCAATTGAATACTCGTATGATTATGAACTTCAAAGCAATGCTACGCCTTTCTAGGTTTCATCCTACTTATCTTCCTGGATGGCTCTCGTGTAGCATCCGTTGCCCGTTTCGAAAGTGCGTTATTTTACTTAGTAGCGCTCTGAAAATGGTTTATAATTACTCTGCCACATTATTAAAGCCATTTGCCATTGACAAACACTGCATAAACACTTCCAAAATAAGGAAATTGTCAACATTAACTTTCAAGTAATAAACTTATCAAAAAGCAAGTCGTCATGTTTGCTGCCAACTTACTGATTGTGCTGCTAGGTAAAACTATTGGCCTGTATAAAGAGTATTGATGCATGACTATCCCCACTGTGCGTAACAAAAACCAGGGGTGTTTATATTAGCCTAACGCGCAGGGCCGCGCTACCTAACCTTTATTGGCCTAGGCGAAAACCATTGGTCTGGAAACAATGTTGGCACTCTGAAAAAAATACAGTAACACTCTATCGATAAAATATTCAACTCCTGTATATTAGTAACATTGGCCATTTCTATAGTAAATTTTTCGGATTTTAATGGCGCCGGGCAACGTTTACTACACGAGTTCCTAATTGATATTCAGTCGTACACAACAACGCCTTCAAGAAAATTCAGATGAAAACAAGAGTTTATCTTGTTATGACTGCAGCCATTTTTCAATGTATCAAACGTGCTGCGAAGTGAAACCACGCTGCATGATGACTCATCTTAAGCTAAACTGTTGGGGGATGGGGATGCTCTGTGGTATGACCTACATGATGATATTATTACATTCACATTGTACTTCTATGATAAATAAAGCATTTGAAACAATATCACTTTTTTATTATTTTATAAATTAGCCTATTTATGCATACAATGTAGCAATAATTACTCTAAGTTACTTTTTACATCAACTATCCTATAAGAAAAGCTAGTAAAATGCTATTTACAAGAAAAAAAAAAACATCAATTGTTATTGGCAACTCCAGCTATCTGATAATAATGAGAAACTTACCAAGTAGGGTACATTTGTCATGTGGTGACTGTTTGTATTATGGTTCCTTGTATCGTGGTAAATTCTTCATGTCTCTATACATAAGTAATAAGTTTCACTCGTTGATAGAGTGCAAAATGGGTGAAAGCAAAGTATATTGCTCAGTTCACGGCTGTAAGTGGATGTATAAGAGGGCTGCGGATATAAGTTTTCATCACTTTCCAAATGATGCAAATAGCAATAGCCGAAAGGGGACGATACCAAATAAATACGGTCAACAGGAGCGGGTTGGACCACTCACTACTACACACACTGATGACAGGACGGGTTGTTCACTGTTACGCCGAGCCAAGCCGCACCTAGACAGCTTAGTACAGTCTCGCCGAACCAAGCCGTACCACGACAGCCAAGCTTCATCAGTCAGGTATCCTTCCCCGCTCCCTAGTTCATTTCCCTACCAACCACCATCACCTCGCTCTGCGATATCCGAGCCATTCCACTACGAGTCATATAGGCCTAATTTGACTTTGCAGGGCAAATATCTACTCTGAAAGAACCTGCTACCAGTCCGATATTCAACACCAAACCTACCTGCTAACCATCCAACAAATCAAGCAATTCCTGTCTCCCCAGAGTTTTAATACAAGTTAAACTCATCCCTTTGCCCTACCAAGCAGCAACTAATTTCTAGAATCTATGGTACAGTGAGCAAACTCAAATATAGCTTTTAAACGTAACAGCGCCATGACTCGAACTGCTCAAAAACAAATACCAGCAGACAACCGATGCTTGATAATATGCAATTGACACATAAAATCTAGTGGAACACACAAATTAGATCACGTGTATCGCACAGTTATACATATATACAATTAAAAATAACACTGTCATTATTTTAGGGTCCACATTTACCGATTATAACCGAAAAATAAAAAGTGTTCCATATCAAACGCGTGTTATTGAGTATTTTTACCCTACTTATCCAGACCGACCGCAGCGCAGTTGGCCACCACATGTGCACTTCTACTCTCCCACTCCTTTCCTCATGGTTTTCAAAAATCTTAAACAAAGCAATGCTTGCAGCTGCACCTGACCATAATATTGATGATTTGTCTTTAAGGATAAAGTATTTTCCTCAATCGACCCATTTAAATATTTTAGGCCCTGCACTACATCAATTGCAGTCTGCGTTTTACCTGCTAGAGGGCACTTAACCTCTACACAACAGAGTGAACTAACCACACCATCCAGACTTACACCTAACCATGGGGCACTTGGAGGAACAATAATGCCCATCGGTTCCACTTTATTTTTAAAAGCAATTTCATAAGCTTCTAAGGCTACTAGTTCAATTTTTTTCCCATGCACAGTTGCCATGTGTCCCTTGAAATCAGTTTTGAACAGCCTACTCACTTTTAAATTCCAGTCAGGGCTTTTATTTTTGCTGTAAGTAAAAACACTGTAACAAGTAGTACCAGTTAATCTTACTTTTCTTGCATTCTTCCAAATTTCTCCAGATTGGGTAAGAGTTGTCAAACATAATTTTACACTGTCTTCATATGTGAGAGCTACCTTCTCATTACAAAATTGAGCAATGTCATCTTGAAGTTCTGCATCAAAATCAACCATAGCACTAAATTGTGGCAACAAGTTGTTGTTGCCTAAAAGTTTATGGCATAGGGATAATTGTAGCAAATCATCACCACTCGAGACTTGAATAGTAGTAGTAGTAGCAGTAGTCTCCCTTAAGCGCAAAGTAAGATCCAGCTCGGATCCCTGTGCCCCAGAAAGTAGAATATCCAGTATATTATTCTCGCCTGCACTACCGACTAGGCGAATTTGGAGGGTCGATTTGACAGTTGATCTTCCCATGTGGCAGAATTTATTTATAGGAATCGCTTTGTCGTACATGTAGTTGTCTTTCTTTAACTTGCCCCATTGCTGCTTCAAATCTGTGGAGCTCAGGTCTTCCAAGTTTTCAATTGTGTGCCTATTACGAAAAGAAGAAAAAACAAATACAGTCAACTTGTTCACTCTTCGATTTATCGGCTTCAACAGTATTATATCTTCTAAATTTAAATGCATCTACTTACCGAAATATGTAAAGCAATGTACCGACTACATGCTTACACTTTCCTGAACTTCCAGCCTTACAGGTACACGATCAAATTAACTTTTTCTCGGCAACTGGTGATCGAATCTCAATTTTAATCTGGTGAGGAACTCCCTTCAAATTACTGGTTTGTAAGCATAAAGCTTCAAGTCTCACTAAATCTTCTCTTTCGGCTACTCTCCCAAACATAATTATGTGTTTGGCATCTAAAATTGCCTGTCCTTCAACGAGAGGCCGCCTAGAATCCCCAACAATATTCAATACATCAATCAAGTCTATCACCATTGCGTCCACCATTTTGTCGCGACCGACCTGCCACCTACATTCGATTGAGTTCGCGAATACCTTATCAATAAAACTAATATACCCACTATTAAACCAATATCATCTGCATGCGACACCTAATAATAACGGATCCTTCATCCCTACTGACGACCTAACAATACGCTCAACTCCATAAACAAAGCATAAATTCATAATACTGATAAACATCCTGAAACAATTAAAGGGCCACAATAGAAGCCCATTAATGTACCTTCCTAACATATATGATAACCTCTATAATTTAACAAAAGATTAATATACCAGTGTACCTTACTAATCAAACCAAGCATGCGTCCAACGACCTATTAACATTCAGGACATTGTGAAAACGTATCAGTGTGGAAATCCGCTTAAGTCCAGCGTAAAAAGCAGCACATGCGATTATATTTCTTAATGTCCTACACCACTCCTATTTTTATACCCTTGTGCACACTACCTAGATGTAAGATGTAAAGGGCAGTAGCATATAAACAGCAGATGGCCATGGATGAATATTTCAAAGCTACGGAATTATTAGCCCAAAAGTCTACGTTACGATCAAACCGACCTTTTCCACGGTCCTAGCCAAACCAATGGAAATAGGAGAGGTGGATCTAACGCAGTCAGGCACACACACACACATTGTATAAAACGTAGCAACACTACTCGCAGGTGAGAGCCAGGCTACGTTTATTGCCGGTAATAGGCCATACAATTGGAAGGATAGACCTATTTGTGAGTAAAAGGTTCATCCCTGTACAGGTTAAGTCCAATTACATAGACTAAGGGAGATGATCATTCCACGTAGTTATAAGTTAGCTAATTTTATGGTTAAGTAAATGTCACATATATGCGGTGTAGCCTATTTTTCCTGCAGCGAGCAGATGCCCCGTATAAGGGAGGATATGACGAATGAATATGATATAATGAATTAATTTTTCCTGCAGCGAGCAGATGCCCCGTATAAGGGATGATATAATGAATGAATACAATGAAATGAAGAAATTAGTGCACCCTAGCACCCTCTCTATCCATTTTCACCTACTATATACCTAGGTAATTGAGTAAGGAACTAGTAATTAATTTAGTAAGTAAGGGGAACGTGAAGGCGCAATGGCTTAGCTACTCGTATTTCACACCACGGCCGATGATCACGGTGACAGTGGAGTGAAAGTCTCTCCTGAAACTTTCACCCGGAAGCCCGCGGCTCGAGTCCCGGTGACACCAAGGTGAAACTTTCATTTGACAACTCAGGTGGCGGCAGGAAGGACATTCGACATTAAATTGCCGGCCAAGAACAGTAGTAATTAGGTACGCCAGGAAGAAAGAAATTAAGAGAAAATAAGAAATCAAAGAAGTGGTATAAGAAAAAGGAATCAAAAGACACGAATGTAGCAATAAGAAGTAAACTAGGCATGGCATAGGAACTTAAAGAAGTGTAAGATGAATAAGAAAAGGAAAATAGAAAATAAATAAATAAATGAAAAAACATGAGAATAAATAAGTAATTAAATAATGCCAGAACCATAAGTCATCTGCATTGGAGTGAAGAAAGACTAGGGAAAGGCATTGATTAGAAGCAAGTAAATAATATGAATAAAGGAGAAAGTAAGGAGAGGGAGTGAGTAAGAAAAAGAGGAAGCAAAGAAATAAGTCAACAACAAGTTGAACCAAAAGCTAAAATAATAAATAAATAGGCTAAGACACTAGAAAGTAAATAAGTAAATAAATAAAATAGTTAATAAGTCGACAAGGTTAACCTCTACGCCGTATGGACAGACGAATTGACAAACAAACAAACAAACAGCGCTGCATGACTGGCATACCAAATACAAATGATAACAATGTACTGTAACGTTTACTGAGACCATATAGGCCGTGATACGTTTATCTATGGAATGATTAACGTTCTTTGGAGGTGGCGTTGGTGCGCTTGAGTGGAGGAAACATGAACTAGTGAAACGAGAGTGTCAACTCTGAGGATAGCAGAGATGAGTTTAGACAATGGGAGTTGAACATTGATAAATAAAAAGTGATTGGAGGTTATTGGAGATTATAAAAGAAAAGTAATTGTATGAAAAAAAAGACGTGAAGGAGAATATACTGGATTAATCTGTCTTATTTAATACGTCGAATTTGTTATAGTATTACGGCTTCATCTATAGCTCTTCCACGGGAGTAAAATTTAATAAAGGATAAAAAGACTAATGATATAAGTTGGAAATTATATCATTGTGACTACATTACAGGAACAATTTAAATATACATCCCTTAAGTAGCATTCCGATGATTTATTGCTATGTTGCAGTATAATATTAAGCTGCCTTGTTAACTGTAATGTCCTGGTTGGTGTTATAAACACACCATTCCTGAGATGAATGAGTTCTCGCGTATCTATTAAAAGCATATTCATTCATAGTAGGCTATTCTATCTATGAGTTGGCACCCTCCCGGAAATATTTATATCACACGATAAGAACCAATTACAGTACTAACATGAAAAATTTCTCCTTCCATACAGCACCAGTGTTGCCCTTTACAACGGCACGTCCCACACAGGGAACAATAACCTTTTCCATTTGTATTTTGGATCACATCAAGTGGCCAGGAATCAAAATAAAAGGTACTAATATAAGCTTTTACTTCCAGAGGACACCAGAATTTTTTTCTTCTCCAGATAGCTGCCACACCAGGGATAACATCCCTAATCATTGTACTTTCCTTTACAGATGGCTGATCCACCATTGTCACATGTATATAATTTCTGTGCATACACTTTCACTGCAATAAAGCAGGAGTATTTCTTTCTCTCATCACAACTTAACCCACTACCTTTGTCCTTTTTTTTTTCTCTACACCACACTATTACACACTCATTTCCTTTTACACTAACAAGTTAACGACAAATTCGTACAGTAATGGCTAATGTCTGTGGGGCATCAAGCGTTACTGACGAATAACTATAACGTCACCAATGACGCGAACCTTACGGTGGTAAAAGGCATCACAAGTATGTAAGCGATGACTTTCACTACCAGGTGGTGTATTTCTCGAAATACACGGGAAGGCAGAGTTGGCATTTGCCGCTCTTCATTCTCTTATATTAATTCATTCATTTAAATTTCCTTCCCGAAAACACGAACATCGAACTTTTATATGCTGTTTGCCCCGTGCACTTGTTCACGGTTGTTTTAAGTTTGTTCCAGAAACGCATATTTTGTGGAACCAGCCGGGAAACGCCTTGCAGCCGCCTTCTGAAGTCCTTCCATTGCCTCAAGTCCAGAAGACTTCCTGATCAACACACCAGGTTTCGTCATCATCGCTAACCAACAACTCCGTGAAGATACCGCTCCAAGAAGAATTTTATTTCCTGTATAAGAGTTTCTTTTTTCTGTGTTGTGTGTTCTGTATAAGCTCTGTTGCTTTCTCCCCTACCCGCTTGCTTCCCCTACTCCTCGCCCGTCTACCTCTGACGGGTGCGGTGTCTCTCCCCCCCCCCCCCCCCCTTCACGCGTTGCGTTGCTCGTTCACTCATCTACTTGTGGTCAAGCCGGCATGGCTCAGGAGGTCCCGTCCTCTTCACCTCCCATTTGTGTGTCAGACGTGTCAACACTCACAGTTGGAGCTTACCCTAGGCTTGTCTCCTGTCTACTCGAGACATTTTTTAAATATCTACGCCATGATGTGGATCTAAGCTAGCGGTCGCCATGGATCATCTACTGGACAAACAATAAGCTAAGTGCCAAACTCTAATGGTTTTCACCGCATTTTAATTGGTTTTAAACAGCTAAATGCTTTTTAATTCTTGTTTTATAGACAGTTTGGAATTGCTAAATGCAGTGCAATAACTACCTTCGAGGGATTTTTCTAGTCATGCTCTAACTATCTAAGCTGACTTTCCACTTAAAAATTTAGTGTTTCTTGCACAAATTAACTGAGAATGATTTCCCACACCGCGGGATTCATATTAAACGAAATACTGTCTATAAAAACTTAGCTTTTCTCCGTGGGACCTTTTGCCCAATTCAACTGTTATCATAACTCCAGAACTTTCGACATCGAACTATCTTTCTACAAGTAAAACTACTTAGCATTTCTTCAAATATGGGAATACATTTTCCTCAGTGAGAAATTTATGTTGCATAAATCTCTAATCAACATAATTTGTTTTCCTTCGTGGGAATTTTCCGCTGCATTCAACTGCAACCTACGGATTTCTAACGAAATAAACTCTCTCAAGCTACAATTCCACTAGTGATTTACATAATTGCAATAACTTTTCTCCTTGTGAACATTTTGTGATGCAATAGTGAACTTTTCAAATACACCAATAGACTATAGTGAAAACAGTGTCCGTTAGACCACCAGCCGCGTCGCGTTTGTGAGAGCAATAAATTACGGCTGAGAACTTTCTCCTCAAGTTCCCATTTCCCTCCTTCCCAAACACCTTTACTAACAAATTAGGTTAAATTTATAAATGTAGGTCTTGTTCAATGAGGTGTCACTTCATAGCAAGTGCCCTCCCTTTATTGTCACGTTTTCCATAACTTAATGCTGTATAATTCGTGTCTCGCACACATCTCAAACTGTATTAGTTTTCCCTTCTAACTAGGGAATTCAATTATTTCTACTCAGAAGTGAGTTTTCTAACTTTTTTTTTATTCAGGTTTCACAAATAGTGACCTTTACCACTTGAATTTAGCATGGCTGTAATTACTGTATAAATATAAGAAGTTATAGAAACTTCTTCTTAATTTTCTCTTTTCTTGTTATAATTTCAAATTTATTGTCGGTGCATCCTGTTAAGATTTCCACATAGGAATTCTTAAAGTGCCCACGTAATACCTTATTTATGGTTGATGCTTTAATTGCTTTAATATTATTGTTAAATTTTGAATTTGTCAATCTTAAGCACAACTTTTAAAAATCTTATGCAGATTTTAGTGCTTAAAAGAGGATTTAAACCTTAATATTGTTCATTCTAGAGGTCTGAGACCTTATACTTTTTTATATTTGTTAAAACCAATTATAACTCCACGCATTGTTAAATAAATTAGATTATATTTTTTCGTTCTTGTCTTAGAATAACGATTAGGCAAGACCCTATTTTCCCTGACTCTTCCCATCGGTTTATGCCCTCTTCAATAAAATCAACTACCCAACTAAGCAAAGTTTTGCCTCTTGTTGCATTTGAGGGAAAACTTCTAGTATCATCTTTTTCAAAGCATCTTTTAGCCGCTAGAGCTAATTCTAATGAGCCAGTAAGGCAAGTAAAGCTAGCTCCGCAAGCTTCCTGCTTGTTGAGATTTACTATAACACTTGTGGTTCGTTTTCAAAATTTAAGTTTTTCTTCCGGTCTAAACCTTTAGTCGGCACTTTGCTGGGTAAAAGCTTAGCTGTTCTTAAATGCAACTATTGTCTTTCTTACCAAAATTTTCAAAGAAATCAACAAAATTGTTCCCAAAATCACTATAACTGCTTTACCACTACCTTTCCTGGGAGTACTCGATAAGTCGTCGGAAATCCTACAGTTCCAAGAACTAAAATTATCACGGAAAATTCAAATTATTTGCGCCTTTCAAAACATTCGTTCAAACTTAACTCCTTTGAAAGCATATACAGTAAATCTGTCATTCTTTGTCTTGCCAGACTACCACCCTTCCCCATATTATCCAATTTTAGGCTGGGAAGGGAAAGCACGAACGCCGCTTGCTTGCAAATAGCCCAAGCTCCAGCCGCATTTCCCGTTAGCTGTGTCCAAGTCCATACCCACTTTAGATATCCTGCAGGCTTGCGCAGTGAAAATGGTGATTAAATGTTTACTTTAGTGTAAGTTTATGAATTATATTTGACTCTCGTCCTATCTATCCATACTTTTTCTCCATTCCGAAACCCGTTTCTTCCCTTTCCTTTTTTTCATCATCTTCCCTTAGGGAGGTTTATTCCTTAGCTAATAACCTACCCACCAGGGTGAATTTATCAGCCCACAGGGGTTGATTCACTGGTTAGAATACAGTGGCCACATAGCTATAAGTTACTTTAGAACGGCCGTCAAAACTTAAGCCTAGTTACTAAATTAATTCATAAGTTTGGATCCTAAGTTTGTTCTATAGGCAACAACAAGGTATAGCGCGCATATGGGTAAACAATTATACAACGACAGAGCTCTATGACACGATGGTACACTTGTTTTTATTTTCTTGTTACATTGTAAGTACATTTTTGTTTATTATTATTGTCATACGGTACTCCTTGGGTCAACATTTTTTGCCGTGTTTCTTGTCCATATTTATTCCACTGTATTCCTTACATGCAGACTCTTCTTTTCTTTCTTCCTAATACACGATGTTCAAATGGTCTATTTACACCTCTCAATAAAAACGATACATATTCTAACAAACTTCTAACCCTCACAGAGCATTTTCTCTCTTTTTCTTCTTTAACACTGTAGTACATTGTATTTCTCTTTACCAACTTGTTTATTTTTTCTCTTTGCAACACTCATAGCAACACTTGTTCCAAATGCCATAATGTCTTGTACTGCTTATATATCTATATTTTGTGTGTGATGTATCACGTCTTCGATATCGCTATGTAAAACATGGTGTTAACATTTTCATCTCCACCATCATCATCTAAATCTTATATATAACTAGCAGTAGTACCCGGCTTCGCCCGGAGGAATGATGATAATATTTCTGTCTCCTTAACACTCAACGTCATAAATTATATTTATTTATGTATTCATTTCTTACATTATCAAACCCAGTGACAATGTTTATACTTAAGTCACTATGGGAAGGCTCTGTAAACTAATAATCATTCTCGTGATATTTGTCTTCAGTCCGAGTCAAGACATGTCGTTAGCGGTCCCAGACTTCGTGACATCTCAGTCGTAGAAGACTTTATGTGGAGGGGATTAGAAATATAATGGACTTAAAATCTAGGTCATTTTCCCCCAATGACGTTGAGGGCGTAACATCTAGGTAATTTGCCCTACTGATCAGGATGATATTGAAAATTACTATATAACTGACACATAAAACTTAGAAAATAGTAGAAAAAGTTAATTTTAGGACTCACATTTCGGGAAAGACTTGATTATTTTTTGCCAAAGAGCTCCCACTTAGATCGCTATCTGGTTAAAAGTTTCGTCTTGTTAAGGTTTAAACTGTACGATAAATGTCTGAAGCAATTCCTCCAAGAGAAGCTTCCAGATTTCGCAGTCGATATATCGTTAACGTTCCTGAGCATCCAGTTGTCTTTTCTTCTGATGCAAAACATCTTCTACATAGTGATGATGAACATAGAAGCGACTACTGGCACATGTAACTTATCAACGAATGGGAAAAATTGATACTTTAAAGGAATGATAGGAATAAAATAGAAAAGAGATGTACGATATACCATAACACTCGCAGTGAATTTTCTACGTGACCGGCTTACATGTTTCGGTACAGGTTTTCAAGAAGAGGAACCAGATCATTGGCATAAATGAATACAGTGACAGTAGATTAAATAGTATCCTAGACAGATGACACGCAAAGTAACACGGCCTAATATACGATGTAATGGTTGAACTTCAGAGAAATGTTTCATCTCACTTCACAGTTGTTATTTAATAAATACTAACATGTTTGTAGCTAACATTGAAATTAATGGAGTGCGTTAGGATAAACGATATTCCTTGTTTTTCCCTCTGGTGTATAAATAAATAAATGTTTAGGTGTGCCCACTCTTGAGCAAGCTACGTATAACTGGCCATGAGAGAAGCATGGACTTTCCAGATTAAGGCCTGCTACCTTGAGCGACTGTCCTTGGGCCTTGTTTATGGTCATTGCAAATGCAAGACGTACAGGGAATTGCAGTCGCTTGAAATCAAAAGGCATATCAGTAGGGATCATAGGAATTCGGGGAATGAAGATATCTACTCCTTTGGCATGGCCTGTCAATACTGTCGCTTGGCATGGCCTGTCAATACTGTCGCTTCTATTAAATTTGGCATGAGTTTTTTCACACAGAGTCTCGTTCCATTACACAATTTTGGTGGGTCGATATTACGCAATAGCAGTATTGATGATCCAGCTTTTAGTATTAATTTATGTGGTGGAAATCCAGGTGGTTCCAAAGAATTCAAGAACTCAGTAGGGTAAAATACAGCCTGTTCGGTCTCCAGAACAGTATCGATAGATTCGTACGTCGTACTGGGACCAGGAACATGATCTTGGATCTGAATATTCATTTTGTGTACACTTTCGTTTTTAGGCGCTAGAATTGCTCGCTCGCTAAGCCACTGATGGTCTTTATAATTTCCAGGAATATTTGGGAATACTTCGTTCATCATTTCCTGAACTGAAGGCATCAGTTCGCAAAAGTCTAACGGGAAAGAAATGAGATTGATTGTCGCATCAGGCGTGAAATCACCATCACCGAGATGCAAGAGTTGTTGCGCAAAATTCTGTGCAGTCACATCTCCTAGTAAATGGACTCTCATATTGGTCGTCAGTGTCATTTTGTAAACATGTCTCCAAAGATACGATGCTTTGAGGCAAGCATTGAGTTCATCAGCGGGAGTTGATCGTGGTATAACTGGTAATGTTTGGCGAAAGTCACCCGCCAGAACTAAAACAGCTCCTCCCATTAGTTGACTGTTTCCTCGTATGTCTTTCAGTGTTCGATCAAGCGCTTCAAGAGCTTTCTTATGGGCCATAGTGCACTCATCCCAAACAATGACTTTGCATGTTTTAAGTACTTCAGCTTTTCCGGAGCCCTTCTTGATGTTACATACTGGAGTTTCTGACTGCGCAAGATTCAATGGCAGATTCAGAGCTGAGTGTGCTGTTCGACCTCCAGTGAGTAGTGTGGATGCAATTCCTGATGATGCCATTGCAAATGCAATTTCGTTCTGTGCCCGAATTTCTGCAAGTAGCAAATTAATGAGAAACGTTTTTCCTGTTCCTCCTCGTGCATCAAGAAAAACAATTCCACCATTTCCGTTAAGTCCATTATGGCACTATATGCAAAACTTTGGTCATCAACTAAGAGAGGCTTTTTGTCTTCAACGAACCTTTTTAACTCATCAGTGTTGAAGCTTCTTTCTCTCAATATGTCCCTATCAAGTACGTCAGTATTAGTGCGTAATGGGTCTGGCAAACCAAGCTGTATGAGAGTTTTGCCATTGCATTTATCCTCAATCATTATGAGGGCTTCATTATGTACATGAGGAGAAAAATTCAAAACCAAAGCTGGATTAGCTCTTCGTTGTTCTCTAAGTACATCCTCACTAAGGCTTTCTTTATATTTGTCCCAAAGAGCCTGAGGGTTCGATGGGGAGCAAGTTGTTATTATTGAGCCGGTACAATTTTAAGATCTGTTCGACGTTATTTCCATCTAGCGGTCTCTAGTAATACATCTAAGAGATCGTAATTTCCGCACGTCGGAAAAAGGAATGCGCCCGCGTTGGAGTACTCATCCTTGTCTAAGGAACACGCCTTCGGCGATTGTTATCGCGCCTGAATTGTTATCGCGAGGAGAATTTGATGATCGTCTGCCGTTATAACTGCCACTACCAGCAAATCTATTCTAATGTTCCGAGATGCCCTTTATAATAAGCTTTAAGAAGATATAAATGTTGGGGAGACACTACGCGTTTCCCGCTTTGTCTCATAGTGAAGAATTCCGTAAAAATGGCGTTGTTATAATATAAAATTATTATCAGTGAACTTCCAGAACGTCTCGGAGTATCAGCTAAGTGGAAATGGTCCTTGTAGCTATTCTGTTTTAATGTGTCATGTTTTGAAGAAAACTGATCACGATATATATATATATATACTACCCAACTTTCAGTGTTAAAAGTTCCGTAATTTAATCTGCTAAGGTAGGGTTAAACTGGAGACCGTTCATGTTTTTTTATGAAGTTATTTGGTGGTTATTTAGTCCCCAGTTTATTTATATACGCACGTAGTGGAGAATCAAATTGCTTGTTTATGGGTTTATTAATTTAAATGGGTGCTTGTTGTTGTTGTTGTTTCTTTTCGTATCTAGTCGAGTTTTATTTTAGTGCGTGTTACTTGCGTTTGTTTTATGTTGTGAAACGCGATTGTATTTATGAGAGATGTTTCTTAGCAGTTTCTAACCCCTTGCTAGAGTATGGGATCTTTCAGGGACCTTTAGGGACTGGTATTCTTTAGGTTAGTTCGCGATTTTAATTGTGCCTAGACGTAGGAGGGTGTGTTGTTCATTGCTTTGGATGTAATATCTTTTTGTTGGAACACACACCAGTTTATTTTATGTTTCAAGGGTTTGTTTTTATCATGCTTGTCATTCGTGCACTCCAAGGATGGCCGATTAGGTTTTTTTTTATCCTTGGAGACTGGGCAAGCATTATCTATGTATGTTTCAGAAATATGTTTCATTTACAATCACGGTTCTAGTCTTGATATTAAGGGTTGGGTTTATGTCGTTTGTTTAAGTGGGAATTTGACTGAAGGTCTAGGGTCATGTTTAGTGTTGTTCTGTTTTGTTGTGACCTTCAGTCAGCAAGCAATGCGTGATCCCATTACGTTATTAAATCAGGTGTATTGGTTACTCTGCCGAGATGATGGAATGTGTGTTCGTTGTACGTGCCCGGGACTGCAATTGACGCTTATTTGGCATCCCGCAAGGTAACTGAACCTTGTGCCTTCGTTCGAAAGAAGTTTTATTCTACCAGTTCATGAAATCGTTTGGTTTTATCTTCTTTTGGGATTTGCTTGTTTTCATTTTAACTGAACTGATCTATGTTTATTTGCTGAGTTTGTATGTCACGGCATGTCATGTGAAGTGTAGCGCCTTGTGAAGTCAATTGAGGCGTGCAGGTGTCGAGGACGCGGACCTTAGACCTAAGTCGAGACCTTTAACACACGGTGAACTAGATGGAGCACCGACCACCCAATGACTACACTTTTCGAGTAGAGGTTGTAAAATAAAATAAAATGCAATATCAAAAAACAAGACATAGCAAAAGGGGACGTGAGGAGTGCATGAAATGGTAAGATGAGGGATGATGGGCCTGTAATAAAATATGTACATGGTATTATAAAACAGTAAAACAATAAAACGTAAAACACACAATAAAGATCTATAAAAGGAGAATGTCGACTACGAGGAGAATGCCTAAGTCGCTGGAGATCGTTCAGTAGAGGGGAAGAAATTAACGATAGTGTTAATAGTGCGTTTCGTTCCACCACAGGCTGACTACTAGAAGGTAGTCAGAAGCATCATTCTTAGAAGTACATGAAATCGTATCTCCCACGAACTGTCTACCCGACCACCCTTACATTAAACTGTATGACACGCCAAGCTACCCAAAGAAACAACCAACAACAGCAACGATCCTTAAATGACCCGTCAATAAACACAGAATAATTACACAACTTCACAAGGCGCTACACTTCACATGACATGCCGTGACATACAAACTCAGCAAATAAACATAGATCAGTTCAGTTAAAATGAAAACAAGCAAATCCCAAAAGAAGATAAAACCAAACGATTTCATGAACTGGTAGAATAAAACTTCTTTCGAACGAAGGCACAAGGTTCAGTTACCTTGCGGGATGCCAAATAAGCGTCAATTGCAGTCCCGGGCACGTACAACGAACACACATTCCATCATCTCGGCAGAGTAACCAATACACCTGATTTAATAACGTAATGGGATCACGCATTGCTTGCTGACTGAAGGTCACAACAAAACAGAACAACACTAAACATGACCCTAGACCTTCAGTCAATTTCCCACTTAAACAAACGACATAAACCCAACCCTTAATATCAAGACTAGAACCGTGATTGTAAATGAAACATATTTCTGAAACATACATAGATAATGCTTGCCCAGTCTCCAAGGATAAAAAAAAACCTAATCGGCCATCCTTGGAGTGCACGAATGACAAGCATGATAAAAACAAACCCTTGAAACATAAAATAAACTGGTGTGTGTTCCAACAAAAAGATATTACATCCAAAGCAATGAACAACACACCCTCCTACGTCTAGGCACAATTAAAATCGCGAACTAACCTAAAGAATACCAGTCCCTAAAGGTCCCTGAAAGATCCCATACTCTAGCAAGGGGTTAGAAACTGCTAAGAAACATCTCTCATAAATACAATCGCGTTTCACAACATAAAACAAACGCAAGTAACACGCACTAAAATAAAACTCGACTAGATACGAAAAGAAACAACAACAACAACAAGCACCCATTTAAATTAATAAACCCATAAACAAGCAATTTGATTCTCCACTACGTGCGTATATAAATAAACTGGGGACTAAATAACCACCAAATAACTTCATAGAAAAACATGAACGGTCTCCAGTTTAACCCTACCTTAGCAGATTAAATTACGGAACTTTTAACACTGAAAGTTGGGTAGTATATATATATATCGTGATCAGTTTTCTTCAAAACATGACACATTAAAACAGAATAGCTACAAGGACCATTTCCACTTAGCTGATACTCCGAGACGTTCTGGAAGTTCACTGATAATAATTTTATATTATAACAACGCCATTTTTACGGAATTCTTCACTATGAGACAAAGCGGGAAACGCGTAGTGTCTCCCCAACATTTATATCTTCTTAAAGCTTATTATAAAGGGCATCTCGGAACATTAGAATAGATTTGCTGGTAGTGGCAGTTATAACGGCAGACGATCATCAAATTCTCCTCGCGATAACAATTCAGGCGCGATAACAATCGCCGAAGGCGTGTTCCTTAGACAAGGATGAGTACTCCAACGCGGGCGCATTCCTTTTTCCGACGTGCGGAAATTATGATCTCTTAGATGTATTACTAGAGACCGCTAGATGGAAATAACGTCGAACAGATCTTAAAATTGTACCGGCTCAATTATAATTGCAAAGAGACTTCTTAGTTGAGATGGAAAAGATGTGAGGGATGCTTCGGACAATGTTATGTCCCAATGTTGGTCATTTTCAAGTAAGCCACGCTGTTGACATGCTTCTCTGAATGTTTGGCATTCTACCCCGTTCACAGTTTTCAGATATTTGAATGATGTTGGCCCTCGAATTGTGTAAAGTAGTAATTGAAGGTAATAGCATTCGGCGTTGTTGGGATGAACTGTATATACCCGGCCTAAGGCATCACTTGCTCGCACATCATGTCCTGGAACTAAAGCACCTTGTTTTCTCTTGCAGAAAACTTTGTTAGATTTATTCCATGTATAATATCTTTGAACTTCTGCATACATCAGTGTTCTAGCAAATGGATCTTGTTGACATAAAAGAAAGAAGGCTGTTAGAGTCGTGTTAGGAGGTTGTACAGCTCTCTCTTGGGCGTTATCAGCTGTGAAATAAACTCGTTGTCCGTTTTCTAGGTGAACACTGAGATGAACAACTGCTGGATAACGTTCATGAATTGGGAAATTAAGGATACGCCAAACTGCTTCGTTGCTGCTGATATATCTTCCCAACTGAAATTGTGTAGGCTCATCGATAGTCCTGGTTTGTCCTTCAAGTTGAAATACTGCCATATCGCTACCCTTGTTGACATATTTACAGATGTATTTAATGGATTTCACTGAATTGCAGTATTCAACGTTGATGTGTGCTTGGAACATTTTAGAAAGTAGAGGAGAATATGGAACCACCCATCTGTTGTCTACCTCAGTTTGTCTGTACTGGTTGTTTATTTTAAGATTAATATTCGAAGTATAGCCTCCGTTTCCTGGTTTTCGTCTTCTGTACAGAGGGTAGCCATCATCTCCGGTTTGGGTTTCCTGGGCAAATTCTCGGGGGTACTTTTTGCTACACTTTCCTTCCTTTGTGCAGGGTGACTTAGGGTTGATAGCTCCACATGGTCCATGAATCATATTCTTTGTAATTATCTCAAAGAGCATGGGGTCTTGTTCTTTACTGGGTATCTCCGCGGAAATAACACTGTCCACTTGAGTTGGACGTATCTTGCTTTTGAGCCATAATAATATGTGAGCATGTGGAAGGCCTCTTTTTTGCCACTCAATTGAGTACATCCAACAGCGAGTTTCTCCATAAATATGACTCTTGGTTATGATATCCACGAGCTTTGCTAATTTTTGTTTAAAAATTCTCGCTGTCAAATCATGGCGATCAGTACTTGCCTGGCCACAGAAAAGTTCTTCCTTAATGTCAGTCCAGGCAGGATTACATGTAACTGTAATAAATAAATCTGGACATCCGTATATTCGAACATAGCACATGGCATCCTGGGCATATTCGTGCATATGTCTTGGACTTCCCGTAAATGTTGCCGGTAAAATAACCATTTTTCCAATGTCCACAACATTGCCATCATTGGCTACAGCATCACGCAAATGAATGTAATCATCTACTCGAAGTTTATTTTGGTTTAATTGGATGTAGAGCAGGCGTTCACTTTCTATCTTGGCGTACATATCAACAATAAATTGATGGAAGAGTTGTCCGCTTTTCAGTATATGGTTTGATGATCCTGGTCTAATCATTATTCTGTAGGCAAAAAAATCCATAGCTGATATCTTTTTATTCGTAGCTGTACTGTGCCCAACTCTAGGAATGGGTATTCCAAGATTCAGACACCTAGATATCAAGGGAAAGGCTATAGCCGCTTTTGAAAGTTGAGATATTTGAATATCGCGCTCCATTGCTTCTCGAAGCAATTGGAAAGAATTTACCGATACTTGCATGTCAAGTGACGTAGCGAGTAATAGCAGAGGTCGAGGCTATTTATTGATTAAATAGTTAACCATGGAGTAGAGACTTGAGACATGGATCAGATTACTGGCACGGCCAAATGAAAGAGAATGCACTTAGTATCAAGTAAATCGGACCAGGGATACTAGAGATATGATGATTTCCAGATATCAGCTGATGACGCGTGACCCTGGCAGTTTTGAATAAAAGCCGGCCGGCCGAGGCATCGATAGCTCATTCCAACACAAGCACTTGCAGAGCAAGTTGCTGCTACGCTGAGCCAAGGCACATGGTTGCCGGATCTACGCAGAAGTAAGTTTCAAAGTTGTGATAGTCACAAAAGTGCTGCGCTACGAGGTGGAACTTAGTAAGTTTCCGGCGAGGAGAATCACTGAGGTGATTGAATTTTTTTTTTCTACAGACATTAGTGGAAATATTTATGTTTCTACATGGACATATGCTAGACTTTGTCTAGAATTAGTACTTTGTCACAGTCCAGTAATGACCTAATACTTGGATGTTTAAGTCCATTTCAGTCAGTTTTCATATTGGTAACTTGTTAACCACTTCGATCTATCAGTACACTGAAGACCAGTCTATCACGGTGGTGTTCATTAGTCTACGCAAGGGAAACTACAGGTTGCTTAGCGCATGGTAGATGGTGTTAAACCATGCCCAGGGAACGATCTTCAGAACAGCCGTTGATTGGTTAGACTGTCAGTGTCTTCTTGTATTGAAAAGATTACCGTGAGTTATGTTACAACTGACATATCTAAGAATAGATCACTTAGATCTGACCCCATTTAAATAAACTGTTATGGCTTTTATAGAAGCCCATATTAAAATGGAACAACAGTTAATTCAAACGTCAAGAGATACTACCACTATGTCTGACTAGACGGATTGTGGGTATATAATGGTGGCCGATACAAGGATTATACATGCTTGTCCGATAGGGCATGTCTATGGATAAACCTGGTACAGACCAGGTTCGCTACGCTTCAAGACCATCAAGAAATGTAAGCCACATTTGAATTATATTATGCCTAGCTAATTGGAACAAACTATTTTTCTGCAGATGACCAACACATTTATTTTTCTTCGTATTTAAATCTTGCAATGATTTACGCAAGACATATTAGAGTTATTCTGAGTATTTTCAGCACTCAGAACAGTTTAGGATCGATGACCGAGCATTTCGAGCATTTATTTGAATATTTCATATTTTTGGGAAATCACGGTAATCAGCCGATGTAACTGTAAAAGTTAATAATTATTTTTGTTGAGGAGTGGATATTTTTTTTCCATGTTCGAAGGTTCGAACATGTGGATTCTCACATAATGAGATGATAATTAAATATATTTAAAATAATATAACTAATAATAATAATAATCCACTAATAATAATAATAATAATAATTTTTATAACTTTTCTAAATAATTCTTGGATATTATATTTTCTAATAATCATATGTATTGAGAAAGAGCCTATGAAGTAGTTTAATCATTTCTAGTTTGGAACAGGAGATTTTCCGAAGGAGAGTGGTTAGCGCAAGCCCGCATTCAACCAACATTTCAGTTCTGGTTGAACAGTTGATATTTGCAATGAACAAAGTATATTTTTCAGATAACACGGAGAGGCATGAAACGGGAAGCAAATGATATTTGTATCAAATAGGATATTCTTGTATTTATATAAAATCATGACGTAAATACACTCGAAAGTGAAATAAAGATTTTCATAAGTATGGTAAATTCACGGGTTGAACTGAATGGTAAAATAAAATAAACTTGTAAGTTTATTAATCTTCCAGTGTTGATAACAAGCAGAGGCTTGATTTATTGTATAAATTTTGGGAAGAAAATTTATATGTGTGGAGTAGTTGAAATGCCATTCCCAGGTGCGCATGTTTAAGTCGCAGGAATGAGGAGGTTTTTTCGAGCATCAATCAAATAGCAGGTTCGATGGCTCAGGTTTATAGTAGGAGTATTGGAACCACACATTTCGTCGTATGAATGACCCGAAGGTTATTTCTTAGAAACCATCAGTTCTTATTTCAACCTTGTTTACGAATTCCATTTAGACTTTGATTTTGCTAGAACCCGGATTTGTCATGATAGTAGTTTATTCTTCTTCAGAGGAAGACCTTTGCCGTTGTTGTTGTTGTTGGAATATTGTGTTCTTACACAGATAATAGAATGGGCCACTGCCAATTAAAAATAATTCTTTAACCACGAATAATTTGAAGGATATTTTCAATCCTAGTGCCATGAACTAAATGAATTTATTTTGAAGCTACAATTCTTATTTCCGCATTCTGTCGAAGAATTGCAAGTTGTGAAAATTGCTAAAATGGCCATGAATATAAATATTTTTCATAATAATGATTCCAAGTGGAAAATCAAATAGTTGAATGGTTCAACCATTTATTGATCAAGTTGATGATTCAGAAATCATATATTTTGTGAGGAACTTGAAGTTCATAATCGAGTCACTTCTCGAATGTTTATTGTCAGAAGAACAATTAATTTTTTTTGTTGTGCTTCGCAAAAGTTCTTCGATGCTATGCTCAAGGTCAAATACTTTTCAGATGTTATTAATATGTGTAAATAATTTGTGTTGCTTCAATGATAACAATATTTTTCGACAATATTTTTGAAACTGGAAAAATAAGTGAAAGTTAAAAATTCTATGAACATTTATTCTACGAGTGTTAACATTATGTAAAAATTCAAACAGTGATCTACGATATTTCCAGTAGAGACAATTAAATTTGAACTGGATTTAATCATAAATAATTTTGGAACACAGTCTACAGGACTAACAATCAGACTTGTGTTTCCAAAAAAAAAAATTGTCAAATGTGTTTGGAAAATTTCTGTATATTGTGTAAATAGGAGTGTGGATCGCCACACGTGAGTGATGCTGCTTTGAGCATTTTTGCAGTCAATTTTAAATTCATAATAAACTGAGATAATTTTACAGGATGTGTTATACCCAATTGAATCTCCTTCTATCCTTATTGTTGCATTGAGCCAAAAATCAGTAAAGCATTATTTTCATTTGATGTCGTTTTTGCGATTTGCTTTAACCCATCTGGCGCTCCGGGATATTTTGACTCTCGTGCTGACTGATTATTGGTAAAATGCATATGTGGTCGTGCGGACTCCGGTCTAAACGGGCACATAAAATAAGATAGAGAGAGAAATGGCTTCGAACGTGGGTCTCGATTTAGACATGGTCAATCGCATGCCGATTTAAGTTGTGATAATTTTTATAGAAATATTTTGGGAGTTGAGAGATGTCTGGTTTGGATGAATAAATTAGTAGGAAACCCAATTAGTGGGGAAAATTAAAAATTTAACTTGGTTAATAATTAGAATGGGTTTGATTATTTTTGATAATGGCTTAACCATTAGGGCGTCAAGTAAATTCAGTAGTAAACGTTCGATGACTGGACATACACATTATTAGAATCCAGGTGGAGGATATTTGAGAACTTGCATATTTTTCTTGTGATATTGTGGTAAATGTAATTCGTAAAAGTAGAGAATTTTGTTTTTCCATCAAGTCGACATTAGGACAAATCTCATTTTATTAGAGTGTTCCAATTAGCTATTCATATTTCTTGTTCTAATTATAAGCTTGTGTTTGCCGATATTGTATACCCCTAAGTTTTGAATAATAATTGAAAATTATGGAAGAAATGATGAGAATGATGAGAAGTTTGGAGGAGAGTTCCAAAGAAGCTGGACTGCGTGTAGCAGCCATTATGAAAGAAAATACTGAGGCTTTGGAAAGGAAACTTAAAGAAAATTCTGATTCTTTAGAAAGTAGGTTAAAAGATAACTTGAAAGAAAGTTTAGATGAAAAACTTAAGGAAAATTCTGATTCTTTAGAAAATAAACTTAAAGAAAATTCTGATTCTTTAGAAAATCAACTTAAAGAAAATTCTGATTCTTTAGAAAGCAGGTTAAAAGATAACTTGAAAGAAAGTTTAGATGAAAAACTTAAGGAAAATTCTGATTCTTTAGAAAATAAACTTAAAGAAAATTCTGATTCTTTAGAAAATAAACTTAAAGAAAGTTTAAATGATAAACTTAAAGAAAGTTCTGATTCTTTAAAAGATAATTTGAAAGAAAATTTAAATAGTAAATTTAATTCAATGGAAAGTAAATTTAAAGAGAATTCTGAAATTTTGAAAATGACACTTGAAAGTAAAATGAATAAATTATGCGAAAAAACACATGAGCTCGACACTTCATTAGCTACTAACGCAAGTTTAATGGACGATAAATTTCGCGATGCCAATCTTCGATCCCAAAGCTTAGCGGATAGGATAGAACATGGTCTTAGGAAAGTTGGTGAAGACATGATCAACCTAGAAGTCAGAGTGAAGAAGGAGAGTAATGAGATGGGAATTCTAGTTGTTCAACGGTTGACAGAACAATTCAAAGAACTGGTAATGGGAGAAATAAGAGAAGGTGTGATTAATGAATTGCAAACTGAAATTAAAACCACAGTTGTCAATGAAATTAAAGACACACTCAAGCTGGAGAATCAAGAGGGAATCAAGGAGATTAGGGAATCGTTGTCATCCCATATTCAAGTAATTTCCAAAGATATCCAAGCAACTCAGAAGGACATCTCAGATATGACAGGGTCATTGAAAAGTCATTAGGCTGTTATGAACCAGATATCCATTGATGTTAAGGAGAATTGTAAAGAAACTGAAGCAATTAAGAAAATGGCAGAAGAAAACCAGAAGGAACTTGATGCTATGAAAACTCAAATCAAGGACGATAAACAGTCTGACCATCTGTTGAAAATGCCAAATGTAAGGGGAAAGGAACAGATACATATAAATCTAGGAGCAGCTAGAGAATCGGATAGTCAAAGACAGGACGAGGTCAGGACAGTACTTCAATCCAACCCCGTAACTGTATTTAAGAATGTAGAAGATAAGCCTTCTAAATTTTCAGGGCGAGATTCTGTGACACCCGTGGAATTTTTGAGAGAAGCAGGGGATTACCTGAAAGATTCCAAGATCCCTAAAGAAAGACAGATCCGAGTGATAGGGAAGTTTTTGGAAGGTCCTGCACTTCTTTGGTTTAGAGCCTTTAGATCCACTCTAACCACTTTTGAGGAGTTTTCTCGTGGGCTATTGAAAAAGTTTTGGTCCCCGGAAACCCAACAGCAAGTCAGAGCAGAGTTATATTCGAAGAGATTCTCGACGTCACAACCTACTCGATACTCAACGTACTTTTCTGGGCAGCTTTCTAAACTTCAACATTTAGATCCGCCGATGCCAGATAACGAATTGATTACTGCATTGATACGTCAGTTTCCAGCAGACGTCCAAAGGACTTTGATCGCTGCTGATATCTATAATATGGAGCAATTTGACGAAGTATTACAGAAGCTGGATCATACGAACGCTCAATTCTTCCATCAGAAGGGAGGAAAGAATAAGAACGCTGTGTACACTGTTATGGCCGATAGTTATTCTCAAACACCTCGAGAGATTCGAGAGGGGCGAGAAGAGAAAACGCCGAGGGAAGATTCAAATAAGAGAGGATGGAATCAGTACAGTAACAGATACAGTTACAAGCCTTATGCGAGACCGGATGGTGGAAATCGATACAATACTCGATGGAGAAGGCCACGGGATAATCAAGGAAGGTACCAGGAAAGAAGATACTATGGTAGAAACAACTACAATAACAGAGGGAATGTGGATACTCGTCAGTCCAATGAAGAGTTCAACAAGGAGACGAGGAAAAAGTTGGAAGCAAGACACCAAGATAACTTGCAATTTTTGGAGCAGAGGCCCAATGAACCAGGTCCATCGGGAACACAACAATCCCGGGGGAATGTTAACGAAAAAAAAAAACTTCGAATTCACAGTAGAAGATAGAATTTTGAACACTTTCACTTCCAGAATTATTAAATGGCAAGCAGAGGATGATGACTTAATTCAACAGAATGATGAACGGAAAGAAATGGGTACAAGAATTAGAATGCCAATCATATCATGCGAAGTATTCGGTATGCCTGTCGATACTTTGATTGATACTGGCAGTGGCGGCCGGTAATAAGGTTGCAGTGTTGCACAACGACCAGATTAATTCATGAAAAACAACTAATTCCGTAATAATATTTCTAGTATAAAAGTTGAATGTTTCCTTCTATAAGTATAGTAATTCATAATTCTGTTCTTTAATAATTCAGGAAATCTTATAGTAAGTTACTGTGAACTGACAGAGAAAGCGAGGCGCGCCAGCCGTCCAGGAGCGCTCGTCCGTTTGGTCGTTGCCAGCCCCAAGCACCGACCAGATCTCAATAGTGAAGGGTATAGCAGAGATGCTAGACCGAGTAAGCCCTATCCCAACAGTTAACACGGCTGGTCGTTGCCCGCTGACTGCAACCAGGAGCTGAGGCGAGGCGGGGCCGGAGACATCCGAGATGCTTCGTCAATGTTGCGCGTGAACTTGTGACACTCGCAGTTCTCGCCCTCATATATAACTTACGTTGTTTTGTTCTCGTGAAGGTTTTCATTTAGACTAACTTATAATCCAATTTCAATCCGATGAAATTGTGATGTTTCTGAACTGCGGCATTCGTTATGAATGAGGTAAATCCGTTTTACCGCGCAATTGAATACAGTTTTCTCCGATATCAAGCAGTCTTTTACCCTATCACATCATGGGTGCCCGCAGGAGGTACGGGGAGGGAGTGGGGTGGGGTAAGGAGGGGCCATGTCCCCACCCCCTGAAATCCCGAGAATATTTCGATTGTTCATTGTCACACCAGTTTATTTCATAAAGTGAAGTTACTGATGGCTAACTGATTTAGATGTAGGGATAATTCCACAGTTTTATTTAACTTACTAATTTGGGATTATTTGACAATATCTTCAGTTATTTAAAACATCGCCAAACTGGATTAACAATACTATTTTAATGAACTGCTTGATTTTTAGCCTACTTTTCAAATTTTGCAAAAATGAGGAAAAAGTAGTCTTATGAGATCGATCCGGGAAAATGTGTGTCTGTCTGTCTGTCTGTCTGTCCTTCTGTCTGTCTGTCTGTCTGTCTGGCTGGCTGTGTGTGTGTCCCTCCCCCTATCAACTCCTAAACGGCTGCAGCAATCAAAACCAAATTTAGTATGAGTAAAGATGTGCACCGGAATAGCTCACGTCCATATTTGAAAATGATGTCAGTGCTACCAACTGCTGAAAAAACGCACTAGAAATTTGAGCTCCGTGTTGGATATCTTGCAAGATATGCATGGGAGCTATTCCAAAATTGGCACAATTGTAGATAATACTATTTCATTTTAATTTGCAGGAGGCCAACCATGACAGTGTTGCCAAAATAATTTTAAGCCTTCTGATATGTCCAATGTTTAAATGCATATAACTTCTACACTATCAATTGGATTTCAACCAAATTTTTGTATGTAATATCTGTACATAAACAGATATGACTGAGCGTATTCTTAAGAGCCACCAGGGCTGGCAACTGTTAATAATTGCTCTGTCTATTTTTTTTATCCAAATACCAATATATCAGAAAGTATGCAAGCCAACAGCTTTAAACTATGCACACGTATATTCTGACATTTTAGATTAATTTGGAGTAACTTATTTACGTCAGTTCTACCAACATGATTATAAGCCTGCTGATAGTACCAATTTTTAAATACATGTAACTTCTATACTATCAGTTGGATTTCAACCAAATTTCGTATGTGATATGTGTACCATAACAGACATGACTATAAGTATTGTTAAGAGCAATCAGGGCTGCCAACTGTTAATAAATGCTGTCTATATTATTTTTACCCTAATATCAATATATCAGAAAGTATGCAAGCCAACATCTCTATACTTTGCACACGTATAGCACCTGACATTCTAGATTAATTTGGAGTAATTAATACAAGGCAGTGCTGCCAACATGATTCTATGCCTGCTGATATGTCCAATTTTAAAATACATGTAACTTCTATACTAACAAATGGATTTCATCCAAAATTGGCACAACAAGATATCATAATAATTCAGATTATTTCTGACCAGCACACGCATGGTATTGTTGGCAACATACTTTTACGCGTGCTGATAGATCCTGTGTCTAACTGCATGTAACGTCCATTGGACTTCAACCAAATTTTGTATTCTGTACCTTAAGAGATTGAACTAAGAATATATTCTGTCACCAGGGCTGCCAACTGTAGTGCTCTATTAGGCTACATTATACCAGGTATATTTTGAACTAATTAGATATTTCGATATTACCAACTTAATTTCGTCATTATTCTAGATAGGTTCATATACTGTAGAATAATCATTGGCATGAAAAGTAGGCTGTATAGTTCTTCACGGAACTTCTTGTTATTTTTGTCGATAGGCCTACATGGTGATACAACTACCTTTTGCCTGTTTAAAAAAATGAACATTATGACGATGATTCACAAATAAAAGCGAACTCCTATGGACAACAACTCTGAACTAAAAAAAAATCCTCCCATTTATGCCATAAAGACTATGCACTGAACGATTTAAGAACAGCCAAATAATGAATGTCACTAAGCAAGTAAGAAATTAAACGAAAATTGCGGGGGGGGGGGTGTAAGTCTCAATATCACCTAGTGACATGTAGTCAACAAAATAAAAAAATAATACATCCCCCCCCCCCTAGAAAAAATCCTGCTGGTGCCCTTGAACCACCTTAATGAAAATAGTGCAACACCCAGAACAATTATCCGCCAGCCGCTACAGGATACTGGGGCTATGCTTTGTCTTGTGAGTGAGAAGCTTTATATTCTGTGGAAGCTCAAAGAGAATTTAGAGGAAATTCCAGTATCAGGAATTAAGATACAACCCAACAAAATATCTCTGTGTAAAACACAATTATATTTATGTATTACGATTGGAGGACATGATTTTCGACATGTGTTTGTAGTAATGAAGGACATGGCTTTTGACATGATATTGGGAGCAGATTTCATTCAGAAATATCAAGCAGTGATATACATGAAGACAGAGACGATCAAATGCAAGAATACCAAAGAGATTAACTTCGAGGGAAAAGAAGAGGAAGACATCGAGGGAGATGCTCAATGGTCTCTGATTTTTCATGAAGCTGAAGGAAGAGAAGTCTACACTGAGAAGGAGTCCCCAGAGCTAGGGAAAGTTTTGGAAGAGTATCACGATATTTTTGATATTAAACCTGGTGAAATTAAAGATTTTGAATATCATATTCGTGTAAATGATGATGCACCTTTTCATGCTAAATTGTATCCGGTAGCGGAAAAGCATCGAGAAAGGGTAAAAGTGCTTATCAAGGAGATGGAAAGCAACAATGTGATTGAAAAGTATACTACATCTTATGCCAATCCATTAGCAGTAGTGTCCAAGCAAGATGGAAGTCTGAGACTATGTTTAGACGCGCGAAATTTGAATTCAAGATTACTGCCAGAGTATGACAGACCACCAATCATTAGGGAACTGTTAAGGAAATTCCAAGGCAAGGTCTGGTTCTCTAATATTGATCTCACTTCGTCCTACCATCACATTAGGCTTAGTGAAGATTCTAAGAAGTTTACAGGATTTATGTTTGACCAGCAGACATATGTATTCCGCCGTCTACCATTTGGAGTCAAAACATCTGGATCAGTTTTGATCAGAGCACTGGAACAAAATTTGAGTCCTGAAGTAAAAGAGATAGCAATTCGGTATATAGATGATATCTTAATTGCATCTGAGACTAAGGAGGAACATTTGTTACATCTTCAGATGATATTCGCAGATTTGAGAAAAGCGAACTTTAAAGTAAACCTTCGAAAATGTCAGTTCTTTCGGAAGGAAATAAAATTTTTGGGTCACATTTTGGATGGAGAAGGATACCGTCCCAATGAGACGAAGATACAGGCAATTGCAAATTTCCCTAGACCTACTAGAGTGAAGAATGACCGCAGTTTTCTCGGGACATGCCAATTCTTTGCAGGGCATTGTCCAAACTTCACCAAGACGGTAGCGCCATTGCAGGAATTATTAAAGAAAGGAAACAAATGGAAATGGGATGAAGATTGTGAACAATCATTTCAAGATGCCAAGAGGTTATTGGTAAACAGCGTGAAATTGGAGTATCCTGACTTTACCAAGAATTTCATCATAGAATCTGATGCATCCACCGTAGGGATTGGAGCTATTCTTCTTCAAGAAGATGAAGATCACAAGAGACATTACCTAGCGTTCATTAGCAGGAAACTTCGTCCATCAGAAAGGAATTATTACACTACAGAGTTAGAAGCACTTGCTGTAATATTCGCGTTGGAGTCGTGGAAGAAAATGTTAATTGGACATTCAGTCATTGTGAGGACTGATCACCACGCATTGGAGTTTATCTTGAGAACAAACTTGGCCAGTGATAGGATAACTCGATGGTCACTTTTTATTCAACAATTCAACCTAGTTATTGAACACACTCCTGGAAAGTTGAACGTGGGAGCTGATTTATTGAGTAGAGCAGTGGAGTCTACATCTAAGGTTTTTCAAGTTAACCTGACGCAGGAAGATGAGGATACCTTGAGAAGGTTAAGATTGTTGCATTTATCCCAGAGGAGAGACCGACGTCTTAGAAACATTTTTCGTTTTCTACAGGGAGACATGGATCCAAATGATGATGATTTTGTGGAAACTGAAAGAATTTCAAGAGATTTTATGATGTTAGATGGTTTAATCTACAAGTTTGCAGATCCCGACCATACGAAGCTGAGAGTAGTGATACCTCCACGAATGCAAAAACCCATTATCTGGATGGCACATCGAATCGCAGGTCATGCTGGAGTAGATAAGACGGTCAACATGATTCAAGAGAAATTTTCGTGGGAGCGAATGCGACCAACTGTCAGGAACACTATTCGAGAATGCGACTTATGCCAAAGGAGTAAACATAATTCCAGATTATTGAGAGAATTACCCAGGCCTATTGTTCCTTCTAAGCCTTGCGAAATCTTCGCGACTGATTTATATGGTCCTCTCCCAAAGTCTAAAAGAGGTAACCGATATATTCTGGTGACCATGGATGTTTTCAGCAAATACACTATGTTACACCCAATCCAGAAGGCAAACGCAAAATATTGTGCGAAGAGAATTAGAGACAGCGTAATTCCGGAAGCAGGCAAACCGGAATTCCTTTTATCAGATCGTGGACCTCAATTTACATCTTTAGAATTTCGAACCATCATGAATAATCATGGGATTAGACAATTGTTTTGTTCTATCAGACATCCTGAGAGCAATCCAGCAGAACGCGTGATGGCTGAAATAGCAAAATTTTGCCGCCTATATTGTCCAAATGAGCATTGGAAATGGATGGATGTTCTCTCTTTAGCATCCGAATCCATCAACTCTACAATTCATGAGAGTACTGGACAGATTCCCATGTTGCTTCTTCATGGAATTAAACCAACAAGATTATGGGATCGAATCATCTCTATTCCACCTGAGATTGAACCAAGTCATCAGATGAGGGAAACTCTAGCTTTAGACAAGTTGAGGAGCCAAGCTGAGAAAAGAGAGCGCAGAGTGAGAGGGAAGCGTTTTCGCAGACCCTTGCGCGTAGGAACTCTTGTTTTAGTGAAAAGACCTACACCCTCTGACGTGCAAAATCGAGTGTACTCGAAGTTTGCAAGCCTTTACGCTGGACCCTATCGTGTTGTGGAAGTAAACAACAATGGAAGCTATGAAGTCGCCAATACACGAACTGGTAACATCGTGGGAACTTATAATACATCGAATTTGAAGATTTATTATTCAAGAACCAGATAATTTAATGTGTAGATAGCAAAAATAAAAATGTTTCAATTTTTATTTTTTGCTAGGTGTGGGGTGGATGTGCCCAACTCTAGGAATGGGTATTCCAAGATTCAGACACCTAGATATCAAGGGAAAGGCTATAGCCGCTTTTGAAAGTTGAGATATTTGAATATCGCGCTCCATGCTTCTCGAAGCAATTGGAAAGAATTTACCGATACTTGCATGTCAAGTGACGTAGCGAGTAATAGCAGAGGTCGAGGCTATTTATTGATTAAATAGTTAACCATGGAGTAGAGACTTGAGACATGGATCAGATTACTGGCACGGCCAAATGAAAGAGAATGCACTTAGTATCAAGTAAATCGGACCAGGGATACTAGAGATATGATGATTTCCAGATATCAGCTGATGACGCTTGACCCTGGCAGTTTTGAATAAAAGCCGGCCGGCCGAGGCATCGATAGCTCATTCCAACACAAGCACTTGCAGAGCAAGTTGCTGCTACGCTGAGCCAAGGCACATGGTTGCCGGATCTACGCAGAAGTAAGTTTCAAAGTTGTGATAGTCACAAAAGTGCTGCGCTACGAGGTGGAACTTAGTAAGTTTCCGGCGAGGAGAATCACTGAGGTGATTGAATTTTTTTTTCTACAGACATTAGTGGAAATATTTATGTTTCTACATGGACATATGCTAGACTTTGTCTAGAATTAGTACTTTGTCACAGTCCAGTAATGACCTAATACTTGGATGTTTAAGTCCATTTCAGTCAGTTTTCATATTGGTAACTTGTTAACCACTTCGATCTATCAGTACACTGAAGACCAGTCTATCACGGTGGTGTTCATTAGTCTACGCAAGGGAAACTACAGGTTGCTTAGCGCATGGTAGATGGTGTTAAACCATGCCCAGGGAACGATCTTCAGAACAGCCGTTGATTGGTTAGACTGTCAGTGTCTTCTTGTATTGAAAAGATTACCGTGAGTTATGTTACAACTGACATATCTAAGAATAGATCACTTAGATCTGACCCCATTTAAACAAATTGTTATGGCTTTGATAGAAGCCCATATTAAAATGGAACAACAGTTAATTCAAACGTCAAGAGATACTACCACTATGTCTGACTAGACGGATTGTGGGTATATAATGGCGGCCGATACAAGGATTATACATGCTTGTCCGATAGGGCATGTCTATGGATAAATCTGGCACAGACCAGGTTCGCTACGCTTCAAGACCATCAAGAAATGTAAGCCACATTTGAATTATATTATGCCTAGCTAATTGGAACAAACTATTTTTCTGCAGATGACCAACACATTTATTTTTCTTCGTATTTAAATCTTGCAATGATTTACGCAAGACATATTAGAGTTATTCTGAGTATTTTCAGCACTCAGAACAGTTTAGGATCGATGACCGAGCATTTCGAGCATTTATTTGAATATTTCATATTTTTGGGAAATCACGGTAATCAGCCGATGTAACTGTAAAAGTTAATAATTATTTTTGTTGAGGAGTGGATATTTTTTTTCCATGTTCGAAGGTTCGAACATGTGGATTCTCACATAATGAGATGATAATTAAATATATTTAAAATAATATAACTAATAATAATAATAATCCACTAATAATAATAATAATAATAATTTTTATAACTTTTCTAAATAATTCTTGGATATTATATTTTCTAATAATCATATGTATTGAGAAAGAGCCTATGAAGTAGTTTAATCATTTCTAGTTTGGAACAGGAGATTTTCCGAAGGAGAGTGGTTAGCGCAAGCCCGCATTCAACCAACATTTCAGTTCTGGTTGAACAGTTGATATTTGCAATGAACAAAGTATATTTTTCAGATAACACGGAGAGGCATGAAACGGGAAGCAAATGATATTTGTATCAAATAGGATATTCTTGTATTTATATAAAATCATGACGTAAATACACTCGAAAGTGAAATAAAGATTTTCATAAGTATGGTAAATTCACGGGTTGAACTGAATGGTAAAATAAAATAAACTTGTAAGTTGATTAATCTTCCAGTGTTGATAACAAGCAGAGGCTTGATTTATTGTATAAATTTTGGGAAGAAAATTTATATGTGTGGAGTAGTTGAAATGCCATTCCCAGGTGCGCATGTTTAAGTCGCAGGAATGAGGAGGTTTTTTCGAGCATCAATCAAATAGCAGGTTCGATGGCTCAGGTTTATAGTAGGAGTATTGGAACCACACATTTCGTCGTATGAATGACCCGAAGGTTATTTCTTAGAAACCATCAGTTCTTATTTCAACCTTGTTTACGAATTTCATTTAGACTTTGATTTTGCTAGAACCCGGATTTGTCATGATAGTAGTTTATTCTTCTTCAGAGGAAGACCTTTGCCGTTGTTGTTGTTGTTGGAATATTGTGTTCTTACACAGATAATAGAATGGGCCACTGCCAATTAAAAATAATTCTTTAACCACGAATAATTTGAAGGATATTTTCAATCCTAGTGCCATGAACTAAATGAATTTATTTTGAAGCTACAATTCTTATTTCCGCATTCTGTCGAAGAATTGCAAGTTGTGAAAATTGCTAAAATGGCCATGAATATAAATATTTTTCATAATAATGATTCCAAGTGGAAAATCAAATAGTTGAATGGTTCAACCATTTATTGATCAAGTTGATGATTCAGAAATCATATATTTTGTGAGGAACTTGAAGTTCATAATCGAGTCACTTCTCGAATGTTTATTGTCAGAAGAACAATTCATTTTTTTGTTGTGCTTTGCACAAGTTCTTCGATGCTATGCTCAAGGTCAAATACTTTTCAGATGTTATTAATATGTGTAAATAATTTGTGTTGCTTCAATGATAACAATATTTTTCGACAATATTTTTGAAACTGGAAAAATAAGCGAAAGTTAAAAATTCTATGAACATTTATTCTACGAGTGTTAACATTATGTAAAAATTCAAACAGTGATCTACGATACTTCCAGTAGAGACAATTAAATTTGAACTGGATTTATTCATAAATAATTTTGGAACACAGTCTACAGGACTAACAATCAGACTTGTGTTTCCAAAAAAATAATTGTCAAATGTGTTTGGAAATTTTCTGTATATTGTGTAAATAGGAGTGTGGATCGCCACACGTGAGTGATGCTGCTTTGAGCATTTTTGCAGTCAATTTTAAATTCATAATAAAATGAGATAATTTTACAGGATGTGTTATACCCAATTGAATCTCCTTCTATCCTTATTGTTGCATTGAGCCAAAAATCAGTAAAGCATTTTTTTCATTTGATGTCGTTTTTGCGATTTGCTTTAACCCATCTGGCGCTCCGTGATATTTTGACTCTCGTGCTGACTGATTATTGGTAAAATGCATATGTGGTCGTGCGGACTCCGGTCTAAACGGGCACAGTACCACTGATTGGATCAGTTTGCCTCAGATTAAAGTGGTAACCATCCTCACCCTCCCAAAATATTAATGGGTACTGAAGGGCATCGTACGATCTGTGTGTTTCTGAAATTCGTTGCAAAACATCACTCCGTCTATGAATGATTATGTCACGTTTCTCGAATTCTTGTCCTGTCATTACAATGGCCACTTCGTCAATGGTCGGAGCATTAAAACGACGTTCATGTTCGCCTACTGGTCTCTTGTCTGCTGATATGACAACCTTATATTCATCCGTTGGCATTCGATCCAGGGCGGTCTTAAACATATTTACTTAGTTATTATGCTCTTGCAACAACCTCTGTAGAGCTATAACAATCTCCCTTCTGGTGCTGGAAAAATTTTTACAACGTTGATAGGCTTGTTGTCGTTCGTCTCCCATAAAAGAGATTTGTAAGAATTTTGGATTCTCATTAGTGAAGGGAAGAATTGATCCAAGTTGATGATAAATCTGTCCTTGCACTTTGAAAGTTGGCATGAAACCAGTTTCTTTTACTATTGCTGTTGTACCGAAAGAAGTCATTTGGAAGCATGAATTGTACTTCCTAATGTTTTTCAGGAAGTGTTTAGATTCTTGAGTCGTTCCTGACGTGTACGAAAGAAGTGGTTCTGGAGGAGGATTTAAAGCGGCTAGCTTAATTTTCCCGTTAGAGCAACATATTCCAGGCGACTCCGATCTGAATTTTTTGGCTAGACAGTGATGGCATACACCATCCATTTTTCCAATTGTTACTTTGGGGTGTATTCCATAATTGTAAGTGTGATCGTACTGAAATGCCTCTAATTTCAAATCAGACTGCTTAAATGTTTGCCTAGATTGAAAAAGTCGCGTACGTTCGATTTCAAGCCGGTCTTGACGCTGCTGAGGTGTTTCAGCAGCCCTGAGCTCAGCGTGCCTTCTTTCGTCCTGTTCAAGTCGGTCTTGACGCTGCTGAGGAGTTTCAGCAGCCCTGAGCTCAGCGTGCCTTCTTTCGTCCTGTTCAAGCCGGTCTTGACGCTCGCTGATGAGGAGTTTCAGCAGCCCTGAGCTCAGCGTGCCTTCTTTCGTCCTTTTCAAGTCGGTCTTGACGCTGCTGAGGAGTTTCAGCTGCCCTGAGCTCAGAGTGCCTTCTTTCGTCCTGTTCAAGCCGGTCTTGACGCTGATGAGGAGTTTCAGCAGCCCTGATCTCAGCGTGCCTTCTTTCGTCCTGTTCAAGTCGGTCTTGACGCTGCTGAGGTGTTTCAGCAGCCCTGAACTCAGCATGCCTTTTTTCGTCCTGTTCAAGCCGATGTTGACGCTGCTCAGGTGTTTCAGCAGCAAAAATGTAGACTTTCACGACCGGCGTTGAAATAGGAATCTCCGTTTCGCGGGCTTATAGGTCGTGTTCCAAGGGCATTTTGTCGTCCTGACGTTTCGCTGAATACTGCGTTCAGCATGTTCACAAGTTTTGAACATGCTGAACGCAGTATTCAGCGAAACGTCAGGACGACAAAATGTCCTTGGAACACGACCTATAAGCCCGCGAAACGGAGATTCCTGTTTCAGCAGCCCTTAATAATCTAACTTTCTTGGTTTGTTGGCTGATTTTCCCAATAGTTTGTCGCTTTTTAGGAGGCATTTTGAAATAGTTAAAAGAAAAATTCGCAGTGGAAAGCCGTTGGTGATTGTTACTATAACAAAGGGCGTACCATGTACCTGTAAATTGCAGTCAAGAAAGATTTTATGTCGTATTATTTAAAAGTAATATGAACGGAGCATATTATGGGTCATTGGCCCCTAATGGCTATTATTGCATTGAACACATGAAACTTAGAAATTAATAGACAAAGTCATTTTTAAGAATCATAGTTCGTGCAAGACTATGTTTTGGTGATTATTACTATAGTAATGGGCGTAACATGTGGGTAACTTGCCCTAATGATGAAGATGATAATGAAGACGACTACTACTGAACGGGTACATCAAACTTACACTCTAATAGAAATACATATTTTTAAATCACCGGCGAGGAAGACTGTGGTATTGGACGTAACATCTAGGTCATTTGCCCTTTTGATAAGAATTACAATGAAGACGACTACTGAACTGGTACATCAAACTATTAAACTAATGAAAAACAGCTTTTAAAAATCACAGGCGATGAAGACTGTGGTGTTGCTTAGTAGTATAATGGACGTAACATCTAGGTCATTTGCCCTTTTGATGAGGATGATAATGAAGACGACTACTACTGAACGGGTATATCAAACTTACAAACTAATGGAAATACATATTTTTAAAATCACAGGCTAGGTAGACTGTGGTGTTGCTTAGTAGTATAATGGACGTAACATCTAGGTCATTTGCCTTTTGATGAGGATGATAACGAAGACGACTACTACTGAACGGGTATATCAAACTTACAAACTAAAGGAAATACACAATTTAAAAATCTCAGGCGGTGAAGACTGTGGCGTTGCTTAGTAGTATAATGGACGTAACATCTAGGTCATTTGCCCTTTTGATGAAGATGATACTGAAGACGACTACTACTGAACGGGTATATCAAACTTACACGCTAATAGAAATACATATTTTTAAATCACCGGCGAGGAAGACTGTGGTGTTGCCTAGTAGTATAATGGGCGTAACATCTAGGTCATTTGCCCTTTTGATGAGGATGATAATGAAGACTACTACTACTGAACGGGTATATCAAACTTACAAACTAATGGAAATACACATTTTATAAATCACAGGCGATGTAGACTGAGGTGTTGCTTAGTAGTACTGTATAATGGACGTAACATCTAGGTCATTTGCCCTTTTGATGAGGATGACAATGAAGACTTCTACTACTGAACGGGTATATCAAACTTACAAACTAATGGAAATACACATTTTATAAATCACAGGCGATGAAGACTGTGGTGTTGCTTAGTAGTACTGTATAATGGACGTAACATCTAGGTCATTTGCCCTTTTGATGAGGATGATAATGAAGACGACTACTACTGAACGGGTATATCAAATTTACAAACTAAAGGAAATACACATTTTTAAAATCACAGGCTAGGTAGACTCTGGTGTTGCTTAGTAGTATAATGGACGTAACATCTAGGTCATTTGCCCCTTTGATGAGGATGATAATGAAGACGACTACTACTGAACGGATATATCAAACTTACAAACTAATGGAAATACACATTTTAAAAATCACAGGCGATGAAGACTGTGGTGTTACTTAATAGTATAATGGACGTAACATCTAGGTCATTTGCCCTTATGATAATAATAAGGTAATGAAAAATGACTACTAAACGAACATGGTCTAATTTTAAATCTGATATAGGTAATTCAGATTACTACCTTCGATGTCTTCCAAAGTCTGAACGTTATATTCTGGCTTAGGCCTATACTCGATACGTGTAGTGAAAGAGCTTGTCGAGTACTGCTCGGGTCCAAGCTGCACGTAGCTGAGAATATCGCAGATGATGACGATATATGATGACAGACGTTCGGGGGGGTTCCCGGTCCTATTCACATTGACCGGTGAATCACTCATTCTTTCGTAACACTACAGCGGTTTGAGCAAAGACCCTGTATGAACATCAGCATAGTCAGCAATAACAGGTAACACGGCGGGGTCTGGACATTTTTCTCATGTCACCTCGCGATGAATGAGCAAGCTATTCTCACCCCTCCCCCCTCTTCCCCCCTCCACCCACCAGGGTCACAACTTGTGGGACGTGGGTTTACGACCACGCGACCCCAGATGAGTCCGGCATTGCTTCTATTTACTGGTGCCGGGCACCTTTCAGTTCTCTTTCCTCCCTTGGTCAAACTCTTGTTCTCTTCCGACCCCGATGGTATCAGGTTATCCGAGGCCTAGCGACTCTTTCACTTTCCCGCCTTAATTGGCCCTTGTCTAATCATTCCTGATAGCCTCATTCTTTTCTTAATATCTCATATCTTCTGCTCAATACCCTCAAGGAGGCAGGGTGTGTGTAGCCCTGGTGCACCCTGGATAGTGCTACACCCTCAAGGGCTCATGGCTGGTGAGTTCAGGAGCTGGCAACCCTGAAGGTTCCCTGAGCGGGTCCGGTTTTACCCCCTTTTTCCATTGCCTTTGGGACGGACCCTATCCACTTTCCGAGAATGGAGTAGTCTGTCCGCAATTTCAAGCAGACAGTGTTACTCGCAGGGTACCAAAGGGTAAGTATACAAATTTTGGTTCTGATCGGTGAAACGGTGTAGATTTGGACCAAAGGGCCTAAATGCAGAGATTGGGTTGGACTGTCCGAAATTTCAAGTGGACAGGGTTACCCGCAGGGTTGCAAAGGGTAAGTATACAAATTTTGATTCGGATCGGTGAAACGGTGTAGAAGTTTACCAAAGGGCGTAAATGCAGGAAATGGGGTGGTCTGTCCGAAATTTTAAGTGGACAGTGTTATTCACAGGGTTACATAGGGTATGTATACAAATTTTGGTTGAGATCGGTGAAACGGTGTAGATTTGGGACAAAGGGCCTAAATGCAGGGAATGGGGTGGTCTGTCGGAAATTTCAAGTGGACAGGGTTACCCGCAGGGATCCGAAGGGTAAGTATACAAATTTTGGTTCAGATCGGTGAAACGGTGTGGATTTGTATACATAACAGACAGACAGACAGACAGACAAACATTGAGCTTTATATATATAGATAGATGTTCCATCCTTAAAACTCAACCTACCAGAGCACACACTACGTTGAACCCCACACCACGTTGACTACTACACTACACGAATACACGAAGGAAGAATATAGAAGAGAAGAACAGAAGAGGGAAAAGGACAGGAGAAGGACCCAGGAGAAGAAGAAAATACCGCAATACGACTAGTCCAATCTGCAAGGACGCAGATTTAAGCCTCAGGAGGAGTTGTTATACCCTGGTAATCCACAGGGTACATCTATAGCTACACTTCTACCACCGCCTGCATCAGCCCCCTACTCAACCCGCTTCACCACAATCTCACACCCCAAGCTACAAGACAACAACTACAACCATTCACTCTACACATTGTATAGCAAGATGGCTACACTCTTGCCCAATCCTTACGACACTTATCCACACATGAACAGGAGATACTAAGTGGAACACCGGGTGTGCTAACAAGCTGATTCAGCACTAAGGTCTTATTATAAATAAGACCTTAAGACCTTAACCCACACATGTTTGTCTGTCTGGGAGTGTCCGTCTACGGCTGTCCATCTACGTCTACGTCTGCATCTGGTGAGTGTGTACGAGGGTTTTCCTGTTATTTCCTGACACTTACCACCCCCCTAATAACATTGTTATCACACACACCGCTTATTATAATTTGCTGCACTGAACATTATCAGTGAAATCTATTCACAGTACTACTATTATTAAACATTCCACATTTAATTACAACTGGCTTTCCGACCATTTTATTAAAACCCTACCTCCATCCACCGCTCGTTAATTAAGCAGTCTGATTCTGCTGAAGTCAGGTTTATTTACTGGCTGTCGACACATATGACTTTGTAAGCACGGTTCTCTTCATGAACATGGACGGAATCGCACACTCAGCATTTCCTTGAACTTGTCTGCATCACCGACCTTCATTCTCAGGTCCCCTAGCCGCTAGTCGTATTTAGGAAACCGTTAGGAACCTTTAACCACAATTAACATTAGAATCGTCAAGTACTCCAAGAGCACGGTTCCAATAAGCGACTGGACCATCATTCTCCTTCACACACTCAATTGCACATTAAAACAGATTACACCCCCTTTTCAACTCAGTTATAGCCCCAAAAGCTACAACAATATCAATATAGATGTCAACTAGAGCTCTTCATTACGGGCGCTAAACTTCTCCTACCTTCGCGCTTACAGAAACTTGATTAGCCAATCAGGGTCCTTCTCATTCATAAATGAGTGTTGCTATGCTGAATCTAGCAAAAATACGATACGTGACGAGGTTATATCAAGGCTTGGGTAGCCATTTTTCCTTCGTTGTCTGTGATCTGAAGCTTTGATTTCTTCAATAAGAATTTAATGTTGCACAATCCTTAAAAATACTGTAATCATCTCCAAATTTAACCAAAATAACCAATATGCCATTCTCTCCATCCTGAGCATATTAAAATTCGAGTTCATTTTCCCTTAACATTTCAATCAAAGAGTTGCAAATGCTTTTATTCGGGTAACTTGTAACAATCCTTGAAATGGAATTTTAAGTTGACTTCTCAGTCCAATCTCTCATAGAATTTCTTCTGATTCTTAGCAGTGAATCTTTCCACAGACATATTGATATCGATGTCTAGGATATCATAACAATTGTTACCATAGGTTTTACCTACTCTAAACGGCCCAAAATATAAGATCGATAATTTCGTGTATATTTTCATGGCAACATCAGCTTTAGTCGGTTTCCTTATTAACACCAAGTCTCCTACGTTTAAGGGTGCACTGAAGCGTTTTCCTTGAACTCTCTTCAGGCGTTTATTTGCTGCTTTTCTAACTGTAAGTTATCCTTGGCCTTTTCAATCCTTAATCTTCTTGGAATTTCTGGATCCTCTGGGATTAAATTAAACAAATTCTTCCAAGGTCTTTCTGTTTTTCTGTCATGATGAAGCATCAACGGAACATCTGCTGAGCTTTAATGAAATGTAGTGTTAATACATTCTTTAATGATGGGAACAAATCTTACCCAACTTTGATGATCATTTGGACAGACAATTTTACAGAATTTAGCAAATTCCGACATAATTCTTTCACTAGGATTTGTCTCTGGACATCGCACACTGGAAAATATTTGTTTGATGTCGAGTCTTTCCATAGCCTCTTGAAATTCTCCTGATGTAAATTGAGTTCCATGGTCTGTTAAAAGAAATTCCGGTTTTCCTGCCTTCGGAATAACTGCTTTCTCAATTCTGTTCAAGACTTGCTTCGTCGTAGCTTTTTGGGTAGGATCCAATGATACAAATTTCAAAAATACGTCCACTGACACTTACACGAACTGATTACCTCTGCGGGGCGTGGTGGCTCAGCGGTCTAGCTGTATGCCTCTCACCAAGGCGGTCCGGGTTCGATTCCCGGTCAGTGCATGTGAGATTTTCGAAGTGAAATGACATGTCCTATGGTTCGGATTCCACGTAAAAAGGAGGTCCCGTGGCTCATAATCACAAGATTCACGGTCACGTAAAACTACAATCTTCCTTGATTACCTCTGTATCCCTTGGGATATGGACCGAAAATGTCGAAGCGAACAATTCACGAGGTTGGGAAGGAATAGACCTGGGTCTTTCCTTAAAATGTTCTGACGTATATTTCCCCTTTTGACATTTCTCACAAGATCGAATAATCTCAGCCAGTGAAATTCTCATATATTTCCAAGAGAACATTACATTTCCTGAAGTTTGTTGACAGTCTTGTCCAATCCACCATGTCCTATGCTGTGGTGTGTCAACCTAACCAAAGGTCTTACTGAGTTGGGAGGAACCATTACTCTTACTTTCGTCCTTTCCCTGTCGACGTACTTTCAAACAATGTCTCCTGATAAAACATATCGATCAGAACGGCTGCGGATATTCTCATAGTCTGGATCAGCGTTATCCATAAAACCTTTCAAGAAACGATACATGATCCTAATTGGAGTGCATCTTTTCTGTGATACATTAATCTTCTCGAGCTTAACTTAAGTCTCTTGGTCTTGTAGCTCCAATTGTATCGCATTTATCTGGATATTTTCAATAGGATTTCGAGATAATGCATCTTCTAATAGGTTGTCTTTCCCTGGTTAGTGAACTATCGTCGCATTAAACTGCTGAACGAACAACGTCCATCTAGTCAATCTGTCGCTGGACATATGCGATTGCATCATAAAATGAAGAGCCTTATGATCAGTAAGAATGATGATCTGATGTCCTATTAAGATCTTCTTCCACTGCTACAATGCTGTTACAAAAGCCAACGCTTCTAATTCAGTAGTGAAGTAATTTTCCTCAGTTTCCTGCTACAAAATCCAATATAATGCTTGTTTCCTTTTTCATCTTTCTGGTATAATACAGCACTAATTCCTACTCGAGACGCATCCGATTCAAGATAGAATATGCGGTCAAATTCTGGATGCTCTAACTTGACGTTATTTCTGAGCATCTCCTTGGCTCTTTCAAATGCCTCTTCTGGACCTCACTTCCACAATAGTGCCATGATCTCAGAATATCGGCTACAATGGTTACTCAAGAACTGACACATGCCAACAAATTCTCTTACTTCTTTCACCTTAGTTGGTCTTGGAAATTTAACTATAGCTTCTACTTTCTTCTCATTCGGATGGTAACCGAATTGATCTATGGTGTGGCCTATAAAATTTATCCTTTCACGCATGAAGTGACATTTGTCGAAATTGACTTTGGCTTCTATTAAATCAATAAACAATTTCCTCAAATGTTTCAAGTGTTCTCTCACATTGTCTGATGAAATGATGAGATCATCTATGTAGCAAATCGTATTTTCTTTTACTTCGTCGCTAAGTTTATACAGAGCTCTTATCAATGCTGGTCCACTGTTAGCGATACCAAAAGGTAATCTCAGAAATACGTAGCTAGTTTGATCAAACAAGAATCCTGTATATTGTCTGTAGTCTTCTGAAAGTTCTATCTGATAAAATGAAGCTCTAAGGTCAAGTACGGTACACTAAAACATGATTTTCCTTCGAATCTTCTTAGAAGATCCCGAATCTTTGGTGGTTGGTCTGTTTCTAGCAAAATCAACGATTTGGTATTTCTTGCGTCGAGACATAAACGTAGCTGTTCATTGCTTTTCTTCACAACAGTTATGGGATTAATATAGGATGATGCTTGCTTTCTAATAATTCCATTCATTTCCATTTTCTTTATTATCTCTTTAACTTCCTCGTAATATTTTTCAGATATAGGGTATAGAGCTCGTGCGCATAATGTTATTTTAGTTGCTGGCGCTCGTAGCGGTGACTTGTGTAATCTCTCAGGGGGAAGGCAGTAGCTTGTTAAACTACAAGCGCAGGGAAGAACTCAATGTTGAATGAAATGTCGTCTCTAGATATTTGTGTAGGATTTCGAGAAGTTCAGTGGGATGCATCGTATTTCAGAGCTTCTACTTTGAAGAAGGGTGCAAAACTCTGTGACAGTCATCATATACTACAAGCAAGAGAAGCGTTAGGAGAAGAAATAACCTGCTTGTGTTTGAGAGAAACAAACATCCATGAGCCGCCTTATGCTGTTAAAATTAAAGTAAGCATGTGTTTTGTCTTTCTATATAATAACGTAGCATAATATTTGTATATATTGCAGTTTTAAGTGTTTTAAGGATTAATTTACACAAGATTAATCGTTTTACAGATTGATTGCGGTCGAAAGGTTAAATCTGCTGAGTGCGATTGCAAAGCCGGACTTTCACAATGCTGCAAGCATATTGCTGCATTGTGTATTTATATTAATACAGAGAGAGATTCATCCCAGACTTCCTCTCTGCAACAATGGGAGAAACCAAAGAACATTATTGCGGAGTATTGTAAAGGAGGGAATGTAGAAGAAATACTAAATGGGCCATCAAATAAGCGACCAATGTATTGAGCCCTTTCCAAGGGTACAGTATTTTGCGTCGGAAAGTGTTGAATCCTTAAGTAAAGCACAATTATATGAACAAATTAAGGTCATAGACTGTGCTTTCTTGAAGATTTTGAAAGCAGAGTGTGAAGGTGAATCTTTCTTTATCTCCACCTGCATTGTTCAAAACATCGTTGAAAGTGCTGTAGAGATAAGCGAAAAGGACTTCTTATTTCAGTGTCTTACCCAGTTGGACAAACAAACAGCTAATAAACTATTTAGATGCTATGTTGTGAATAATTTGCCTGGTGGTAACATATCACTAGCTTCCATAAATTATGAGTGCATGTTGCCAAATGATATATTGAAGTTTTATAGTAAAAATGTTAAAGTAACAAATTTACAGAAGCGTGCAATTGCAGTTGAGACAAGGGAACAATCTTTATGTCCTTCCTGGTTCCAGCAAAGGAAGTTACGCATTTCGGCCAGCCAGAATGTACACCAGATCAAAACCCTACAGAGTGGAAATTACGAAAGACTGGCATTAGCGTTTCTTTCACCTAAGAATGTTAACACTCCTGCAGTGAGATATGGCAGAACTAATGAACGGAAGGCACTTGAGGAGTACTGCTTATTAAACGAATGCCGTGTGGTTCAACTCGGGTTGTTTATAAAAGAACAGCAACCATGGTTATGTTGCAGTCCAGATGGGATAGTGGTAGGTCAGGATTTTGTTAATCTTCTCGAGATTAAGTGCCCTTATTCATGTCGAGAAAAACCCATAGTTGAAGACAATAAGTGCAATGTCCCGTATTTATATATAACTACTGATGGTAACGTAAAGCTGAAGGAAACTCACGTTTATTATACTCAGGTACAGGTATCAATGTACATTCTGAACCTTCACAACTGTGACTTGTTCATATATTCTCCAAAGGGAAGTATTAAAGTGAACATTTCCAGAAATTATGACTTCCTTTCCAGTACTATTCCTTCAGTAGAGAATTTATTTTGAACATTACCTTCCAGTAATATTTAAAGATGCTACAGTGAATGCACTGTAACTATATTCAAGTGTGAATTATCACTAATCGGATAACGGCTGATGTACGAATTGTATTTCTCAATGCTGAGAATTCAACTTGAAAATTTAAATTTATTATTTTGATTACATAATTAAAAATCAAATTATTTTGCTGTTACAAATTCCATTACGGTATCGAATTTTCTGACAATTATTTGCAAAAATCTTTAGTAAGCTTAACTAAAAATAGTAAGTCTTGTGATTTAATTATTGGAGGACTGACGTTTACCAAGACTCCTATGATGTGAACAATTTTGTCTATATGAGGAAGTAAATCCATAGTGAGTTTGTTGCTTAATATTTTATAAATTTTCATTCTCTGAATAGCTCTTTCAACATGAATTCTTACTGACGCAATATCGCATGTTGTTTCAATTTCTTCAGCTGAAAACTGAGGATTAAATGCAAAAGGTGGCATTACCATTACAGCATTTCTGTTCTCAATTCAAGTTCTTATCTGTGGGAATCCTTTGTCACACATAAATATATCCCCTGGCTGAATAAAGTTTAATATACCGGAATTAACTGTGATGTAGCTGTCAGTCGCTCTTCCACCATAGCATTTGGATATAAAAGAAATGTAACCTGATGGAGTAATGGCAACAAGAAATTTGACTGTAAATGAATTCTTATAATGAGAAAACATTAAAATTCTTTGACGAACACTGTTAGGTCTTTTACAGGGCACTACACTGCAATCTATAATGCACGTGCAATTTTCGTAGTGTTTTTTAAAAGCATTAGGCATTGTGCTTTTGATAGAGGATCGTTGTGGCCAGAAAATCCACTCCTTTGTTTTCTCAAAAATATGATGGAGAGCGAATTTAAAAGTAGCAGATGCTGTAGTCCTATGGCAGTTAAAAATTACGCCTAGAGCGGCGAAACTAATACCGAGTTTACATTTCATTAGCAGTAGAAGCAGCATTGTTTTCTTTAGTAAATGTACAGTTATGATGAACAGAGGGTAACAAGGATAACAGGATATGAAACACTGCAAATTTAACACCTGCTATTTCGAGAAGATGCTGTTCCTTGTCTTTCACTGGCCTGTATCCATTAAATGTACGTTTGGTGTCCATGAAGTCCACGTGAACACCACAATCTCTCTTAAAACAAGTGTCGGTCGTCGTCTGTTTATTCACTCGAGGCAATGGCAAATTTGTTTGAACTTCCGCTTCACAATTATTTTTCAGAGCAGAAAATATCACGTTCACACTGGTGTTGTTACCATCGGTGGTCATTACTTCAGTCTGCGTGCTTACATCACTGTATGATTTCGAAAAATCTTCCAAGGTACTATTTTCAAAGTTTTTTATTTTCATGTCTCCATTTTCGCCTCTTGTATCTAGTCGTCACTCGGTGCTCCTCTTCTTGCTGACGTTCGATAGAAACAAGCGGTTTTATTAACAATCTCGGTACATGACCAGGACTGTCAGGATCTCTCGTAGGCATTCCATTCACAAAATTCCGACTACAAACACGCGAGTTGTTTGTGGGTTCCCATGGTTTACCGTCACTAGTTCCTCGTTTCAGTGCCGCAATCCAGGCATTTCTCCTAGTTTCATGCTGCTTTTTATTCGGAAACACAAAAAACTTAGTTCCAGGAGGACAGTTAATATACGTGAAGTAGCAACCAACCACAGAACAATTTTTTCTACTGTTTCGAGAACCTTTTAGCATGTCGAAGTTGAATCAAGCATATACAAGACCATTCAACACAGGTACAGACACTCGACTGCGATTCCCCCTGACAGTTTAAGTGACTTGCCACCAGAGCGTAGCACCCATCATGCGCACGAGGTCTATAGGAAGGTTATCGATTAGGGTGATGATAATATTTGCTGTTTGAATTGCATTATTAACGCAAAACAGACATGAAACTTAGTAAAGTTTAAAACAACCCACGCAGTAAATGAATGCATTCCAATCAGCAATCATTGGCAGATTACAATAATATTTAATGCTAAAATTGGTGTATTAAGATGAAATAAAGATGTTTAAAATGGTCGGTCACCTGCCAGTCCCCAATGTAGCTTAAGGCTAAGGCATTTTGGTAAGAAAGTATTCCAACAGATGGCAGCACAAACGAAGCTGAATTTATTTATAATTTATTATTTTCTTTAAGGGGAGCTCCGATCTGCGATCTGAAAACTGCCATGTACTCTGTCTAGTAGCAGAATTGAGATTAATTCATTGCTTACTTTTTAATTTCAAAAGCAGAAAAGTTGCTGTTTTTCTTTTTCAAATACACTATCTGATAAAAATTCGAAAACAACGGGTAACATGAAAGTTAAGTTTTATTCACTGATTCCAACGCCGTATCGAAAACCTAAATAGGTTGAATAGAATCGTCAGGATCACTTTGGGAATAAGAGTGCTGGTGCGGTGCACACTGGAGAAACCTGTTTCATGCAACTTATTTTGTGAAATGTGAAACTGAAGTTGCTTGCAGCAGATAGGCTAGATAAGATTAACACAGAGCTGTGCGTGCACACTGCGTTTCATGAAACTGTAGTTGCATTGATTTCGTGAAACCGGGTTGCGAGAAACTCGGAAAAAACTGTTTCCTGTCGCGTCAGTTGCACGTTTCTTGTATTTTAATTTTATTCTTCGGTCAATGCCTTCCCTCTTGTACGTAAATATATGAACTTGATATTGAAGGACGAAGTGTGGACTTCGGAATCAAATACGTGGCCTGCTGTTGGTTGGACATTACGAATCTAGTTGTTTACAAAACTTGTAAATTGTACCCTGGAATAACAGGGAAGTGGGGAATCAGGCAACCTCTTTGCTCACGTGATCCGCAAGGGCAGTTATTTAAGTTAGTATTGTGCTGTTATTATGTGGTGTTGGGGTAGCGTGCCTGTCTCTCACCCGGGCCTATGGTTCGATTCCCAGCTCCATCAGAGATTTTAAAAACTGATGTGAGGGCTGGGACGGGGAGCACTCAGCCTTGTGAGGAAAATTGGGTAGCTGTGTGACAGTGACGCAGCAGCCCGATCACGAAAGCCAAGATTACCGGCCGAGGGGACCCGACGCGCTCACCACGCATCACCCCAATATCTGCAGGCCAAATGGCTGGGCAGAGGTTGCTTGGTAGGCCTAGGCCCTGTAATGTAACAGGTATTATGTGTGTTTATATGATATGTGTAAATTGTAAGTGTTATGTATTAAGTATTATGTGTGTATATATGATATGTGTAAATTGTAATGTTGGTACTGCATTTTACTTTATGTTATGTTGGCACGTCTTAGAAATAAATCAGTTGAGTTACAAATGGACTAGAATGAAGGAGTCATTACACTGGCGACGAGTGGATAACGGATTTAATAAAAAGAACCTTCAGAGTGCAGTGGTTAAAAACGTAAGTTAAGTGAAAAGGACAAGTAAATAGTGATTATGTGGAAAGTACAGTTAAATGGAGTCAATTAAATACGATGGACCTTGATTTCGAAGGATTTGAAACGGACGAGTGCATTGTTGAAAGTCGCGATCAGCTCACGGGAGCACCAGCACTTCAAAATATAATAAAGGAAATTGAGGAGGACATTCAAAATATGGCCCAACCACCGCGTCTTATTGGAAACTTGGACGTTTTCAATCCAAAGGATGAGAAAATAGAAGAATTTTACAGCAGATTCGAGGACTACTGTTTAATGAATAACCATGAGTTGGGTATGGACGCACCGGCAATTGAAAGAAAAACAATTCTCCCGCGGATGGATCAAACGCCATGAGAAAAAAAAAGCTTTTTCTTAATCATTTAAATCGCGAAGTACGGGCAACTCTAAATCGTTTGTGCAGACCTGTGGAACCCAGAAATCTTACCCTTGTGGACCTTCAGAAAAGATTAAAGGAACATTTTAATCCTGCCGGTTTGGCGCTCGCTGAGACAGTGCGATTTCAGCGTATGACACAACTGCCATCTCAGACAGTTGCGGAATTTGTGCTTAAAATTAATGACGCAGCTCAGACGTGTAATTTTGGGAACAATTTGGACTCTCGTCTACGAGATCAGTTCATGTTTGGTCTCACATCAGACAAAACTAGAGATCGATTATACCAAGAGCCAAATCTTACTCATGATTAGGGCCCGGATTTTTAAAAAATGCATATGCGCATATGCATATGCATATTTTGACATATTTTGAGGTTCAGTGCATATTCTAGAAGAAACAGAATTTTCCGGTATATATGTCTGAATTTAAGGACAATTACAAGAAATACTAAAATAAATCTGTTTTGTGCATCCCTAGCTAGTTGCCTATATTATGTGCATCCCTCGGTAATTGGTGTTTTCGACTCTCTGTGTAACGGCACTTTACTTTCACAACTGACAGTGGCAACAGATAGCTTAGGTATGGGTAGGCAGGCTGGCTGGACTTCCCGGAATTCCTTTCTCTACCACAGTAGATAATAATCTCAGGGGGTTGGGCAATTTGTCAGGACAGAAGTATCTTCAGTTTACTAGTTAAGTTCCAGTTTAATGCCCTGCATCTCAAGTGTTAGTTTCTAAAAATGCCTAAGGAAAAGAGCAGGAGAACAGATTTACTAAATCGGTGGGTGTCGGGTAATAGGGACTATTCAACAGATGGTGTCATCGTGTACTGTCAAGTTTGCTCAAAGGAAGTAAAATGTGAAAAGAAATTTCAGCTTGAACAGCATTCAAAAACAACTGTACATATTAAAGCAAAGGAGGAGAAGAACAGCACAACACAACAACTACTTCTTACGCAGGTAAAGCCTAAGTCCGGTATTCTTAATACATTTTCAAATGATCTTTGTAGGGCTTTCGTATGCAGCAACATTCCATGGAATAAATTAAACAATCCAGTTCTGCGATCACCTCTTGAGAAATATTGTGTAAATCAAAAAATACCAGATGAATCAACTCTTAGGAAAAATTACCTACCTCCGCTATATGAATCTACCATGGAATTGATCCGTTCTGATATCGGAAGGAACTATGTCTGGATATCGGTGGATGAGACTACGGTTTCACGTGGCAGTTACATAGCAAATTTCGTGGTTGGTAAATTACATCCAGACGAACCCGGTAAGCCGCATCTTCTTGCTTGTAAAGTACTAGAGAAAACCAACCATAGCACAATAGCAAGATTTGTAAATGATTCTCTGCGACTATTGTGGCCATCTGAAATTGAGGATAATTGTTGTAAAGTGCTTGTACTGCTCACAGATGCAGCTTCGTATATGTTGAAAGCAGCAAAGGCCCTCCAAGTATTTTATCCGAAACTCATACACGTAACCTGTTTAGCGCACGGATTACACCGCATTGCAGAAGAAATACGCACACAGTTTCCAGCTGTTAACAATTTAATTGGATGTGGGAAGAAGCTGTTTCTGAAAGCACCAGCTCGTGTCCAGTTCTACAAAGATTGTCTACCTGAAGTTCCTTTGCCACCTGAACCTGTCCTGTCTAGGTGGGGAGACATGGTTATTTGCAGTATCATTTTATCAGGAGAATTTTAATGAAGTGAAAGAAGTGGTTACAAAACTTGAAGATGAGCATATTGCGTGTGTCCGTGATGCAAAGATTGTGTTTGAAACCGCTACTGTTTATCAAGATGTGAATTTCATTCATGCACATTTTTCTAAACTTCCAAAAGCCATTGAGAGCTTAGAATCTTCTGGTATTCCCCTCCATGAATCACTTGATCTCGTTATGAAAGCTGCATCTCATTGAATTCCGCTCCAGGCTAAATTGTAGAGAAGATTAAATGCAAGTTAGAAAAGGTGTTGAATTCGAACCCAGGACTGAAGAAGATTAAGTTAATTAGTCAATACTTGAGTGGAACTAGAGTATCCTTGCCAGATGTATGCTCCGAAACTTTGGTGCCCGTGTATAAGTACTGTCCAATCACGTCAGTTGATGTAGAACGATCATTCTCAGCCTATTGGCAACTCAAACTAACACTTGGGGCGCTGCGGTCGGTCTGGATAAGTAGGGTTTAAAATACTCAATAACACGCGTTTGATATGGAACACTTTTTATTTTTCGGTTATATCAGTAAATGTGGTCTCTAAAGTAATGACAGTGTTATTTTTAATTGTATATATGTATAACTGTGCGATACACGTGATCCTAATTTGTGTGTTCCACTGGATTTTTTGGTGTCATTTGCATATTATCAAGCATCAGTTTTTATGGTTGATGTAGATCAGCTGATTCAAATTTACACAGGGCTACACTTCGGACATTATTTCGGTACTATTATGCGCAATATAATGTAAATGTCGATCCTGAGTCAACACCGAGGACATTCAAATAGAGAAATACGGTACATAAACAAATAAATAACACACCGAAGCAGTGCTACTTTTATCATTCCGAGACTAGCATCCACGCAAACCAGACGCCACTGTTCCAAGCTCCGACTTATATCGTGAATTGATGTCAAACTGATGATCCGCCAGCCTTTCCGCCAAGCCTACACCTCGTAATCGCTAAGTTCTTCGATATTCGAGCTATTCCACTACGAGTCATATAGGCCTAATTTGCCTCCCCGTGGGCACTGTAGAATGAGTGATTCCGCTACCATTCAAATATTCAACACCAAACCCACCTTTTAACCATCCAAATCAAGCAATTCCTGTCGCCCCACGAGTTTTAATACAAGTTAAACTCATCCCTTCTCCCTACCAAGCAGCCAATAATTAATTATTTAATTAATTATTCAAGTAACTTCAATCTTACCAGCGCGCCCATCGTAACAGCTGTTTTTAAACTGAATAACCTTCGCTGGCTTTACGTCGCAGTTCTTCTGTCTGTCTACCTCGACAAGTGGTAGATCCTTCCCGGGGTGGAAAGGTATTATTATTAGGTATTAGGTATTATTAGGTATCATCACATTTCGGCTATTGCTATTTGCATCTTTTGGAAAGTGATGAAAACGTATATCCGCAGCCCTCTTATACATCGACTTACAGCCGTAAACTGAGCAATACACTTTGCTTTTACTCATTTTTCACTCTATCAACGAGTAAAACTTATTACTCATGTATAAAGACACGAACAATTTACCACGATCTGTTTACCAATACAAGAAACCATATACAAACAGTCACCACGTGACAAATGTACCCTACTTGGTAAGTTTCTCATTTTTACCGCTAGATGTCATATCAGATAGCTGGAGTTGCCAATAAACTCATTTTGACGGACAATAGACATAGTTTGTCTCCAGAAAACATTGAAAGACTACTAGTTACCTATTGTGATGCTTCTTTTTGCAACAAATGATACCTGTAAATAGGTAAGTGAATAAAATTGCATGTTTTAAGTGCATATTTCATTATTTTCCGTGCATATATTCTAACTTTTTAGTGCATATTTTCAGGTTTTTAGTGCATATAAATCCGGGCCCTACTTATGATAGAGCGGTGGAGGTGGCTAAACATGTGGAGAAGTGGCAAACACAGTCACAACAGATAGCCGGAGAACAGGAAGGATATCAGGTCAGTAAAATTCAGCATGGGACTGTAGGCCTATACAGTGAAACTCGCGGAGGTAGCCGTTTCACCAATAATAGCGGGGCGCGAGGACGGACTTGGGGACGAGGCACTATCTCAGGACGCGGAGCTTTTGGTCTACAGTTTCAATCTCCGGCGCCAAACAGAGGAAAGGAAATCCAGGGAAATTCCGAACGAGTACACGCAGTACCTCGAGGTCAACACTTAGGGCGGAGACAACCTAGCAAGGCGTCACAAGGATGCTGGAGATGTGGATCGTCAAAGTGTCACCCAGATAATTGCTGGTCCAAAAGTGTAAATTGGTTTTCGTGTGGAAAAGTAGGTCATACGGCTCGTTATCATGGAGAGCAAATTAAATCAGTTGTCAGTGACGAAGGGCAACAAGAGGAGTTTAGTGAACAATGGCGGTATTCTCCGTATTGTAGGGAATCAGCTGAAGCTATTGTTAGCGGCGACGGTTGGTCGGAACATACGTATGATGGGCCCAAACAGGAGCAATGTGAGGAAAGTACTCTGGACTATGACGTGAGTAGTGATTATAATCAATTAGTCATAAACAGGGTAAATAATGGGGATGTAATAGAAGAGTCATGTGAGTGGGAACTATCATTTAATGAGGATGAAGAAGCAAGGGAAATGTGTAGGCTAGTAGATGAGGACATGTGTGTAGCAGAAGAAGGAATAAGATTTAAACAAAACGACACTGAGGATAGTAATAAAAACAGAAATAATGTGGTAATTCAAGATACTGGGAATTATGTGAACGGAGTGGAGCTTAACCTTGTTACACATAATAATGAACCATTGTTAGTGAAAGCCAATATTGATGGCGTAAAGGTATTAATGGAAATTGATACGGGCTCAGGATACAGTTTAATTCACGTAAAGCAGTTGCAAGAATTGTTTCCACATTTAAGTATTAGTGGATGTGATGCTAAACTTAAAACAGTAGATGGTAGCCCGATTAAAGTGGAAGGAACAGTAACAGTTAAGGTTAGTGACAATGTAGGAGATAAACATGACCTGAAGTTGGTAGTATGTGACACACCTCAGTTGCTTTTGCCTTTGATTGGTAGGGATTGGTTGGAAGAAATAGTAGTAAATTTGAGGGATGTAGGAGAAAGACGGGGAGAAGTCAAAAAGAAAATAAATGGGAGAGTTAAGGTGATCAAAGAATCAGAGTATTGTCCTGAAATTAAAGCATTAATTGCCAAGTATCCTGAAGTTTTTTCAACTGATCGTACTAAGATAATAAAAGGGTTTAAAGCAAAATTAATGCTCAAAGACGATGCTGTCTCAGTACGTTGTAAAGCCTATGATATACCGTATTATGCAAGACAAAAAGTGACAAATCAGTTGAGACAGATGATTGATGACGGTAGAATGGTGCCTGTCAAATTTTCAGAATGGGCATCACCATTATTTCCTGTGCTGAAACCGAATGGTAGTTACCGACTATGCGTAGACTATAAGAGAACTGTCAATGTAAATATCAAAATTGATCATTATCCATTGCCAAACGCAGATAATGTATTTGCTAGTTTAGCAGGAAATAATATTTATTGTGTGTTAGATCTCAGTGAAGCATATTTGCAGCTAGAATTAGCTGTCGAGTCACAGGAATGTCTTACTGTAAGCACATATTTAGGATTCTTGAGACCAACGCGCCTCATGTATGGTGTGGCTCCCGCACCTGCCGCCTTTCAGGAATTCATGGATGTGTTATTGTGTGACATGGAGGGAGTGACATGCTATATTGATGATGTTCTCATTGGGGCAATAGATTTTAAGTCTTTACTCTGTAAACTGGAGAAAGTGTTAGGGCGCTTTCAAGAACACAATGTTAGGGTAAACTTAAAGAAATGTTTGTTCATGAAAGAAAGAGTAGAATATTTAGGACACGTTATTACGAGTCAAGGAATTGAAACTACTGCCAAGAGCGTAAAGCCAATCATAGAAGCTAGAATTCCCACAAATGTACAAGAGCTGAGGTCATGGTTGGGCATGATAAATTTTTATAGGAAATTTTTGCCAAATCTTAGCACCTTGCTGCAGCCCTTAAATGAATTACTAAAAAAGACAGTCAAGTGGTCTTGGTCTGATGAGTGTAATACTAGTCTTGAAAATAGTAAACAGCTGTTGATAGGGAGTAATGCACTCATGCATTTTGATCCTTGTAAACAATTGGTACTCTGTTGTGATGCGTCACAATATGGACTAGGCTGTGTCCTAGCTCATAGAGTAGATGGAGTTGAGCATCCTATTTATTTTGCTTCGTCAACACTCTCCGAAACACAAAAACAATATTCACAAATTGAAAAAGAAGCATTGGCTATTATGTATGGGTTAACTAAATTCTATAAGTATTTAGCAGGGAGAGAATTTATATTAGTTACAAATAACTTGCCATTAAAATCCATATTGTCACCTGAAAGACCCATGCCAGTAGTAGCAGCTGCCAAATTACAACGTTGTGCTACTACTTTAGCAGCATTCAAATACAAAGCAGAGTATAGGAAAAGTGAAAATATGGGACCCGCAGACATGTTGTCTAGACTTCCCAGTCAATGAGATTTTGCAGAAGTTGAGAATATTGATCCAATTTATTTTGGTTCACCAAAGTTTGATTTTTTACCTGATTTTTAACAACTGTATATTATATACTATATAATTAAGTAAATAAAATGTTATAATAATTCAGTACATTTTTTTTATTTGAATCTGGCCCGCCTACACATTCTAAATTTAATATATGGCCCTCCGCAAAATTGAGTTTGACACCCTGCCTTACCTCATTGTATGGGATTCCAGAGCATCTAGTCTGATGTTGCGATTGACTGTGCTGGTTAGTTCAGAATGTTGGTTGAGTAATTCAAACGCAGCAAGGAGTCGCATAGAGTAGAATACCACACAGTGGTGGGAGATGGAGATTCCAGCGTGTTTCATGTCATGAAGATATGGTAGATCAATTGGAAAAGTGGAGTGCACCAACCATGCAGTCAAAAACTACAGGACGCGGCACTTTGCTTTAAGGAAAGAGTCCTCCACCTATAAAAGTATATACACACTTGCCGTTATAAAAAGGCTAAAAACTGTTGCACGTGGGCAATAATACACAATGCACCGGTGAAGAACATTGACGCGTTGAAATTTGATTTGATTTGAAAAATGGACCATTTCCCTTGTTTGGGATTCATAAAAATAGCGAACCATGGGCGCCCACACAGGGGGTGGGCCCCCTGGAATTCCAAGAATGTTGATATCCGATTGTTCATTGTCACCAGTTTATTTCATAATTTGAAGTTACTGATAGTCAACTGACAACTGTTACAATAGAAAACTTTTTAATGTTGCTGACGTAATATATATTTACATTCAAAAATAAGTGGTTCACGGCCAACGAGAAATACTGGCCCTGGTGCGCTTCCGTGACGTCAGGAATGTAGTTCTGTTGCACCACTTCCTGTAGGGTTATGTTTGATGGAAACATAAACCGTATTGTCTACAAGATGCTGAAAATCACAGGATTAGAACATCGTACTTAACCCATATCATATCAGAAAACACGCTGTAAGAAGGATTGACCCAAGATAAACATGGCTTCTGCCAAAACATACATGGTAATTACAATTCAAGTCTTAACACTGTCAATCTTATGAAGTCCAATACTTAGCCACAATTTACGTATTTATTCATAACTCTAAGTGGAACCAGTAGATCACTTATATTTAATCGTAGTAGTTAATCACAATGTAATATTTTTCAGGAGTATATACAAAATATATTCCATACATAAAGAATGTTATCTTTCCCTGGCGGCTGCTTGTTAATTGTGGAATTACTTGACGTTTACAAAGTGTTCAGGAAGATAACGAGAAGCTATGAATTGTGCCGGACAATGGATGTGTGCATCAGTAGCGGCTGGTGAAGTTAAATTGTGGGTGTGCACTCTTAAAAAAAACATCTAAATTTGATGCATATTTAAGCATACAAAATAACTGTCTCATCACAATGTTACTCTACAATAGGCCTACATAAAATATAACCATTCAAAATCTCGGTCGAGTTCGCTAACGGGCAAAATCGGACCAAGGGGTTGGAAATGGGGGAAAGTGAAATATTGCTATAACTTTCATAGTATGTTAAAAACTGAATCCATTCATTAATTCTTTACGAGAGTGTTTCCTTTCACCACACTACATGAAATAAAAGGCAAAACTATTGGCCTGGATAAAGATTATTGATGCGTGACTTTCCCCCTGTGCGTGACAAAAAACAGGGGCGTTATCTATTAGTTAACGCGGCCCGCAGGGCCGCGCCATCAATCCACCATTGGTCTGGACGAACATATTGGTCGAGGCAAAACCATTGTGAAACCCTCTTGTGAAGTTTTACCATCCATTCAAAGTTCGTACTATTTTTCGAATAAGGGCCAAGTGCTTATCTTCGTAAGTTCGACCAAAGGGGTGGGGAAAATGGAGTTTTTGAGAAAAGAAATCATACCTCCCGTAATAGGCACAATATCAAAACAGTTTAAAATGGCCAATGCCCATCTAAAATGTAACAACATTTTTTGTCCGAAAGAATATTTGATATGACCCACCCTTGCACCAAGGGATGAGCAAAATGTTTCAGGTAATAAGAAGATGCTGTATGCTAATCATGTGGAACTTTCGTAGGTATACTGTACAACAATTGGCAAATTTAGTGAATTCGAAGCATTTTTCTTTGCCCGGTGAAATCTACCTCCGCTTCCGGCGTGCAGAGAGGGATTTACTTTTTTTGTGCACGTAGCACGACTTTAAGCACGGAAATCAATACATCCTGTTTTTTAGTTCACAGCCACAAGCCCACTCATACTAACTTGCTATAACCTCATCATGGAATAAGTGATTCCTAACCTTCGCTTTGCACAGGGATGTTTGAATTAAATTCAGGTTTGGAATAGGTCTTCCCATTTCTTATTATATGGCCACCTTTTCTTGCAGAGTTAAGTAAGTTGGGACGATGTAATAGTTTTTAAATCCTGAACAGTAGCCATAATAATCCCGAATCCCACCTCGGCCGTCCTGAAAATGATTTTCGTGGTTTTCCATTTTTATCACTAGGCAAATACCGGGACGGTTCCTTTCAGGCCAACGGTCAAAATCTCTTCTTTGACCCTGAATTAGACCCAAGTTTGCGGTCACCTGTCACCATCCCCAGTTGTATTTGCTGAAAAAGTGTGTTTGCCTCCCAGACACCATCCTTCCGACGGTAGAGGAATGATCCTAGCTATGTCAGTGGGTGAAGCCAAGCTGGGAGTATAAGCTATCAAATACTTAATAATTCACATGCACTCAAATATTCCACAATTTAGAAACACACTTGTGACAAATACTTGCCACGGCCAAGATCAACAAGATAATAGGCTGCGTTAATCCTCCAAATTACTGGACCTTAAAAATCTGTAAATTATAAAGAAATGTTATTAAACTGAATTCACTGTTACAACTATAGACTATATAATATCATACAGTTGGCTGTATGATTGTGGTTTTTAAATGCACATTGAAAATCAAATGGCAGTGGCCCTATTATACAAGCTGCGTAAAGACACAACCTTTTAAACTGCGCATGAAACTCTACTTGGTACAACAATTCACTAACAGATAGTGCGGTAGCTCCTGCACACTAGCGGTCATCGCTTCTTCGTCTGTCAATCAGATGCGACAGGAGATGGAAAATAAAACGGAGCATGCGCAGTACAATTCGCCAGGCAAGGATTTGGCTCCGATTCTGTTATAGTAAACACACATCTCCTCTCCCCTCTTGCCTCCCCTCTTCTGCCATAAGCTTAACGCTGGCTACAAAGCTGCATGTGGCGAACGGCGATATTTGGTGATACCCGAGCCAGCACACAAGCAACGTACAGTGAGGCGCAACGAACGCGGTACATTTAAATGTAAAAAAGTGGTATTGTGACGTGTTTCACGCCACTTAGCTGACGTAAAAATATACCTAACCTAAGATATTCTTTCCTGCCAAATTTACCTGTCCCTGAATTTCCAGTTGGAGGCGAACGCCTCATAATTTCCTTCACTTACCAAAATCTCTGAAGAACATTGTGGCCTATGCCAACAGTTGCAAATTTGGACTGTGAACACCTTGTCGACGAAATCTTCCTGGATATAACATCGCACTCGCAGTCAAAACACGCTAGGTATAACTCCGGACCTGATGTGCACTGATTCCGGAATTTAAGTGTTCCTAACCTCAAAGATAAAATTATGGAATTTACGCATTTAAGAAAAAAACATCGCCTGTATCGATTGTTCCGGCCACGATCATCGCGAGATGTATCGACCGCCGGAAGATGACACGCGACGAGCGCATAGCGACCGACCAGTGTGACCAACTCTCACAGAAGTGAACACGGAAATGCCTTATGGACTACGTTCAAGAAGCCAGGGGATTCTAGTGTGCGTGTGTTGCTACAACTATTCTATTGTCAAAATTATAGCGATTCATATATGTACTGGTTCAGGCATGGGTAACGCTCTCTTATCTATCTGACCGTCAAGAAAGACACTTGGCCTGGGGGTTCGGATACCCCGGGGATATAGGACAGGTATCAGCCTCCTCGTGGGGCGGTATTATTTTAGTTTTTAGTTTTATTTAATATGTAGTGGCAAAGGTAAGTTCCAGGAAGTGTGATATTTATTTATTGTTTGTTTACTTATTTTGGGTCTTTTGTTTTTTCTTTCTGTGTAACCGCGTTGTGGAATTACATACCTCGTGGGTATGGCGCAACGAGTTGACCTTCGGCCCAATCATGGGTTGATGTCTCCCTCTGTTTATATCTGAATTGTTTATCAATTTTCCCTTCTTCGGAAGTAGTTTTCATAGTGGGAAATCTTTCTTGTTTTCGGGCGAGGAATTTTGTGTGTTGCGCAACCGTGTGCGTCCTTTAATTGGGTTCCAAATTTATTTATTTATTTTCCTGTGATCACGCTTCTTGGAATTTTCCCACTTACAGCCATGTAGAGTTTTCTATTATTTTAGTTTTAAGGGGTCCCTGTTCTTGGTATTGCATCATCTTACGTACACGTGCTAGATGTGGTTTACGTGACGCTCTTGCCTTGGTTTTCCTCCTTTGCGCCCCTAGTGCGTGCCATTGTTGCATTTCCCATACCTTGTATTTCTGTTTCACCTCTGGGATTGGTTCAAATCCCACATTTTGGGAGTAGCGCCCTGTGGTGCAATCGTACCTTGGTGTACCGTTAGCTTCCGCCATTTTAAGAGTAGAGTCTAGTTCGCGTCGGATCCTATGGCGGTCGTGTGATACCTTCCGCTCCGTTTTTCTGGAGCCTTTAATTAGTAATGTAGTCTTTTCACTTTATTTCTGTTCATTTTCTTTTACGTTTATCCTTGGTATGTTCGTGCGTGTTAGTTGATCCTAATTTTCTTTTCGTGTGTAACCTTGTAATTCGACCTTTTCATTGTGCAACCTCACGGTGGTATGTTCGAGTTATGTTTGTTCTGGGGATTTGTGTGCACGCGTTTCCAAGCTCAAACTTTGTGTACCTGATTACTAATCGCAAGATATTACCTTTCTGTGTACCTGTTCATTTCTTAATTCGGTTGGTGTCTTAAAACATGTTAAGTGGTTTGCCGTGCCACAACGTTACTGACCTTGTGACCGTCCTTTCAAGAGTAATTAATTCATATGTGTAAAAAAACTGTTTGTAACAGAGTATAGTTCCTATTTTTATATTTGATACTTTTATAATACAGACCCCTTTTATATTTTGATTTAGATTTTATTTGGCCTTTAACGTCCCATCCCCACCCTCAAGACAGCTGCGGTGGAATGATCCTCACCAGGTAAGTCTTCCACTCTTCAAGCTTGTGGATAAAACGACGTGCTTCCTCTCTTGTACATCTGAGGGGGTCACCCGAGTGCGTTGTCAACACCGGCCGCCGAGGTAAAGCCATCAAGTCCCGTAAAGGATGTCTTGGGGTCGCCGTTGGTAAGTTTCCTTCAGGTTGGCATGCCCTCTAGGGAGTTTGTCGAGCTGAGCGGGAGCGAGAGAGAGTAGTACGAAGACGGGGGTGACAGGTATCCTGGACATTTGTTGACAATTTATACTACCATAAAATCTTATATTAATTTTTATATTCGTAAAATTGAAATGTGAACGGCAATTTTTCAAGAATGGGTGTGCACTGGCTCCAGAGCGAACACCCAGAAACCGCCACTGGTGTGCATGTATAACTCTTATAATTGAACGATATACATAAATGTATCAAATCTTTTGATAATTGAATGATATTCACGAACGTCAATATTATATGATCTTCGTTTTACTGCCGGAATGGAGGTGTGGCAGTTGTTTTGTCTACATTAAACCTGTATAAACGTTGGTATTAATTTATCACTTGTCTTCATAGCAGGTGAGCCGTTAGTCAGTGGCGAGTGTATTCCGCAGATCTCTTCTATAAACGTATTAATTTCTGTTCCACCCTTTAAAACAACAATAACTAAGTAATACTTTCACTGCAAGATTCTTTGATCTACTCATGTGCATATAAGTTACTCACAACGAAGGTCACAGGCTCTACATCTCAACTTACTATACTCGTTACAACTTTTAAAGACACAGCAAACCCTTGAATCCTAGTTCGCGTGGATATTTTAAACAAGTAACTTCAACATGTAAATAGGCTAGCTATAGCTGGCGTAGCTTTGTAAACCTACACAGTTTAATTTATCGTGATTGAAAACACACGGAATATCTAAACTGGGTCTTTTCAAGAAGATAGATATAAAATATCACATTTCTGCTGCTCATGAATTCCTCTCGACTTAAACGTACAAGCACTACATTGCCCACGCCAGAGAAGGATTTGTCTTACGCGCCATGGCCTGTCTTTCTCGTTCTCACTTTGGGGATCGAAAATCCTTTCTTCTTTCTTTAACATCGTGACAATTCGGAAAACTACAGCTGTAAACACGTCTCCAGATTACGCTTTCAACAATGCACTAGTTTGATTATCATTTTTGTTTCCACATCGTCTGATCTGGTATGCACTTCGTGATCATGGCGTACCAGAAATGCTTATCAGCTGGATCAAGATGCTATACACAAACACCACCAGTTGTGTATGTTGCGCCGTCGGCACCTCGGAGAGCTTCCCAGTGAAAGGTGGTGTACACCAGGGATCCTCATTGTCCCCATTGCTCTTTATCCTAGTCATGGACACAATCACACGAGACCTGCAAAGGAGTGTTCATTGGAATCTCTTATACGCTGATGATGTTGCACTTGCTGATACCACCAGAGGAGGACTGCAGCATCAAGTTGAAGTTTGGAACAGCCGTCTTTCGCAATACGGTCTTAGACTGAATAAGAAGAAGACCGAATACCTTGAAACCATCACAAGCAACGGCTCCATTCAAGTTGACGGAGAGTCATTAGCTAACACAGTAAGCTTCAGGTATCTAATATCTCGCTTACAATCTGATGGTGAGACAGGTAATGAAGTGCGAAGCAGGATAAACGAAGCTTGGATGAGATGGAGGGATGTTACAGGTGTACTATGCGACAGAAGGTTGCCACTACATCTGAAATCCAAAATGTATCGCATGATAGTACGTCCTGTTGCTTTGTATGGTGCTGAATGACGGCCAACTGACAAAGCTACAGAGCGCCAACTACACAGCATGGAAATGCGTATGCTCCGTTGGTCAATGGGCATCACACCCCTGGACCATGTAAGAAACGACATCAGTCGCCAGCAAATGGGCGTTTCACCCATCACTGAGAAGGCTCGGCAAAAATGTCTCAAATGGTACGGTCACGTCCTAGGTGCTGCACCAGGAACAGGAGCCAATTCTACCCTGGTGTTGGAAATCAATGGGCAACGACCACATGGGAGACAGCGCTGGCATGTTACGATAAATGCCGATATGAAGGTGCTCAGCCTGACACCTTATGATGCTTGCGATTGTAACAAGTGGCGAGCCAAGATCCGGACAGCGGACCCTGCACCTGCGGGAAAACGCTAAGAAGAAGAAGAAGATTTTTTGTTTGTCATAGCATTGTGTACCAACTTGACAAAGCATATTCATCGCCATTTGGAAATAGCAACTCAAAGGGTTAAAACAACTTCGTGTACTACGTCTTACTGTTACTTTCGTTTTCTTTTAACCAACTGTCCAGTAACTTTTGCGCCACTCTGTATAAAATGGTTCTTTTTTCCTTTCGTGTTTGTTCTATGTGTTCCTACTTTATTTGTCTTATCATTACTTCTTTTTTACTTTGAATGAAAAAAGAAAGAAAGATAAAGATGACTTTTAGGAATACCTCTCCTTAGAGTAGTCATATCTGTTGAGCAAGGCCTGAAAATGAGACTACTATTGGGATACTATAGCAATGTAAAATTATACTGATGTGAGACTTGGAAAGTAACAAAATCTATCATAAAGAAAATCCAGACCTTTATAAACAGATGCTTACGAAGAATCTTGAGGGTGTTTTGGCCAAATGTAATATCCAATGAAGAACTATGGAATCGTACAAACGAGAAGCCCGTGGACTTACAGTTGAAGGCAAGAAAGTGGAAGTGGGTTGGACATACACTGCGCAAAAACCAGATGGCAATAGAGAGGCAAGCCCTGAGTTGGAATTCTCAGGGACATCGCAGAAGAGGAAGACCGAGGGAAACTTGGAGGAGGACAGTGGAGAGGAAAGCTACAGAAGCGGGGAGAACGTGGGGAGAAGTGAAGGCAATAGCACGCAACCGAGTCCGATGGCGATGCTTCGTTGAAGCCCTATGTTCCAGCGATGCGAACAACAGGACTTAAGTCATTGGGATAGTGTTTTACCCTTGTTGTGGGGGTAGAAACTGGGGGTGAATAGGTGTCGTGGGTGGTATGTGATCAGGGAACTTTAACGGGTGTGAGAGACCGTCAAATGAGAGCGGGAAGGTGTGGTAGGCGAAAGGATAAAGATCTGCGTATCAGGCATCACAAGCAAGGGCTGCTCCCTAGGGGTGAAGGTACTGTTTTGCAAACTAAGGTAGGAACGAGCGAAGCTATAACTTGGCTGCTGACCCTGCGTCACGAGCAAGGCGCTTTAGAGGACAAGGTTGCTTGGCGTGAGTGAAATAATAGTGCTGACCCAGTACTTTGTTCTACAAGTAAAGTGTGAGTGGGGAAACAGGCTGTGAAGTAGGATGTGAGGACACAATAACAACAATCGGGCTTCTATGTTAAAAGTGTATTACTAAGAGCTGTAGTACGAATGTAAATGCTTCCCTGGAATAAGGGATAGCTTTGAGCAAGTATTGTGTACAATGTAGTAAGGTGCGGTAAAGTGAAAGGATGGCAAGCAATTAGGGAAATCCTGAGAAGTGCACACTTACCGGAGAAGTCACTCGGCGGTCGGACAGCGATTCTGGAGGAGACAGATATCCTCCTCCTCGCGGGATGTCTTTTTTATGTGCTTTCATACTGCTGATGTTGCTGGATTGGCAAACTACCGTTCTGGTAAACATTTCCTGTGTATTTGTTTAAGTGTGAGGCAAGCGTTTGACTAATAGCTGTGGCTAGCTCTGCCGGCTTAGTGTGGAAAGAAGTGTGTTGCTGTTGTTGTTTACAGCTTTATGGATGGTTTCAGGGGTGAAAATAATGTAGAGTGTTGGACAGATGGCGTAGATAGCAGGGGTGTGTTTAGGGATGATGACAGATGCATAGATGTAGTATTATTCGTAGACTAGTTGTAGATAGATGTCTGGAGTGTAGTGGCCAAATGGATATCTCTCTTAAGGGCGCTAAGTGCCCGTAGGGCCCTAACAAGACGTCCTCCCGATTTAGTTTGCGTCCCCGCAAACTGGACTTAGAGGCAAGGGTGCCTCTCTCCTTCTTCTTCTACGTCCTTCTTCTTCATCATACTTCTTCTTCAGTCTTCTTTTCTTCTCTGGTCGTGGCGGCGTATGTGATGTGGCAAGTGTGGTCGTGTGTGTGCACTCTCATGTAGGGTAGGTATTATAAGGTTGGAACATTGTTATACAAAAATATGAAATATAAAATATGAAATTGCTCGGAATATAAAAATCATGAATTACAAATCATCAATCCTTATTCATAAGTCCAAACAATAATCATAAGTGATATGTTATTGTACACTAGCGTAATAAATAGTGACATTGCCGCAGAGAGGAAAGAACATCTGAGGGGTAAATATTTGTGCTGTCTTTCAGCGATGAAAAAATGCTCTCTGCGGGTACATTGTATAAAATTAAAATATAAAGTGTGTTTAAGGTTTAAAGTATGGAGAGTAAAGTAAAACAGATGCCCTGGGGTGTAAGTTTAGGGGTAGTATTATAATGTGTTTATTGTGGTTGAAAATAGGGCATCTTTACAAATCTGATCGTTAAAAGAATGAAAGGAAAATCATGTGTTGAGGTGTATACAATGTGTACAGTGTGATAGCGTTTGGCAGTATAATAATAAGAAAAAGGTCATAAGCCTCAATAAAACAAACAATAGTGCACATCGTGACGCTGGCAACAATCCTGGTGTACCTATAATAATGATGGTCACACTGCTATCTGTAATCATAATACTAATCACAATAATAATAATTACAATGATGATGGTAATAGTTATAATAACTCTCATAATAACAATCTGTAATAATAATAACAATAGTCATAGTGGTAATAATAATAATGATAATGATAATACCCTGTGATAATAATGATAATAATAATAATAATAATGATCTGTAATAATAATAATCATAATAATACCCTTTCGTTCAAAATAAAATAAAATTATTCGTTAGAGCTCTTACCTGGCCATATTTTTATGGATATCCCTTATGCGCGCTATCTTAGTGTAGTGTTATAACTTATTCGGCCGTCCTTAGCATAGCTTAGTGGCTAGGTGGCTAATCTATTGGTGTCCTAGTGGTCTTCCCTCCGTGGGTAGGAAGTCCACCCTGGTATCGAAGTTTGGCACTCACATATTCGTGCCGCTCTTAGATACCGTATGGCATGCTTCATTTGCGCGTTGATGTACCTGCATCAACGGCGATCAACGTCCCATGGACGTTTTTCCCCGTTGATCTCTGTTGGTGTCACCTTATTGGTGCAACTGAAAGTGAAGAACAGTGTGGGTATGTTTGGAAGAAGGAGTGAGTTTGGTGTATTGGTGTTTGAATATTTATTCTCAAAAGCTATGTACAATACAATTGTCGCCACCTGTGAAAGAAATAGATTATGTACATGTGTTAATGTAATTATCGGCTGGTCTGCAAATAGAACGCATGGTGATTAGTACATATTATAGTTATGCCCTCTTCAAGCGTCATTGACATATACCAGACAAGTGCTTTATCTGGCGCCTTTCTATGTTCTCTTATTCCATAGCTTAATCTATTGCCGGCTGGAATCTTATAGCTACCCCTCTTGTGTGTCTGTGTAATTGTTGTGGTGCGCCATAGTGTAACAATGTGTATTTTGTAGCGTGTAGTGTGAAAAAAATTGTACTTTGAGGCCTTGCCATTACCTTTTCTAATGATCATTCCTGGTCGCTGCGTTCGAGCTCATAGCTGAAATTAAATATACAATGATTATCGTACAGTTTCTGCCCATATATGCGCTTGTCGTCCCTGTCATGCAGCGGTGTCGTGGATCGGTTGGCCTCGGTTGCTATCTTGACCGCGATGCCTTTTCGGTTATTCCTCGGTATTATTTACTGTTTAGTGGCACTTCTATGGCCATATCATTTGTCGAAAGTGGCCTTCGCCTCCGTTAAGCGTAGGCTCTCTATCATCTGTTATCTCTCAGGTATCTACTTGCCATGCCTTCTCTGTCTTCTGCCGTGTGCTCCCCGGGTTTGTCGGAATTGTGATCACATTAGGCCTTTTCACTAAAAATCGTATGTAATTCGCTTTGCTTTTCATATTATTCGGACTTACAATAACATTTTCGCTATTGATCAATCACCGGTTTATTGCCTATAATTGCATAATTGGGCGTCCTCGTAGAACCATTAATTATCATCCATTTGAGCCTATTCTCGACGGCCGCTGCCGAACATGTAATACTCACGGTTCGCCTTAAACCGACATTTAATCTCACGGCACGTGGCAACCAACATTTAAAATAGGCTATATAATATTCATATCATTATATTCATAGCTGAGACATTCAACGCCCTTGGCGGTACGGGATTTGGCACCTCTATCAACGCCCTTGGCGATAGTGCATCCCTGTGTCGTCTTACTATATATTTCATTATTTAAATCTTCTTTCTTCTTTCTTGGTGCTTATTTCTTCACCTGTGTTCGCGAACAGGACTTTCTTCACCTACCTGCATGTAGTACTTACCCCCCCCCCCACGCGTCAGGGGTGAGTACTTACCTAAATCTAACTAAAATGTCAAGTCCTAAATGGGTCGTCTTTAGGTAATCATCTGCCTCCTGGTCAGCTGAAAGCGTAATCACACAGGATGGTGATGCCACCCTATGTTAGGGCTAACGGTACGTCTGAAATTGAGGTGGCTAGTCTCCTATCGGAGGTCATTCTTGCTCTAACTGGTCTCGTTTCGTCTTCCTAAATCTAATTTTGGGCTTAACAACCTCCGACACTATGGTTGGCCAATCCCATAGAGATCTCCATTGTTGCCCCCATGGTCTGTACTCCTGGTATGCATCACTGCCCTCGCTATTTCCGTCATCCGGTACCTCGTGTGTTCTAAGGGGTTGTTTTGGGTGTAGGGTTCTTGTGTTAGAGTATGAGAAGTGTAGGGGGTAGGGTGTATCGGTCATTATGGGGTTCTGTTTTATGAGGTCGCATGATCAGCTCTGCACTCTGGCTTCAACGGATTTTCCACGCTGATATTATGCATATACTGTGGAGAGTGTTAGTGGGAGATATCGGTATACCTGCTATGTTACTTGGTTGCCGGGGGTATGTTATTATTATTGTTATTTGGTGGGTGTTACCGCGTCGGGTAGGATAATATGCATTATTATTGGGCTTTTCTTCATATTGGCCCTTTTTATATTGCTCGAGGATGTATGTACTACTGGGATACATGCTTGTGAGGATAGAGGTTTGTCAGGGTGGTTTTTCCATGCAGGTTGTAACAATTATAAATATTTCATGCAGGCCATATTAATTAAAAATGTGGGTAGAGCTCAGCAACTTGAAGTGTGACCCTGCGTGAGCGCTAGCTCCGTCAGCCAGAGTGACAGAGAGTACAGCGGGCTTGTAGTTCGCATTTTTTCCGGGGTTTCAGTTGGAGTTGCTGCGCTCTACGACAGGATGGAGATTGCATGCCTTTAGATGGATTTTGAGCGTGTGTTAGTTAAATGCTCAAGGTAAGGGGTAAATGTTTGTTGGTAGGGTACTTCCATGCAGGCTATAGAAATTAAAATATCTCATGCGGGGCACATTAGTTTAAAATATTTTGTTAGTATCTTTCTGTTTGTTATATATGTATATATAATATATATATATATATCAAGCATTATATTTAGTTCCGTACACCTCTTTCCTTCAGGTGTGGAGCTCCGTGCATCTGTAGCAGGGTTAAATTGTAGTTACCTCTGTATTTGCTTATGAAGTGCCCTTCGGATTGTTGTAAGGACTACTTACTGGTAGGGTGGGGGTGGTTGTAAGTGTGCTGTATGCTTGTCTCCTTGTGGTAATTGTGGGGGAATTATAATATGTGCCTTCCTGTCTGCCCTCTCTTGGTCATATATCTCTATGCGCGATCATCATATTTTCCTATATGCAATATCACGTGTCCTCTCAATGCTCATAATCGCTCCTATAATTTCCCATAATCTGATAACATTCTCTTATATGTATCCCTTTAAGTGCATCTATTCACATACTCCTTCTTTTTAATAAATGTGTACGTTATTATCTATGGTACGGGCCGTTTTACATCTATCGGCATAGTGCGCCGCTCGCTTGTACTGATTGCTATTCTATCTCGGGGTCCGCGTGTCTGGACTGGACGCTTGTTGACATGAATGACGTATGCTTCCTCTCGTCATGAATGGTGATAAAACATGGCTTCCGCTCGCCTTCACCGCTCTTATCGGTGACGTATGCTCTGAGTCGTGCGATCTCCCTGGAAACGGTCGTGGGTTGGGTTCCTGATAAGGTCTACACTGTGTTACATCTGGGCGGTACCTCGTACTGTGATTCGTTCTGCGCCGCTGCGTGAAACACAATACAATGGCTGTCTCTAATGATTATTACTGGCCCGCTGTCCTAATGCGCTATATTCTAATTGGCCTAATTATATGTGTCTTCTACCTATGTTTATACTCATGGTAACGTGTCCGTAAAGATGTTGGGACGTTTATCATACCTATTATCCTAATAGGGGTGATAGTTTAGCTGGTAATTATTTATTTATTTATTTATTTATAGGGTACAGAAAGTCCCAGTGAGCTGATAGCTCAAGGGGGGACCGCCCTTTACAACTATGGCTTAGTAACTAACTTAATACTAGAATATACTAAGGTGGTAGGAACATTTATTCAGTGCTTATGAGTTCATCTATATTCTTCAACATATTGTTTCAGGAAGTACCTGCGTGCTTCCTTTTTGAATTTGTTTAAGTTTACAATTTGTCTCAGTTTAGGAGGTAAGTTATTATAAGTTGTGCTGGCGGAATAGGAAATACTTTTAATACCATATCTAGTTGTGTTTGTTGACTCCATGTATAACTGGTTTGCTGATCTTGTGTTATGGGTATGAATGTCTTTCCTGCATTGAAGTTCAGTATTAAGACTAATAAGACCATGTTTATATCTGAACATAAATAAAGCTTCAGAGTAGTTGAGCTGGCTTCGTAATGGCAATATGTTTGTCTCCTGAAATACTTGTACAGTTGGTTTCCTAAAATCGTAACCATACATGATTTTAATTGCTCTTTTTTGGAGTACTTCGAGCTCATTTATTGATTCCTGTGTGCATTTACTCCATATTATGTTCATGTACATAAGGTGAGAATGAATAAGAGAGGCATATATGCTCCTTAAATGTTGATTGCTTATTCCATAATCCCTTAACCTTTTTAGAACACCAATTACATTCGTAATTTTCTTTTTCACATTTGTGACATGATCATTCCAACTTAGGTTATTGTCCAAAGTTAGGCCTAAATATGTGTATTGTTTAACCCGTTCGATGGGAGCATTGCCAATTTTAACTATGTTGGAAGTGTTTGAACTGTAAGCTGGTTTATGAAATAGCATGTATTTTGTTTTTGAGGTGCTTATGATTAAATTATTTTTTGAAAGCCATGTTGTTAGTATATTTAGATCCTTTTGCATATTCTCCATAATCCTTTGTTCACATGCACTCTCGTAAAGTAGAAATATATCATCTGCAAATAGAAATATTTTACCAGTAAACTCTAAATAACCTATATCATTAATAAATATCAGGAACAGCAATGGTCCAAGCAATGACCCTTGTGGGACACCGCATTTAACATCAGAGATGGACCCTTTAGTTTTATTAATATTAACATACTGCTTCCTGTTAGACAGGTAGTTTTTAAACCACTCAAAGGCTATTCCTCTTATTCCTGCATTTGATAATTTACTTAGCAACAAGATATGGTTAACTGTGTCAAATGCCTTAGCAAGATCTATAAATAGTCCTGCTGCTATTTTATTGTTGTCTAATGCTTTATGTATAAGTGACACTACGTCAAATGCTACTGAATCAGTGCTATGTTTGGGAAGGAAGCCATACTGATATTTGAAGAAGAAATTGTTTTTTGTTAGGAAATTCAGGACTTGTTTCTTGATTACTATTTCCAGTACTTTTACAAGTGAGGATAATATACACAACGGTCTGTAATTACTGGGATTAGATACATCGCCTTTTTTAAATACTGGCACCACTCTTGCTAATTTACATTTATCTGGTATTACTCCTGTTTGCAGTGACAAGTTAATTATATCAGCAAGCAATGGAGCCAGATGATTGGCACATCTCTTAAGGAGTATGTTATTTATTCCATCGTCTGTGTAATTATTTTTGTTCGCAAGGTTTTGAATGATTTGTTTAACCTCCGTCATATTTGTTGGTTTTATGTATAGTGAGTTACAGATCGTCTGGTTCGAAGGCAAAATTGGGTTCTTTGGAGTAAGATCTTTAACCAAGTTTTCTACAACATTTATGAAATACATGTTAAATGCTCTACATATATCATGGCCAGAGGTGTATCGTACGTTTTCATATTCAATTTCTACAATGTTTCGTGTATTAACTTATGAGGTTTGCCAAGGATTTGATTTACTGCCTTCCACATTCCTTTCATCGTATTCCCTTCCCTAATTACATTGTTGTAGTATAACTTTTTCAGTGCTCTTTTCATTCTAGTCACATCCCTACTACATTGTGTGTACTCTTGAATGGTTTCAGTTGAAGGGTTTTTAGTTTTAGTTTTTGCATACAAATTATTTTTTCTTTTTACCGCTTCCAGAAACTCATGTGTTACCCATGGATTATGTGTGCCTTTTACCTGTGGTTTTTGCTTAATATTTATACTAGCTGTCCTAAGTCCATTACTAATGAAATCACAAAGCTGATTATATGCTTCGTTGACGTCAGTAGTTGGCAATTTATTTTTTGAAAAGAAATTGTTCAGTTTGGCATAACTTATTTTCGTAAATGTTTGTATATTTGAACGATTATTGAATTGCGTACTCACTTCTGGTTGTGATGTAATTTCTAGAATTAAAATATTATGATCACTAAGGTCAATCATAACATTATACAAATAGAAGTTATCATTGGCAAAGTTAGAATGTATATGGTCAATTAAAGTTTAAGAAGTAGGCGTTATTCTTGTTGGCAGTCTTGTATTGCATGGATAAAAACTAAAGCAATTCAGTAAAGACGAATAGGCCCTGTGAATAATGCTGTCTTTTAGAAAATCTATATTATCGTCTCCGATGAGTAGTGTGTTTGGGTTAGTATTGCAAAGTATGCGTTCAAGGTCAAGCATAAATTCGTTTGCATTGGTCTCCCTTGGGTTATAGTAAGAAATTACACTGTATCTTCTGTGTTTCTGAAATATTTCAATTTGAAGTATACTGTGATAACTATTAATGGTGTTAATAACCTTGGTTGCCCATTTTCTAGATACATATATTGACAGACCTCCTCCAGTCCCGTCTCGCGTTACATGGTGTGATTCAAAGCTTGGAATGTTATAATAGTGTGTTTCTTTGTCTGACAACCAATTTTCTGTTATGACTATTAAATCTATTTCTAAAATCTCGTCAATAAGGAGCATAATATCCTCGAACTTATTCCGAACACTTCGTGCATTGATGTAGATAAGTTACATTTAAATTTTGAATTCAAAATCTCATTTTTAGTATGTAAATTATAGTTTTCAATAGAATCACAATGAATTTCAACAGAGCTTAATGTTTCGTTGTGTTTATAATCGTCTACGTCCATTAAATCTATAAAATGCAACTTTGGATGTGTGATACCTGCAGTACTTATTGTCCGTATTTTTTCTCGAGGTGGGCGATCTTCGCTTCACTGCAGATGAGTGTGCTTGGGCCATCTCGAGCTTCCCGGACATAAATCTTGCAGTCTCTTGTCCAGGTTCCGAATATCTTCCCATTCTGCTTCAGGATCCGGCATCTTCTTGCAATGTAGTCGTTCCTGGGCGATAGGTGGTCATTTATAAAAATATTGCGTATAGGGCAATTCAGTCCAATGTCCTGGGTTGTTATAACTCTCTTCTGAATTCTCGCATTCACTATTTCGTCCTTCTTCCACCTGTTGGTGAATTTCACTACGATTCGCCCCACGTCCCCGCCCCTCGCCGGCAAACGATGTGCGACTTCGATGTCGCGGAGTCCCAACTCAACACCTAATGCCCTGGAAGCTTGGATCACTAGGTCGTACACATTTTCCCTCGGCATTTCTGGCATTCCACTTAATATCAAATTGTTCCTACGCGTGTACTGCTTAAGGTCTTCTGACCCATCTAACGCTTGCTTCGTGTCATTGTTTATACTCGCCAACGATTTTTCCATTTCCAGTGTTCTTTTCTTTATCTCATTTGTGAGGTTTTTGAAATCTTCAAACTGCTCGTTTATGAATTCCGTGGCTTGCTTAATTATTTTTAAGTCCTGCATGAAAGTGTTCCTTAGTTCATTTACAGACAACTGTATCTTTTCTGTAACCTCCTTCACCAAGTCACAATCACTGAAATTGAGTGGTGGGTGACAATCGTCGCGATTGCATTTCCACACCTTTTGCGGATCACTTTTTATAGATTCGTAAGCCTTCTTAGAAAGTCTTGTGCATTCCTTGTGGAAATTACGCCCACAATCCCCTTCACAACTAACGAATTCCTCGCTATTTTTCACTTTTTTCCCGCACGGAGAACAAACATTACTAGCCATAGCCGCCTGTGCATTCCTTGTGGAAATTACGCCCACAATCCCCTTCACAACTAACTAATTCCTCGCTATTTTTCACTTTTTTCCCGCACGGAGAACAAACATTACTAGCCATAGCCGCCATCTAGAAATAGTTTCCTCCGTAAGGTATAAGTTTGTGCTGATCGTAGGCAGTCTGCGCCTATGCATATAGTTTCTGTCTCCATGTTATTTTGTGTGCTGCTCCTACGACTGTATTATTTGTCTAATATCCTTAATGATCGCATTGTGCGAAAAAAAATCCCTATAGCCTATTAGTGTGTTTGCCGCTATAGTAGGAGGTAGTATTAGCAGTTATTGTAAAAGGTCTTTGGCGTTTATTGCTGGCGTTCAGTTATTGGCATAATATTCGAAAACTGGTATAAAAATAGAGTTTTCCTCTGGGATCGCCTGTGGCTTGGTCGCCGCTGCTACTATTCCTGGCCGTCCCGCGCGTAGTACTTCATGTTGCGGGTCGCCGGTTACGCATTCCCTACCCTCTATTGTTTTGCTGTGTTTGCTGTTTCGCTTTGGTTACCTGTGACCGTGTTGCCCAATGTTTTATGTATGTAGTTCCTGCTTCCTTTTCGCGGCACGTGCTACTATGTCAAGAATTTGTTTATCTGTTGCGTATATTGTTTGGAGATGTTTTCGTTGCCACAGTGTAATTATGATGTCCCAAGCATTGTTTGGAAATGGCGGCAAAATGTGTTTCCGCGGGCCTGGCCATTTTTCGACATGTATCGTTCTGAATTATGGCTATCTATTTTAGAAATTATTTTCGTTCTCCTATTAATTATGCCTGTGCGCGCTATTTAGCCGCTATCAGTGCTGCATTCTAGGTTTTCCCTAGTCCGTTCTGGTGTCTATTTTCCTAGTGTCTGCTAACATGTGCAATTGTGGTGTGTGTGATGCTGGTTATCTGTCAACCTGTGCTATTCCGGTGTCCATTGCTCTGATTGTCTGTACAACTGTGTTATTCTGGTGTCCGTTGCTCTGATTGTAAACCTGTGTAATTGTCTTGTCCTCTCCTTGCAGTGCTTTTCCTGTCGCTGGGGGGAAAAATGTAGCATCGCTATCTTGGTCGTTTGAAATGTAGTGCTGGACTTATGGTTATTGTCCTAGCATAAAATATCCCTGTCCGTTTATTAATTGTAAAGGCGTGTATAGTGCGAGTCGTGTCATTTCTGCCTCTGTATAGTGTCCTCTAACCTGGCTTTCCTGACTTTCGTTTCACTCTGTGTCTCTGTCCCATGGTAGGCCAAGGTGGTATTAAAATTATAAACCATATCAATTCTTATAGCCTCCGTGGCTTAGGCGGCAGCACGCCGGCCTCTCACCACTGGGTCCGTGGTTCAAATCCCGGTCACTCCATGTGAGATCTGTGCTGGACAAAACGGAGGCAGACAGATTTTTCTCCGGGTACTCCGGTTTTCCCTGTCAACATTTCATTCCAGCAACACTCTCCACTATCATTTCATTTCATCTGTCATTCATTTAATCATTGCCCCAGAGGAGTGCGTCAGGCCTCGGCAGCCGGCACAGTTCATATCCTCGCCGCTAGATGGGGGCTTCATTCATTCCATTCCTGACCCGGTCGGAGGCTGGAAGCAGGCTGTGGATTTTCATTTCTTATACACTATCAAGTGTTAATTACCTAAGCACATATTTATCTTTTGCATAATAGAATTTTGATACATTACGCTGACCAAATATTATTGTATTTTACCGCTATGGTCTCTTAAAACGTCACTCTGTATATCTTGCTGGCGGGTTGTTGTCCTAGCGATTATTCAGGCTGTACGCGACGTCTGATCAGTTGTTCATATGTTGCCCTATTGTGTGCGTGTGGAGCGTGCGTTAACGTTGTCTTGCACCTGAAATGTTCCTGGTTCAATGCCTGGGTGTCTCTGTTATTGCCAGTTTTGATCTATGGGCAAAAAATGTGACTAAACACCTGTGTGCTTGTAGTGTCCGCCCTTCTGATTGTGACCCTGTGTAATTGTAGCGCCTGTACTCTGATTGTCTGTAAAACTGTGTTATTCTGGTTTCCGTTAACCTGAAAGTCTGTAAATCTGTGTAAATATGTTGTCTGTTTCTCTGAGTGCATGTAACTTGTGTGATTGTAGTGTCTGTGTTTGGAAATACGTTTTCTGACGGTGTCCCACGCTGTTTTATATTTTTCGCTTCTTTCCGGGCCTTCGTTCCTTGCCTAGGAAAGTTGTTTTCGAACTTGCAATCCATAGTTTGTGTCTACATATATTCATTGTTCATACATGTAAACTTACTGTATTTCTAGAACATACATAATACAGTTATGCAACATGCTCCTTATACAAGTATTATGATAGTCTGTCGTTATGCCATATTAAATCGTTAATTCTATATTCTGCTTCTAATCTTTTGTCTTATCCCTATGCAGGCTGTACGTGCTTTTAGAAATATCGGTCATGTATGGCCCTAATTTGTGTGTGTAATCTGTTAATTAGTATTATATTGCGATTGTACGTAGTTTATAAACATACACGGGTCTATATTACTGTTATTCTAGGTCTATGTGTCAAGGGGGAATGCTTTTCAGTCGGTCGCCTATATGTGACCGCCTTCTAGCCACCCTGCGTGTAATTGTGTGTAACCTTATTATGTCGCCCTGCCTTATCTTAGTTTTGGTGATGTGACCCTATTTGACAATGGTTTTGTATTTGTACTTGTGGGAAATATTTCACACTTAACTCCTGTTTACTGTGTGCTGCTGAAGTTGCAACGTAGCAGAGTACTTCCTCGTGCTAGCTGCCCACGCGCTATTGTCGACTCATGTGAATGGCTCATATTTCCGTGTCACTCGTGCCAGTGTGGTAATTCCATCCACTGTCGCAATGTGCTTGTTCTAGTCATGTTCGCAACATTATTTAGTAACGTATCTGATTTACCCAGGGGCGGTTCGAGTGGGGGGGTTGGCGGGGGTGTCTCACCCCCTCAGGTATTTTCTCAGTCGGCAAATACGACATCAGTCGGCAGTCGGCAAAACCTAAAGAAGTCGTAACATTTCCCAAAACAGCATTTAAAAAAGCAAAACGGGGCATGGCCATATAAGATTTGGTCCGATGTCTTAAAAAAATATTTATTATACTGACAGTCGGCATTTTTACCGAGAGTCAACACAAACGGACGATGCAATAATTTCGTGCAGCCAGGCAATAGCCCAGTGCGGCAAGAGGAAGAGTCGGCAAAATAACCATTTTAAAAGTTTTACTTCCAGTCCTCGGTGCACCTACTGCCACTTGCCATTTCGTTTCTGTGTATGGAAACTGAAGAAAGAATGTCAGATGAGCAATATGGGACCAAGGACAAGGGATGAACTCATCGGCACGTCCCTGGGTGGGAGTAATACCCCGCGTTCATTATGCAGAGCGACTCAACTTCACAGCAAAGCGAGCCCAGCATCTGTGCCATGTGGCTAGACAAAAGGTGTTGGTGAGCGCATTGATAACTTCAGATCAAGCCAACTCATTGCGATGTTGTCGGAGGAATGTTATGACCTGCTACCGCTTGTCTCGGCGCGTCCTCACATATCCGCTCTATTGTGACAAAATTGACAGGTTTATGGTTCCTAGGTTCCCCAAGGGGTGGAGTGCTCACTATGATCAGTGCAGTGGTCACTGAGAATGAGCGAAAGCAGTCGTTTCTGAACCAGCAACTTTTACAGTGATAACTACAGGGTCTTTCACTCAAAGTGCGGCCGGCCCAGCGCTCTAGGTAGAACGTGTAGCTATAAAGGTTAGACGAGCAGCGCGCTGCTGTCACAGCATATGTCATAATTAAGATAAGGAAGGAAGTGCTGTTGGATTGATGCTTCGGACTCTCGACCCTAAGCTCAGTGAGCTGCCTCTACGCGCCGCGCTGCCGGCCGCACTTTGAGTGAAAGACCCTGTAGGTGCAAATACAGTGGCAGTGGGACGTGAGTTTTCGCCGGCATGGAACATTTTCACGAGCATCGCATAACCATGAAACGTACGTAATAATAATACAATAAATACATGCATATTTTCAGTCATGTTTATATTTAATTGTGTTATCAATAAAAAATACCCGATAAATTCATAAAGGTCTACCTTTGAGGGGGGTGAGTCGTTCTCTTTTAAGCCATCTTTTTATTTAAATAAAACTTACAGAGTGTTTTAAAACCCAGTGACAAGAAAACCGGGGCGGGGTGGAGGAGACAAGTCGAAGTAACTTTGTCGATGGAACGAATATTCGGAAAAGCACCCCTGCGACGCTCGACGTCTTCAAAGGGTTGAACTTAATGCCCATCGGGTAGCTAAGGTAAAATTAAAATCAAAATCTACCGTTGAGACATCGCCTACCGTTGAGCCATCGTCCATCGTTGAGCCATTTACCACCGTTGAGCCATCGCCCATCGTTAGCCATCATCTACCGTTGAGCCATCGTCTACCGTTGAGCCATTGACCACCGTTGCTCATCGCGAACCACCACTATCCCCCAACACATCTGACGTTCGCAAGTTACGAGCAGCTGGAACTTCATCGAATGCCGGTTGTAGTGGTGACGGTCCTACACCGCGTAATAGCGAATTTTCGTGGATTGTTTTTTCTGACCAAGTTAGTAAGTATATAACGCATTTCAAAAGAGTTGAAGGTATTTTGAAAACAACAAAAGAAGACGCTATTCCGAACACAAAACTTTTTATGGTCGAAATGATAAGACTGCTTATCCAGAATCCACGATTAAGGCGGTCAGTTGCTTCAACGAGCGGGAGAGGAGGAAAATAACATGCGTGCAGACTCAGTACCCTTTCAAGCGGGTGATTTACCTGTTAATCGCGATCCTGCAAAACGGAAAAGAATTATCACGGGAAACGAACGACTGTACCTGACTTCACTTGGGGCCTTCCAGACAAAACTTAGTGTATTTCCAGCAAATCCAGACATACCTGAAAATAAGCCGGCCTGGTATACGGATTTTCCCATGTTGAAGTATGGCATTGAAAAAGACGCGGTGTTTTGTTTTACCTGTGGCTTATTTCCAAACGGACGAGGAAGGGCGTCCGCAAGTGAAGAATGGTCGCACACTGGAGTACGTCAGTGGCTCAAATTGAAAAGTCGCGGAAAGAAGATAAAGGGCAAATTACAAGAACACTTCACTTCAGAAGCTCATCAAGCAGCTATGACAAATTTGTGCCACTTTGTCAATGCACAAGGCCACGTAGGCGTTCTCCTTGATAAACATTTACGGACGATCAGAATTGAGGAAGAACAAGAAAGGGAGTTCCACTAAAAAGTCATCCAGATACTTATTGACACTGCAAGAACCCTTTGTCGGCAAGGTTTGGCTTTCCGAGTTCACGAGGATGGAATCACTCAAGATAATGGAAACTTCACGCAAATTGTGAAGTTACTTTCACGTCATAGTCCGGTCATGAATAGGTGGTTGGAAGAAGTGAATACGCGGAAGCACAACATTACGTATATGAGCAAGGACTCTCAAAATGAATTCATCCGTCTACTTTGAGGGAAAACTCGTGAAATAATTGCAGAAGAGATCAAGAACGCCGGTATGTTCTCCGTTATAGCAGATACTACTCCCGATATGTCACATAAAGACCTCCTCGCGTTGAATAACCGATACGTCGTCGAAAAAGATGAAGAGCTCGTTCCTGTGGAGCGTCTTTTAAAAATAGACGCTGTTTTAACTAAAAAAAGACTGGAGAGGAGTTGGCTGAAACAATATTTTTAATTTTAAATTCAAAAGAACTTTTACTTCCACTCGATAAACTAGCATTTCAATCGTACGACTTTGCTAGTAACATATCTGGCATATACAACGGCACTCAGAAAAAGCTATCAGAGAAATGCAAAATATATATTCCGTACGTTCCATGCCAAGTACACTGGTTAAACATTTTCGTAGAGACAGCTTGTAATGCTAGCGCACTTATACGAATTTTTTTTGACACTCTTGAAGCATTGTAGGTTTTTTACGGGTAGCACGAAACAACATTTAAGCTTGCAGAAAGAGCTGGATAAAATTGAACATTCACTTCAACTTAAGAATTTATCAAAAACAAGGTGGACTGCGCTCGCCGAATCGATGAGAGCTATTTCTACGTCTTATGAAGAGATCGTCACAGCATTGGAAACGATGAAAACCTAATTCGATTCTGAATTTGACAGTAAAACCCGAACTTTTGCGTCAGGCTTGCACAAAACGCTTCTACTTTGATTTTATCTGCGGCATGTACTTTACCAAAAACATCATGTTAAAAATTAAGAACGTAACCGAGCTTTCAGAAGCGGAGGAGCTGAATGTAGTAGACGCGATGCAGCTGATTCAGCGCGCTTTGAAGTCTTTTGAAGATATCAACGACGACGGCAAGATGGACGCATTAATAAAGAGTGCATCGTGATTAGCGAAAAGTATGCAAGTAAATGCGGAGGAAGACTTCTTAAAGCACCACAGGACCCGGCGACTTGCAAAGAAGTATGACGTGCATGCTGAAACGACACCAGAAATTGATTTTCTTACATTCTACAGAAAGGATGTGGATGTACTTACTACAAGCGTGCAAGACAATCTCGCAAAACTAATTTATTTGCTAGAGCTATTCCACATAATTATCAAGATACCCGCTGATAGAAAAAACTGCACGCTGCTCGATGCCAGTCAACAGTGCTCATCTTTTAAAGAAATCGCAAATGTTGCTGTGGCTTACAAGTAAATCGACTGATGTTAACATCCCCAGTGTCTTCTGCTTCTTCCGAACAGTCCTTCAGCAAGTTGAAGCTCATTTACAATCATTTGCGGACATCGATGGGTGACGACTGCTTAGATTCCCTCATGATGTTGTTTTCAACGAAAGATAAGGTCGACGACATTGAAATTACGGAGATAGTGGAAAAGAAGTCCTTGTTAAAACATCGTAGAGTACGGTTCTAGAAAGAATAACTAGATTTTCTTTAATTCTTGTAATATTTAAACACTTATTTTGTTCATTAATCAAATTTTCTTGCGATTCAAAATTCTGGAACTAATAAAATACATTTTAAATGAAAGCCATTCATTAATTATATTTGTCTTGTGTATCGTTTGCCCCCCCCCCCCCCCCCTCTCCACCATCCCCCACTCCCTCCCGTTGCTCGGTTTTTAACCGTATAGTCGGCAATGTTAAACAGCCAGTCGGCATTTTTTTAATTCTCACCCCCCCCCCCCCCCCCCCCTAGATGTACAAGGTCGAACCGCCCCTGGATTTACCTATATTGCATGAATCTCTGTCATATATAATACATGTATAAATATAATGGAAATCTCAGGCGTGTCTTGCATGATGAATGATGATTGGGACCCACGTTCCCTGTGTCTGAATGCCCTGGGTTCGAAGGTTGTGCCCTGTCGTAGTGCAGGTCCTATACAATGTATCGTGGGAGTGTGTTCGTGTTCCCTTCACTGTGTAAATGTTTTAATTGTCCTGAAAGGGGATGTGTCTGATTGTTTAGTCCTCTGTGGGTGCGCTGACCGTCTGAGTGTTTCAGGAGATCGTTCGTTCGACTCCTGGCGTGTCCGTATCTACTTAGGAACTCCGGACTTTCTGATCATGTGCATTTTGATGCGCCCTGTCATTGCATGTGTTCTATGGCATGTATTTTCAAATGCGGGGATCGTGTATATGCCCCTATGTGCATCGCATGCGTGCGGTGAAGTTTGTCGATCGCCAAGCAGCAAAGCTCTGTTGTGCATCAGCTTTGTACCTTGCTGAGTCCGGCTGACGATGCATATTCATGTGTAATAATTAGGCCGCTGTTCTGTCTAAAGGCATTATACCCCTGTGTTCCTGTATGATGGCGTTAGTGTTTTAAAGCTGCTTTTCGTGGACCCCCCCCCCCCCCCCTGTGCGTCGTGATTAATGCATGTTCAGTTATGTCCAATGTGTTAAGAGCAAATAATAATAATAATAATAATAATGTTGGCCTCTCATTGAAGTTTGAGATTTACTGTGTAGTGTATCTGCTTGTTTAAATCCTGCTATAAAAATCCTTATTCTATACACTATGTTGAGATGCCCATGTTCGCGAATTATCATGTAATGTGGCGTATAGCGCCCTTATTTATCTTCTCACTCCCATCGCTCGACAGTGTGTTTGGGTTCTACACGTTATCATGGCGTAGGCTTCTGGAATCCACTTTGGGGGATCCCTACTCCCTTCCTGGGGTGTTTGTAGTAGGGTGACCTTCCGCCGTGCCTCTACATACTTTCTCCTAGTCGCCTGGGGTGTCCGCGTATTTAAAGGTATGATCGTGCAGCGGGGTGTAGTATGAGTGTCAATAGGGGTATGTGCCCCTCTGTGTAAGTGATTTGTGGGGATGGGTAGCAATGTTCGCCTCGGTTCCTGCATATTCTCCATGCGAACCGGCGATGTAGGGCATGTGTGTGTGGGCTTACCGCGCTTATAGCTGATACAGCAGGCTTAGGCTTCTGGGCCACGGCAGCCTTCTTCCTACTCGGGGTGCTGTGTGAGGCGACGTCCATTTTCGCGAACTGCTGTGTCAGCTCCTCTATTTCCCTCTTCATAGTTACAGGCTTGTGCATTGCCAAAGTTAGTGTCATATTATCAGCCTGTAATTTGGTGTAATCTTGCCAAAGCCTGGCGTATTTCTGTGTGAGCTCCATGCGTTCATCCCCAACATGTGTCCCCCTGTCCGTATCATGATATGTTGTGTTGTGAGGTTAAGGTGTTCAGCCCGTAATTGGTAATGTAGCTCATTTAGTCTGCAATGTGATCGGTTGAGATGGGTACATTTGGCCCTGCTCCTGGCTTTAATATCATCCTCCTGTGGATATTCCCTGTTTGTGTGTATATATGCTTTCAAGATCCTTTGGTACTGATTCTTTAGGAATTTCTGTATTCTGTGTATGTGTCTCTGTTGCTCCCTGATCCCCTGGTGTTTTTATATTAATTGTTGATAAGCCTGCATGTTGTCGATCATCACCTGGTGGGCGATTGTGAACAAATTGTGTGTTAATGTAAGTTAATGTATAATGGAGAAGTGTGTGCGAAACCCTTTAAAACTGTGGGGGTGTGATCTCGATTTTGAGATAATCTATCCAAACAAAAATGTTCAGTCTTGGGGTGCCCGGCATTACAAGAGATTTCTGTCGTAAATACCCTATGGGGTGGGCTGGGGGGGGGGGATAATATAATTACTGTGACCCGCGTAAAAAAAATCTCTCGCCTACCGCTCTCAAAAAAAAGATCGCTACTCGCTTGGTTAATTACTGTGTTGGTACTGGTTACCGTTAGTTGCCAAACTCGTTGGCTGAGTTCTGTGTAGGCAACTAACCAGGACCTCCACCAACTTTGTTTTACCCTTGTTGTGGGGGTAGATACTGGGGTGAATAGGTGTCGGGGGGTGGTATATGATCAGGGGACTTTAACGGGTGTAAGAGACCGTCAAATGAGTGCGGGAAGGTGTGGTAGGCGAAAGGATAAAGATCTGCGGATGAGGGATCACAACAAGGAGCTGCTCCCTAGGAGTGAAGGTACTGTTTTGCAAACTAAAGTAGGAGCAAGCGAAGCAATAACTTGGCTGCTGACACTACGTCACGAGCAAGGCGCTTTAGAGGACAAGGTCGCTTGGCGTGACTGAAATAATAGTGCTGACCCAGTACTTTGTTCTACAAGTAAAGTGTGAGGGGGGAAACAGGCTGTGAAGTAGGATGTGAGGACACAATAACAACAATCGGGCTTCTATGGTAAAAGTGTATTACTAAGAGCTGTAGTACGAATGTAAATGCTTCCCAGGAATAAGGGATAGCTTTGAGCAAGTATTGTGTGCAATGTAGTAAGGTGCGGTAAAGTGAAAGGATGACAAACAATTAGGGAAATCCTGAGAAGTACACACTTACCGGAGGCGCGGAGACGTCACTCGGCGGTCGGGCAGCGATTCTGGAGGAGACAGATATCCCCCTCCTCGCGGGATGTCTTTTTATGTGTTTTCATACTGCTGATGTTGCTGGATTGGCAAACTACCGTTCTAGTAAACATTTCCTGTGTATTTGTTTATGTGTGAGGCAAGCGCTTGGCTAATAGCTGTGGCTTGGTGTGGAAAGAAGTGTGTTGCTGTTGTTTCTTACAGCTTTAGGGATGGTTTCCGGTGTGAAAATAGTGTAGAGTGTTGGACAGATGGCGTATATAGCAGGGGTGTGTTTAGGGATGATTACAGATGCATAGATGTAGTATTATTCGTAGACTAGTTGTAGATAGATGTCTGGAGTGTAGTGGCCATATGGATATCTCTCTTAAGGGCGCTAAGTGCCCTTAGGGCCCTAACAATACAAACCCAAATCTACTGCACTCCAGGCAGGCGTGTTAGACAACTATAATACCACGGTCTCCGTCCAAACAGGATTCAAATCCAAGCCTTGGATGAAAAGGACGCTGCAGAGACACACTGGATATTGATGCGAGAACTGTGATCTCAAAAATGGCAACAAAGCTAGAACCATAGAAATGACTTTAAGGAATAGCTGCCTTCACTTTCAAGTCTCAATCAACACTCTCTGACTATGTTTTGAGAGAGAGCATTGATGAGGCAAATGGAGAGCAGTGGTGTTCAGCGATGAGATACTTCTGTCTTGAGCAGAGTGAATGCTGTGTTCATGTTCATATATCTAAGGATAAATGGTAAAATTCCTTGTTTGTTCACTCCTGCCATTATTGACCCTCACTTAGAATTGTAATATGGGGACAATAAACTATACACTGTATAATAATAATGTTATTGGTTTTATGTCCCTTTTAACTACTGGTTCTCTGGCTTTTAAACTGTATGTCTTGATCACCACTGGAATTCTGGGGACAACAAGTGTTCGACACTTTGTTGGAGGGGCAGATGACCTCGCTGTTCCACCCCTTAACACCTCAATCACTAACTAATACTTTGTTGGAACCAAACTTCCAGCAGGATAGTGTACATTCTCATATATCAAGGGCAACACAAAGTGTGCCCTCAATTGGCCTGCTTAGTCTCCAGACTTCAACCTCATCAAGAACATGTGAAACATAATGGGAAGGCACATGGTCTCCAGCCTAGCCTCAGCAACTACCATCACCCAATTATGCCAAGATGTATAGTCAGCATGGAAAACTGTACTCCAGACAGATATTCAGTATTGGTATAAGATATCTGATTAGCTGCTTGTGTGACTGCTCAGTTACATGGTGTACAGGCAGGAAAAGTCAGGAATTTTGTTTTTGGTCAGGAAAAGTCAGGAAAAAGAGTGAAAAAATTGCGTGAGTCAGAAAAAATGGTGAATAGGATTAGAAAGTCAGGAATTTTATATTAACACTATTTTGTGTTTTACATACAAATTTTGATGTTACTAGTTCAACTAATCTCTGAAGATGAAAAGCAATAACTCACTAGAAGATGAGAGGAAAAAATTAAGATTAAAGTCTCAATATGAAGAAGAGGACATTAAAGGAAAAATTCAGCTGTTGTAAAAACACAGGAAAGAATTGTGAGATGCCTAGGTCAAGTGATAGATTAAGACTGAAAAACAACTTATTTTATAGTAATAAGGTTACGCATACCAAACCAAAGTAAAAATTTGATGTTACTGTAATATAAATTTAATTGTTAATTTAAGTTTTAAACATGTTACATGTTTGATGGAGGCTGCAAATAAAATAAATATATATTTGTTTGCTCAATAAACCTTTTTTCCGATTTTACGATGACTTCACGAGTCAGGAATTTTGTTGAAAAATGGTCAGGAAAATTCAGGAAAATTGAAAATTCTGTGGACACCATGCAGTATTATGATAGAGTATTGTAACTTATATAAAACTTGCCACCTCAGAGTGGTGGGGCGATATACTCGCTAGAAATGAATTCACAAAGAACAGAACACCAACTTCACAAAATTCACTATTTATTAATAAAGGCAAGCTTCCATTACCTGCATCTGTTGTGCAGTATTAACAACAATTATTATGAAGAAAAAGGGGCTCTTCACAATATTTTAATATTCTTCTGCTCCTTTTATTTTACTAGATGTTCCCCATGCAATCAAAATTATTAATACATCTTTATCAACATGTAATCAGGCCTCCATTATCCATGCCTTGGCATCCCACACAAAATCAACACTGAGAGTCCCTTCTTTCCCATGGCAACCATCCATGTCAAGGAACCTATGCCATCTGCCAAGGCCACCTAGTCCACACACTGGCTGACCACCATCAAAGAATCTCAAGGCAGAGCACACAAGATTCTCCATGGCGGCCTACCAACAAGTGGCCATGGCTGGCAACCCGATAAAACAAAACAAACTAAAATACCAACAAAACAAAAATAACTAAAAGCAATGTCTGTAACCTACTACAGAAGTTCGGTTACAGTATATGTATCAGTGCTTCTTTCACCCTGTTTTAAATATTCTGGATGTCTTTCAGGTGCCTTGTTTGATCAATACCACTTATCTTGTGTACCGCTTGCCACGGTGGGTGAGTGGTTATAGTGTCGGACTACCAACCCCAAGATTGCAGGTTCGCCCCTGGCCATGGTAAGTGATTTTTGAAGGCGACAAAAATCACGATACTCATGTCATACGTTGTTGGCATGTTAAAGAACCCATTTGAATTCAGTAGGCCGTGTTCAATGGCAAAATTAAACTCGGGATTTTCCGCCAACACGAAGTTCCTCCATTCTCTACTTGAAAGCGCTGTATTGTCAAGGAGTTTAGATATCTAACCTCCTTGACTTTCATAGCGCTCAATGGAACGACGAAATTCGACATGCAAGCTACCCTCTGGGTGTCAATTAACAAAGCTTGCACCAGGCACCCGAGGCCATACGATATTAAAAAATTATTATCTTGTGTACCATCCTTGGAACAAATGCATGAATTCCTACTGGGAATCGTACTCTTCAACACATTTCCACTAGCATACATATACAGTAGGTCTAAATGCTTGTAGAATTCTTCACAGGACTGAGGTTGTTGAGACAGAAATAGTGAGGATTATATTTCAAAAACTTTATTGTGCTCAACATGTAGGTACAGAAGTCCCCTAAACACTAATATTTTGATATCTCATAACATATGAATATTTATACATCTATATTATTTCACTTCAGATGTGTCCAGTTTCTAAGATGCATTGCTCAGTTGCAAACCTGATGTCTGGTGAATTATTCTCATTCCCTCTCTATAATGTAGGTTTCCCCATCAAAAGCATGAAGTTAAATTATATATCAGTGAGCCTAAGACGTCTAAACATCTGACTTAAGTTCATCCACATTAATGAGGTGATGGGTATGCCTAAACAATCATATCTGGCAGATTAGAACCGTAAGCTGGATTGCTCTGTGTAGTAGTCGCAACTCGAATCTCATCAGTGCGGGAACTCCGTTGCCGGACGTCACAACCTCCTGGCCATGCTCGACTTGGACTGCGTGTCTCAAGACCTTGACGTGGCAGAGCATCCACAGACAATGACACTGTTGCTGGATCATTAACACCATTGGCTTTCAACCTCCTCTGAGCGGCTATTGTGGCTCGTAATGTCTTGCGTTTCTGAAAATGAGATTTAGTGTGTCTAGATTTATTTTGAGTTTATAACTAATGCTTACTCATGTGTTATGTACAGTATAAAGCTTGTGCTTTGTGGCAATTCAAGTGTCAAAATGTTCAATTTAGAATAGTTAATTTAGCATTTTATAGCAATTATGATTAACATTTTGTGTAAATGAAATATAATTTAATTATAACTAATGGTTTAATTATTGAGAATAAACAAATAAGGTCCATAACTTTCTTTTTAATATTGTTCATCTTTTAATTTACAAAGTACGGTACATAAAATATACAATTTGACAACCCAACATGCAGACATTGAATTTAATTAAAAGTTGGCATTTTTGTCTCTGGCAGGAAATGAGATGCCTTCCATCACAAAACTCCAAGCACAGTCAATCAAAAATATAGATATTTTACCTAAGAATACAATAGGTACTGTAGGCCTATTTTAAATATTTTGCTTATTTTTACCAAGAAGTAATTATGAAGATAAATTATTACTTATTGGTAAACAAATCCCAACATATTTATTTAGCAGAAAACAAATAATTTATTTTATTTTATTGCAAATATAAAACAACTAACATTAAGATATTAAAACACGAAGAACCATCATTGATGATTTACAGATACATTTTTCAGCTATTACTAATGCTAAAAGCTACAAACTCTAGCTATCTACCCAAGAATAATATAGTCAAATATGCTAGATGATTATATATATATATTTTTTAATATATATATGTATATATATATATTTTTTTTTAGCGTATGGCTGTTAGTGCCGGGAGTGTCCGAGGACATGTTCGGCTCGCCAGAGTTTGTAGCTGCTTCTAAGTGGACACCCATGGGGTAAGCTACAAGTACCGTCGCGTGTGGAGTGTTGTCTGGGGAGAAAGGTTTGAATGTAAGGACAAGGAGTTGGAAGGTAGTGGCTGTGGCCTATAGTTAGGGACCAACCCCGGCATTTGCCTGAAAGAAAGATGGGAAACCACAGAAGACCATCTTCAAGGTTGCCGGCGGGGGGATTTGAACCTCCTCGCCTCCCGGATGTGAGGGGCTACCTGCAGCCATGCCGTAACGACCACGGCTAACTCACCCGGTAGTTGATTAATACAAATATAGCAGAAGATGGATAGAATGCTGCAACTTACCAGGTAAGAGATCCACTGAAACACAGGTGATCCTTGGCATATCACCCAAACATTTTGTACATGGTATGTTATATCGTTTATTTGTGTTTCAACATGTTCCTGCCTGGTAAGTTGCTGCTTTCCACCTGTCTTCACCTACGTTTGTAATACACCTCTTTCCTACTTGTTTCTTTCTGCAGAAAATTTGTGTTTCTTATTGGAGCATATTTTACATTGTAGTATTAGTGGAACGATTAGCAGCAAAGGTTGGGTTGAAAATTTCTTTTGAGAAAACAGAAATGATGCCATCTTTTCAAGTTGACACATCACATATTGTACTGCATAATGCCCAGAAAATAAAGATTGTGAAAAAAATTAAATATCTTGGTGAGATCATCACTTGGAATGCCAATGAAAGAGCATCAATAGATAGTAGAACACTAAAATTGCGACGAGCACAACAGATTACCTGGCCAATACATAAGAAACAGTCTCTTTCGATTAATGCTAAAGTTCGACATTATTTCTCCGTCGTTAAGCCAGAAGCAACATATGCAAGTGAAACTTTATTTAAACTAAACACCTGATCAACAACTGACAAACTACAGAAGGTTGATAGACGGATTCTTCAGACAATAATCAATAAAAAACACCAGGTAGAGGGCCAGTGGGGACTTTTGCCCAATTCAATACTTTACAAGGAAAATGAATGTATCATTGATGCGATGTGAAAATGAAGGATCGCGTTTTTTGGACACTTATCCCACTTGCCAAATACTAGACTCCTGAAACAACTTTTTTGACTTCTTTTGGAACAGTAAAACAAAAATCACATGGTGTAAAGAAATACAAATGGATTTAGACGAATCGAAAATAACTCAGCATCAAATTGAACATAGAGAGGAGAAACGGCTTCTGAATAACAAATACACTCGACTAACATTCAAAATTTCACAGCATAAGAAATATGTTATATCAGCAGAAGAACGAGCTGCAAGATCTTCCAGAATGAAGAAGTATTGGGAAAGGAATCATTTTTCAAGAATTATGAACTGAACTTATTATTTGAAATATTGGAAGACTTTGTATAAAAGGTTTGATTTTGGTGCTCCAATGTTGGCGTAAACAGTGTAAATAAATAAATAAATAAATAAATACATTATTGTAATTTTGTCACCAGGGAGTATGTCCCCAATTTGGAAATAAATGAATCTATTTTATTCTTTTTAATGCGATACTGGTGTAAGACCATATTTTACTCTAGATTGTGTCAGCAGACAAACGTAAAAACACTGCAATCATCAAGAGATAGCACCAGACATGTTTGGGGGCAGATGATCTCGGTGTTCTTCCCCTTGAAACTCCAATAACTAACACCAGACATGTATTATAAATAGAAACCTTGAAATTTTGTGACTCATTTAATTTGCAGAAACCTCAAAATATATTAGTCACTCGCAGAAGTATTCGCCCATTTGTTTTTTAATATATTGAACACCAAACATGCATTACCAGGCCACCGGAACGTTCAGAAACAAATACGCCTTGAATATGCAATATATATATATACAATAATACTGGCAGAATATACACTCTTGCACGTCAATACTCTTTAATAAAACATAATGAGTGTGGTTGGGCTAGGCAATGGCAACGCAAAGGTATTAATCCTCCGTGTGCATTGTCTTGTATATCGATCACAGTATTGAGGAAGTGAGACACATCACCCAGCGCAGTCCATCAGTGCACATCTAGTGCATGTACCGAGTACAATGGGAACGAACTGTTGTTGAACGCCAACCCATTACCCAACTCCACCAACTGGGTGATTCGCATGGAGTAATTGCTGAGAGAACAGGAATACCGCGAACTACAGTCGCAAGTATCATTCAGCGATCCAAGACCAGTGCAACTGTACTCAACAAAGCACGAACTGGGCAGTCAAGGAAGCTGATGATGATGAGCGAAGCATTATACTCACCGTCCAGCAAAATCCCCATGTGTCTGGATCTGTGCTTCGAACAGTAGTACAAACCTCTACTGGGAAAAACATCAGCACCGACACCGTACGATGTGTGTTACACTTAGCCGGTTTGCAGGGACGTACAAGCCGGAAGAAACCCTGGATCATTGAGGTGAACCGTAAGAAGAGGCTGGCGTTTGCCAAAGAGTATGTTATGAAGCCGCATGTGTTTTGGAAACGCGTGTTGATTACGGACGAGAGCAAATTCTGTTTATTTAATTGCTCTGGAAAGCGACGTGTATGGGGAAAGAAGAACGCCGAGCTCCTAAGTCAAATTCTGCAACCAACCGTAAAACATGGGGTGTATGTTAGCGGCTGGGGTAGGTAACTGCCATATAATACCTGAACGCATGGATAAGGTGGTATATTTGAATCTATTAAAGCAGCACTTAACACCCAGCGTAGCAAAACTAGTTCTTGATAGTGGGTAGGGCTGGATTTACCGATAGGCCCCATAGGCCCTGACCTAGGACCGCACATTGCTGAGGGGCGCAAAATTAATTCGTAAATTGTTTTGTTATACCCTCCCTTTTAATCTTGTTACACTTCATAAAGTTATTTTTACAGTTCGAAAATAGACTAAGCAGACCTTTACTACTTATGATTTCTTTTAAACCAATTTCGTATAATTTTATGATTTAAATTTTACTTTCCAAAATTTGACACTTTTCCAATTTATATTGTGGCCATCATTTCCCAACAAATGTTTTTCAACATCAGATTTTTCGACTTCGGCTTTAGAAGAGGAATGTTTTATGATTTATTAGGAGAAGATTTAAGTCTTGAATATTAATATCAGTTTAATTTGAATAATTCATTAAGCTTAGTTGTAGGTTGTATGATGTAATTAGTGTATATGTATATCTGAATATCTGTAAGTATATATCATCATCATCATCATTTCCCCTTATCCAGCTCCTGCCGGGTATTTATGGCACTTCTCCACTTTCCTCTTTCCTTCCACCATTCTTCTTCCACGATCCTGTCCCAGTCCAGATTTCTTTTTCTTACGCTGTTCTTCACTGAATCAATCCACCTTGTTCTAGGTCTTCCTCTTGCTCTCTTACCCTTGCACTTGGCCTCCAGCATCTGTCTTGGTATTCTATTTTCCTCCATCCTCTTTACATGTCCAAACCACCTTAGTTTATTCTTCTCAATTCTCTCATTTAGTTTTCCCATCCCAACTTCCTTCCTAACATCTTCATTCCTCACTCTGTCTTTCCTTGTCTTTCCTATCATACTTCTTAGGAATTTCATTTCACTGGCTTGGATTCTACTCTCTTGTAAGTGTATAATGAGTCTTAAATGGTTTAAACTTATTTTAATATCTCGTTGGCCTATTTATGTATATTTTTTATATACAAATTTAGAAACAGTTGATTCTCGCACCGGTATTTTAATTTATTTAATTGATTTTACTTCAAGACATATTAGAATAAAATAAAAATTACCTTCACAAAGACCTCTCTGAGGTCTAAATTTTCCCTCCACGATGGTATGAAGAGGCGGCGGCAAAAACCTACGGGCCTAGGAGCGCATAAAATCTAAATCCGACCCTGATAGTGGGTACTTCTTCCAGCAAGATAATGACCCTATGCACACTGCTCGGGTTGTTAGGGAATGGCAACTCTACAATACACCTCATGTGCTGCAGACACCATCCCAGTCCCCACACTTAAACCCCATAACCATTTATGGGCGGAATTAAAATGTAAACTGAGCAAGCAGCAAATTCCAAATAAAGAATCTCTGAAACAATACTTCATGGATGAACGGCATGAAATAGGCTCGGAAGTGACAGAAAAACTGGCAACATCCATGCCGAAACTCCTTCAAGCCGTGATTGATTCCAAAGGACGTTCGACGCGCTACTGATACTTAGAAAATGACTGAACATTCCTTGAGTTCGTATTGTGGACGAATACTTTTGCAACGCGACTTTTCTGCAAGCAGTGCGATTGTTTTGTATTTGTTCCAAATGCCTGTGCTCAGCATCTTATAAAGTATGTCCTCAGATGTTCCGATGGCAAATAAAACATACCATGGCGTGTTTACAATTAACTTCTTTATTGTATTGGTGTTATTGGCTATGTTCCCCACATGACAAGCGCGGACGATTACTTATGCGAGCGACTGTAAATAACATTTTAAATGCGTTATTTTAACCTCATACAGTTTTTTTTCTTGGGGTCATTTCAACTCGTAAATATATCCCAGTGTATGCAGATGTCACTGTATAATTGTGATTTTGGAGACAAATAGGAGTATTATGACATGTACCATGTAGCAGCAACATATGTATGACTTATTGGTTAGCCAAGACTAACTAAGAGTCAAAATAAGCGGCTTCGGTGGCGTAGTTGGTAGCATACTGAGCATCTATGCCCTAGATCGCGGTGTCAAACCTGGCCGAAGTCGTTGGATTTTTGAAGAGCATTAAAAATCCCTCAGTATGCCTTCCTTCGGAGAGGAAGTAAAGCCGGCAGGCCCATGTCATAGATTATGCCGTGTAAAAGAACCTTCCACTAACTACAATTGTGTGAAGCTAACATTTGTAGGTTAGATTTGATTATCGCTTTATTAGTTCCAACATTCGCAGCCTGGTGCTAGTTGCAATGGCATCTAGTAGCCGAGTTTGCAGCTAGGTGTCATGGACGGTATCATTTGGTAGGAACTACTTAAAAATTGATCATCTACAGTCCTTAGCTGAATTACAGATAACACACACTAATACAGCCTTCACAATTAACACTGGTTATCAGACAGATTCTACACACACCCAAAGTACACGGGACTACATAACCACGTTGTTGCAGCCCCTAAACTGAGGAACCAACCAGAGTTAAAATGATTGGTAATCGAAAACTGCACCATTCAACATCATTAAACTTGAGTACGAAACATTTTCAAAGAATTGTTCTTAATGGCTTGAAGTGATTCTCATGTGGGTTTATACAGGTTGTTGCAATGCTTGGGATTAACGGGAAACATAAAAGAGACTATTTCGTGGTGTAGTGGCTAGCATTCTTGGCTGTTGCCCTTGAGGTCTGGGTTTGATTTCCAGCTCTGCCAAGAAATTTTAATTCTGGTCTGAGGGCTAGAATGGGGTATTCTCAGCCTCATGAGGCAAAACTGGGAAGAGGAGGGTTTGATTCTCAGCCATCTTGAAAGTGGTTTTCAATGTTCCCCCACTTGTAGTCCAGGCAAATGCCAGGATGGTTCCTAACTTAAGGCCATGACTGCCTCCTTTCGAATCCTCATTTGAGGTACAAATAGACTGACTGCATGGAATAATTATTTCTTAAGTTCATTCATAGCAAAATATTGTTCTTTGTCAACAGTAATTTATAGATTTGACACGACAGTGTCTTCATTTAATATTCTTAATTGAATTATTAGCTGAAGAAGGCTTCATTGACAAGTCGATTCATGTCCTACTGTATCTCTATGTTATAATTGAATATTTATTTATTTATCATATGGCTTTCATTGCCGGGAGTGTCCGAGGACATTTTCGGCTCGCCAGAGTCTGTAGCTGCTTCCAGTGGACATCCAGAGGGTGAGCTACATGTTCCATTCAATTTCAAGTAGTTCCAACTTTCACTACCAGATGTCAATGATACCTAGTGGTGAAGGTTGGAACTTTGATAGAACGTTCCAACGAAATCTAACCTAGAAATTTAGCTCCACACAAGTTTAGTCTGTGGAAGGATCTTTTACATGCCATAAATCTATGACATGGGACCGCCGTCTTTACTTCCCCTCCGAAGGAAGGCATACTCAAGGATTTTTAACGTTCTAAAAAAATCCGACAACTTCAGCCGGGTTTGAACCGTAAACCTGGGCATAGAAGCTGAGCATGGTACCAACTACGCCACCGAAGCCGCATAATTGAATAGATATGTTTCCATACAACAGTATTGATTGGTTTACTATTTACAGGCTGACACAGAAAATCACTGAACATCTCAGGAGTCCTAAGGACCACATGAGCCCATTTGCCTAATGTATAGGCCTACTATTTACAAGCTGACACAGAAAATCACTGAAAATCTCAGGAGTCCCAAGGACCTCATGAACCCATTTGCCTCTGCATGCATATAAAAAGATGTGTAAGCATGTGGCCAAATGTAAATTGGCATGACCAAGCAGACCAGAATCAAAGAACATTCCTGGTAACTTATTGCGAACATTGCTGAATATGCCTAGACAGCCGGTCATGTAATTTGATTCCAAGATACGGAAATGCTATGTGGATCATCGATGTACCATGAGTGGGTTTATATAGGTGTTGTTTTTTTAGGCTTATATGTAAGAGCACTGAAGTAAGGTACAGTCAACTCTCAATAATTTGACACTCGTTAAATTGAAAAAAAAAAAAAACAATGTGATTTGGTCCCCTTGGTAATTTGAAGTTGGAGAATTGACATCTTGCTCATCAACATTCTATAATTTGAAGTCGGGCTTCGCAACTTTCTATAATTTGAAGTCGGTAATTCCAGTATTATTATCATGCACAGACCTGTCGTTTGTTTACATCAATAATGAGATTCATGAGTGAGTTCGCAGTCTTGAGTCTTCTTTCAAACGTTAAATGTTTGATTTGTGTAATTTTTTAAGTATCAAAATTAGTTCAAGAAAGAACAATAATTGTCTTTCCAAAAAAAAAAAAAAAAAAAACGTGTGAATCAAGCTGTGGAGAATAGATAATTGAAAAGAGATGTCGCCAAACAGTTTGATATTTTACCATCGAAATTGTCGATGATTTGAAAGACAAAGTCTACTTTACCGGAAGTGCCTTAAGTGAGAGTAGGAAAAGGTCACGTAAGGGTGAATGTCCCCACCTTGAGGAGTGCATGTTTAAGTGGATTCATCAGTGTAGAGGACACATGTTGTGAAATAGAATTCAGTAAGTACAGCAATAAAATCACAAAAATCAAATTCTTGTTTATTTGAACTTTTCCCTCCTTCCCTCTTGGTTATTTGAACTCCTATGATTTTGAACACTTGGCAAATTAAACTTTTTCTCTGATCCCTTGAGTTTCAAATTATCGAGAGTCGACTGTACTATCCCGACATTTGCCTCCACGGAGTGTGGAAAAATCCGAGGAAAAACAACACTTGGATTAGCTGCTGTCAGCACCAGGATTCGAACCAGCGACCTCCGGACTTGCTGTAGCTACGCTTGTGGCTGTAGTGAACGATTTAATGAGCTTGGCTACGGTGTTGGGAGTTCCTAGAAAGTAACTTGCCCATTTTGGTAATGGGATCCGAATACAACTCCGCTTTGAGAGTTCAAATATGGACGCATGTCATGTAAAAGATGGTATATTGGCTTCCACGGCCAGTGAATTAAAACTCAGCAATTTTTCTAGGTTCATGCCGTGTACTTTAGTTGGAACATGTTGTGGAATCATCCACTTGTATAACAGGAGGCTTCTAAAAACATGCACTGTTGAGCTGCAAGGGCGAGAAAATAAATGAACAGCTTGAGTCTCATTGATATTTATTGCATTTAATGAGCAAAATACATAAAGATTAACAATCACATCACTGTACAAAGTTAGTTTATAGTGCATGTTTTTAAAAATAAATATATGATATCATTACAACCAGGGGCGGATCTAGGGGAGGGCGACCCCCCCAGGGCCCCGCGGTCTGGGGGGCCCCACGCCATGGATTGTTTTAAATTTAATTTATTAATTAATTATACTTTTCAAACTAATTTACAATTCATATTTTTATTTCAGTGCAGCTATGACCTCCCATGACCGTTTAGCAAGTTTAGATTTCAGTGAAATAATAGAAGATTTCAGCCGGGAAAAAAGTCACAAAGTAATATTTTAATATTTCATAGTTTACATAATCTTCTTCAAGGGGACTTAAAGGTTTCTTTCATATTATTAAAGAAATGTACTGTAGTGCATTCAAAATATTGTATTTTATTTATTTTATTATTATTACCAAACTATTTACCATTTGATTTGAATTTTTTAAATTTCCTATTGTAGTGGGGCCCACCTTATCATATCGCCCAGGGCCCCGCAAGGCCTGGATCCGCCACTGATTATTATTATTATTATTAATCTTGATTGGTCACATTGGACCACTTGAGTCGTTCCACAATCACTTCTTCTTTGAAGGTAGTACTGCTTGGTTCTTGCGCTCTTTCCAGTACTTTTTCATTCTTTCAGATCGGGATTTTCTCAACTCATCTGAAATCTCCATAGGCTTTCTGTGTGTCATTTCTGCAGAAAATTTGTGAGTTTTAAGAATGGTGTTAATTTTATTTTTCTCCTCGGCATCTGTTATCTTGAGTCCAACTGCTTTGAGATCTTGTTGGATTTCTTGGATCCATTTTCCTCCAGTTTTCTTTCCTAGATTTCTCATCACCAGTTGGCATACAATTCTGTTTTCTGGAAGCCATAAGATGTGAAAAAAATATGAAATTCTTTTCTTCTTCATTGTGCTGGTGATTGGATCAATCTCACGATAGACAGTTTCATTTGGGAGAATCCTCCAGACTCCCTCAACCTGATACTTTTTATTTATGCACGTTCTAATGATTCTTCTTTCCGTTTTGAGGAGCTGATCAGTTCTTTGTTCATTTTTAATTTGGAACAGTGTTTCACAAGCATAAGTGGCTTCAGGGAGAGTTACAGTTTTATAATGTTGGATCTTAGTAGCTATTGATAGGCATTTTTTATTATATGTTGACCAGGTTAGAGATTGTGCCTTTTTCATTTTATTTGTTCTATTTATCCAAGTTACTTTTTCGTTTAAGTTATGTGTTATAATTTCTCCAAGATACTTAAATTGAGGAACTAGGTTAATTTTATGATCATTTATATAGACTTCATTTATATCTAAGGGTTTCATAGGCATGATCTCAGTTTTTTCAAAGGATATCTGTAATCCTATCCCTTGAGCAATTTCTTGGAGACTAGTGATCTGAGTACAAACCTCTTCCTTGTCTAGTGCTAAAAGAGCCAAGTCATCTGCAAATCCTAAGCAGTTTATTTTTATTGATGGTTTTGTTCCAATTTTGATCTTAGGAGGGTTTTCCTTTTGCCAAACCTTCATGATATAATCAAGAGCCACATTGAAAAGCAGAGGGGATAATCCATCACCTTGTCTGAGACCAGTTTTTACTGTGAAAGCTGTTGATATTTCTCCCCTAAATTTAACTTTCGAATTTGTGTTTGTTAATGTTAATTGAATGATTTTTATCAATTTAGGATGAAGACCGTATGATCTGAGGATTATTAGCAGTGTCAGTCTATGAATACTATCATAGGCTTTCTTGAAATCTATAAAAGAGATAAAGAGTTGCTTATTTCTGTTTTTGTAATATTCCATTATTAATTTCAGGCTAAGGATTTGGTCTGGACAACTTCTGTAAGGGCGAAATCCTCCTTGATATTCTCCAAGTTGTGGTTCCAGAATGTTTTTGATCCTGTTGTAAATTATACGAGAGAAAATTTTATATGTGCAGTCCAAAAGGGTAATTCCTCTGTAGTTATCTGGGTTCGTTTTGTCTCCTTTCTTAAATAATGGATGGATTATTCCTGTGGTCCAGTGTGCAGGAATTTCTTCAGTAATCCACATTTTAACTAGATGTTGATGAAGATTTATAATCGCAGGTTTACCAGCATTTTTCCAGATTTCAGCAAAGACTAAGTCTTCGCCACAAGTTTTGTAATTTTTTTGTTCTTTAATTACGAGTTCTACTTCATTAATGTTTGGAGGATTTATTAAATCAGGTGAAGTTAAAATAGGTGTATCAGTGTTTACTTGCAGGGTTTCCAGTGGATCATCACAATTTAACAGTTTCTTGAATGCTTCTGCAAGGATCTCTGTATTTTCTTGGTTAGAATGTGCTAACTTTCCTGTTTGATTTTTCAACATTAATGTTGGAGCTTCAAATTTTTTTAGATATTTACCAAATGTTTTGTAATAATCTCGAGATTGCTTTTTCTTGAAATCGTCTTCTATCTTTTCCAGTGTATTTTTAAGATGATTACGTTTCGTTTGTCTGATGATTTTATGGGTTAATTTTCTTTGTATAGTTAGTTCTAAATTTGATTCTTCTGACTTTAGAGCTTGATGTTTTATCCATGCTTGGTGTCTTTTCTCTATTGCTTGATCACAATCTACATTCCACCATTCATGTTTTTTCCTCTGCTATTGATTTTATTTAGTGATTAATTCGTCCAATGTTTTAGTGTTGAGAGATTCTTCTCCTGTTCTTTCACAGTACTCTATATTTTTATTAAGGTAGATGGATCAAATTTCCTCCTATTGTTATTATTAGTTTTTTTCTTGGCCATTGGAGTTAATTTTATTTTTATCTTTACCACATAGTGGTCTGATCCTGAGTCAACTCCCCTTAGAACCTTGACATTGTGAATTTCGCGATGGTGAAATTTATCCATGCAGACATGATCCAACTGCCATTCACCCCTTCTGAAGTCAGGATGTTTCCAAGTTTTCAATTTATGGGGCTGTCTTTTAAAACATGTTGATTTAGAGATTAGTTTGTGGTTTCTACAAATTTCGACTAATCTTTGACCATTTTTATTGGTTCGTTTATGTGCTGTCCATTTTCCAATTATATCTCTATATCTTCTTTCTTGTCCAAGTTGCGCATTGAAATCACCAAGGAGAATTTTGATGTTTGATGAAGGGATGTTTATTAAAGTTTGATCCAAAAGATCCCAGAATTTTTGTACTTCTTCTCTGTCCTTAATGGTGTTGTTTTTTTGATTAGTAGGAGCATGTGCATTAATAATTGTATATGTTTTATTTGCCGATTTCAAAGTTAGGGTCATAAGTCTGGAGGATTGAGATTTAAATTCTGTTATCGAGTCAATGATTCTGAGATCTATTAAGAATCCGTTACCAAATTGTGGACAATTTTTCATAACTCGTTTTCCTGGAATTCCTTTATATAATCTATATCCTTGTGATTCCAGATGGCCTTGATCACTATTTCTAATTTCCTGAAGGGCCATAATTAGAATTTTATGACTTCTCATGATATCCGTGATGATCTTCAATTTTCCAGTTTGAACCAGAGAGTTAACATTATGTGTAGAAAAGAATGAGACTTGTTTAGGTTTGATTTTCCGTAGTATTTGTTTGTTTGCTACTTGATGAGTTTTCAGACGCTCCGATTCGTCATTATCTTCCGCATGACAGCCCACCGTATCCGAATGCTTTCTTTTCTGTAATCTATCATTACAGACGGCGGAATTATTCTTCAAATGACTTTTCATGGTCGACTATCTAAGGTTTCACCTTGAGGGGAGGATAAATCCCCGAATTACAATCCTGAATGTTATTCAGAAAGGTGAAAGAACTGAGAAAAGAATTCTCAGTCCCCCCCAACACTAGTCTGTTCACTGACCCAGTTTCCCGCTGGGATTGATTACCCAACCTTCCACTGGGTTGCTCAGCTTAGTAGGGGACACCACGTGCAGGTCAGTGTTGGGAGTTGGAGTGGAGAGGTTATGAGGATTCTCTTCTGCTGAATCCTTGTATTACTGATTTTGTTGGTTAGTATCATCACATCACACTCCCTTTGTCCAGGTCTACATATTTATAGACCTCCCCAGGTTGATTACAACAAAAAACTGTGGTTAAAATATTTCTAACATTTACGTGGCAATACAGTTCATGTACACTAAAAATTTTGGTATAGTATGTCATATTGCTACTTTCCACTAATAGTTTTGCTACCACATAGCAACTTCATTGGGCAGATGGTAACGACTGCACTCTGCAATGTGGTGGCTTCTTCCCACAGCAGACTCAAGGTCATGGGGTCTCTCCTCAGCAGGTCAGGTGGTTAGAACTCAGTGGCATCCTCTATCAGTACGTTAGGGCTGTGTGTTGCATCAGTAATGTTATGTTCTCTTGTTCTCGGTATAGGTTGCCAAATGTCACTTAACCCAGCAGTGGTCACGCCTCCTCGACAGAGCAGTTTTGTCGCGACAATCTCTTAGATTTCCTTGTAAAATTAGTTTAAATGCCCTTATATATGATTAATATCATTTAGAATGAGTGAAATTAATAGAAAATAGGCCAGGGAAGTATGGAAGTATGATCAGCTTAAAATACATATCAATAAAATTCTATTTACAAAGGGATGAACAAGATTTAAACATGAATTGCCATTCTCCAGCATCACTTACAAAATAAGAGTAATGTGTTATGCAGTTTTTTGTAAGACTGTTCCAAACATATCCATTATATTGTCATGATTCGAACAATATATCAAACCTAATGGAAAGCCAACTACGCTCATCTGTAATTAGGACATTATGATATCTGCAAGGGCTCTCGCAAGCATCACAGCGATCTGTGAGCTCAACATAACACTATTGTCAGACAAGGGAGTTGAATCACACTAACTGGTTCCAACCGACAAGCTAGGAGGATAGTGGAGGGGTAGAGACAGCCTGGCACCCCTCATGAAGCAATGAATAAAAATGTCCCTTCCCAATCCGTGAGATCAGCCGCAATTGTTGCCGGGTTAAGTGATATCCATCATCCCTGTTCATTTGAAAAACAAAGAATCCTTGCGGAAGCTGTATGTGAATTGGAAAGGATTGGAACTGGAAAACAGCAATATGCCAGTTTACCTCGGTGTTATATTGGAACGTTCATTGACCTTCAATAAACACTGCACCAAACTCAAGGCAAAAGTTTCATCACGAAATTGCCTACTGCATAAGGTAACTGGTTCTGGATGGGGTGCCCACCCTCAGATAGTAAGGACGACTGCCCTAGCTCTCTGCTATTCTGCTACTGAATATGCTAGTCCCATGTGGTATAAATCAGCTCACGCAAAAAAAGTTGACATTGCCTTGAATGAAACTTGCGGGCTAATTACAGGATGTTTAAAACCACACCAACACAGAAGTTGTACTCACTTGCAGGCATAGCCCAACCTGATATTGGATGTGAGGTGGTCGCTAATATCGAGAGACATAAGGTTTGCAACATCTTACCCCATCCCCTTCATGGACATCAGCCACCTTCAGCTCGACTGAAGTCCAGGGAAAGTTTTCTACAGTCTTCTACTCCACTTGATTCTAACCTATAAAAGGCCAGGGTTAAGCTATGGAATCAAAGGTTTCCTGATCATCCGGAACTTGTTGAAATTGAAGAAAAATTATCACCTGATCACGAAGATGGATGGTGTACCTGGAAGTTCTTATACAGACTGCGCACCGGTGTAGCAAGATCTAAGGACAATCTCATGAAATGGGGAATCTTGCATGATGGGGACACACTGTGTGAGTGCGGGGAAGAACAAACTTCTAGGCATTTCTTGAACTGTCGTCTATGCCCAGACTCATGCACAGGGTTGGATCTGGCATTGGCTGGTAACAATGCTGTCAATGTAGCCAAATACTGGTCACAACTCATGTAAATATTGTATATATTATCATGTAATAGCCGATTTCTCTTGCTCTTGTGTTATGTTATATGCAAGTGCTTCATTATGTGTTTTTTTCTTCTTTTTTTTTCTTTTAATATTCAATTTCTTGTTGGTATATTTTGGTACCTCTGACACGAATAAAAAAAAAAAATTGGCTGGATAGCATTATAACACTACAGCTTCAGTCACAAGACGTGACATTTTTTATTTATTTATTTATTTATTTACATAGGTCCCAATGAGCCTGAGCTCGTGTTAGGGACAATCAAGTAACATAGTTACAGCATGGCATATATATAATTTTTGTAACATTATTGTTTAGTTTAATAGTAACTTAGATTGCTAGTGACTAACTTTACAGAGATAATTCGGTATGATACATTGCATTGCTTAAGGCTATTGTACATGGGCTATTCATTCCTTAATAGGAAGTCTTTTGTTTTCCTCTTAAATGTTTTTATAGAGAAACTTTCCCTTATGCCTAATGGTAGCGAGTTGTATTCTTTTATTATAGAGGACATAATTCCTTTAGTTCCAAATTTAATGGATTGGGAATGGCTGGTGAATATTTGATTTACTCCTCTTGTTGCATAATGATGAATGTCATTAGCATGGGTAAAATGGATGTGTGTATCAATTTGTTTTCTAATTTGTATACAAATACTGTTGCTGACATAGCTATTTGTTTTTGCAGTGGCATAATTTTAGTTCTTGAGTATAATTCATTTGAGGGTGTGAGCCAAGGAAGTCCAAAGATAGATTTTATAGCACGTTTCTGGAGTATCTCAAGTTCTTTTTATCAGCTTCTTCTTACAATATCCCCATATGAAATTCATGTACATTAGATGTGAATGTATCAGAGCAAAGTATATATTTTTCAATTGTTGGCTAGTAAGACAGCTATATCTTAATCTGAAAATAATACCAATTAAAGGGCTGATTTTATGTTTTACATTTTCTACATGATTTTCCCAGGTTAGTGTACTATCTAGTGTGATACCTAATTATGTTGCCGATTTAACCCTTTCTATTTCTTTGTTGGCTATGTTGACTATGTTTGTGGTCTCAATCTTGTATGATGGTTTATGGAAGAATAAATATTTTGTTTTAGTGATATTGATAACCATTTTGTGTGCTCTCAACCAATCCACCAGCTTATTGAGATCATAATTAATATTTAGCATAATTTCCTGTTCAGATGTTCCCAGATAGAGTATAAAAATATCATCTGCAAATAGTTTAAGCTTGCCTTTCAATTCTAATAATACTATATCATTAATATAGGCCAAGAAAAGAATTGGTCCTAAGACAGAACCTTGAGGTACTCCTGTGTCAATTCTCATTTGAGATCCTTTTACATTATCGATTGCAACATATTGTTTTCTGTTAGTGAGGTAGTTCTTGAACCAATCATGTGCCACTCCTCTGATGCCTGCAAATTCTAGTTTATTAAGGAGAATCTTATGGTTAACCAGATCGAATGCTTTTTGAAGGTCAATTAGTACACCAGCAGCTAGTTTGTTTTCATCTAATGCCTTTTCTACATCAGTTACTACTTCAAAAATAGCACTATCAGCTCCTCTATTTGGAATAAACCCATATTGGCAGTTTGCAAAGTAATCATTTTTCATGAAGAAATTCATAAGTCTTCGTTTAACAACGCTTTCTAGAACCTTGCTGATGGCAGATATAATATTAATGGGTCTGTAATTTGATGGGTGGGTTTTGTCTCCTTTTTCGTAGATCGGGACCACCCTAGAGACTTTACAGGCATCGGGGAATATACCAGTCATCAGTGAAAGATTTATTATATTGACAAGATATGGTGTAAGGGCCTCAAGACACAATTGTAGCATGACATTAGTAGTGTTGTCCTCACTTATATTGTTTTTGTGTTTTAGGGAGTTTATAATTGATTGTATTTCATTAGCATCAGTAGGTAACATAAAGATTGTCTTAGTGCTAGTAGTATTTTTATAGCTTGTAATGTCCGAGGTAGAGCCGTTTCCTTGATTTTCCCATATACTGTTAGCAATATTGACATAATATTTATAAATTTCATCACATATATTTTCCTTTCTTTCGACATTTGTGCCGTCGACTATAAGTTTGACAATTTCATTTTTCCCCTTCTTTGGCCTATTTAACATCTCATTAACAACACTCCACACTTCCCTCTGATTATTTGCATTTTCAATTTTTTGGTCAAAGTAGTTTCTTTGTAGGTTTCCCTTAAGTTTTGTAACTTGGTTGCTAATAATTTTATATTCTTCTAAAATTTCTGCAGATGGATTTTTAACTTTGGTTTTTGTATATATCTTATCTTTCCTGTGTATTAGTGCTAAAAGATCTTGTGTGATCCAGGGTTTTATTGGTGGGGCACTTGGCTCCTTATTCGTATATTTCATAGTACAGGCTTCTATTCCTTTATTAATAAAATCACAGAATTTATTGTAGTAGTCATTGATGTTATTTTCATTGCATACAAATTCTTGAGTTATTAAATATTTATTACGTTTTTTGTAGTTTATTTTATCCTTTTCTTTTGGCCTATCATCACATATTGAGTTCCTGTTTATCTTTTTGTTTCTCATTTCACAGATTAGTAAATGGTGATCACTCAAATCATTATCAATATTATAGACATTACATATTTTGTCACAGTCGTTCACCAATACATGATCAATTAGAGTAGAGCTAGTTTGTGTTACATGAGTTGGATATTTTGTATTACATAAGACTAGACCGTATGATTTGACTAGGTTAATATAACTACTAGTATATCTGACCCCAAATAATAGATCGATATTCATATCACCTAGTATTATACCAGGATTCGTTGAGTAAGAACTAATAATTACTTCGAGATCAGTTAGAAAGTGTGGAATGTTGCTTTTATGAGGGTTATAAGCAGTGATTATATTGTATTCTTGATGACCTTTTCTCACAGTAATGTGCAGTATGCTGTGGGTGGAATTTATTTCCTTTACAAGGGTACTGCTACATTTGTTTGAAATGTACAAAGATACTCCCCCTCCAGTTTGCTTTCTAACTATGTGATATGCAACATATTTCTTAATATTGAAAAACATTTTTGTTTGTTCTGTCAACCAATATAACTAGGTTCGATTTTTTGAACTTTGGCAGAGACCGCGTCTCCTCCACAGCGAGAAGAAGATACAATATGGTGAAGCACATTTGTAATCGTTCGCCTGAAGAAGCTGCCACGTAGTAGCAAAACTAGTAATGGGAACTTCCATAAGTAAAAATATGATGTGGTGTACCGAAAATTTGAGAGTACAAAAGACTGTGGTGATTGGAATAGTTTACCAGTAGTCAATCAACTCTTTGCAGAAGCATTGCAATATAGTCAGCCATGAGCTAGTCTAGAGGTGTTGCCATGCAAATTTAGACAAGCAGGTGTTAGACTGACCTTTATTTTCCAGGTCTCTTTACTTGCATCCTTGGTTGTTATACTGGTGCCCAAAAGTAAAGCAACAAACAAAAATCTGTCCCTTTTTACCACAAAATAATACCAGGTGATATAAAATGGGAAGCATAAATATAGTCAAATAAGTTGTTGACGAACTAGCTGGAAAAACAAAACACATTAGTCATTTTCACCACATGCAGCTACGTCTGCTCAACATGGCAGAAATACAGCCCTGACAATGAGGTATTGACACCTATTCCTTCTGTAGAGAAGCTTATACACTCCGGAGAATCAATCGTGGATTTGGATGGGAAGCAATTCTTATTCCTAGAGCATCTCATCTATTGGATTTAAGCTGGGTGAGTGAACAAAATCTTCCGAGCCACGGCACCTCCGTTTTATGTGGAATCCGAACCACAGGACATGGCATTTCACATCGAAAATCTCACATGCAGTGACCGGGAATCGAACCCGGTCCGCCTTGGTGAGAGGCATACAGATTAGAAGTTGGGACACATGTTACCTTGACTATGTTTGAGGGCAGAAATCCACCAAATCGCTCGTCAAAACATGACAATTTTTAGCATTTGTCTTTTGAAAATGCTGCTTGCTTTGTATCGTCACGTGACGTGCACGTGTGCCGTCTAGCGACGGGCTGTGACCTTCCACGCTCTGGTTGGAACCACACCTCGTTACACACGCCACGATTAGCCAATGTCCTTTTTTGTTTTTTTAATTTATTTAATACAGTTACAACCAGTGTTTCACCTACAGGTATATCGTGGGATATTTACAGTTTTAAATGCAAAATTAACATGAATAATATCATTGAAGTGAGTGGAAGGTTTCTTTTATAAATTCTGTTATTTCGACAGTATTCCAGTGGTGTTTCATAATGGTATGCAGTGGTAATGATCGTAGTACAGTTTGTTGTAACTTTGGTAGTTTTATACTTTGTTTAACAAGTATGCGGTTCTGTATAGGTAAGGTGCTGCCACCTGCCCTTTATGCTTCAGTTTGTCTAAAACTCGCACCATGTTCGCACATGTTTAGTTTGCGCGGTTCCGCTATTGCCATCCTTGTACATCAGTTCGTTATTATTATTAAACTCACATCAGTTCGCTTTGCTTATATATCTCTGGTTTCCTTATATTCTCTTACAGGTTATGGACCCAGATTCGCAAGACTAAACACGCAAATAACAAATCGTAATTATTCGTAAAAACGTGCCAGAAGTTAACCTCAAAAAAGAACGCCGGAAGTATTGGGAGAATTGAACCCCTCGGTAAGGATAATTTCGACACGTGGGCTGTGCAGATGCAGGCTATCCTCAGGCTGTGTCCCAATAGTACAATTTCAGCCGTAGTGAACTAGATAGTCGACTACTTTGCCGGATGTGACGTCAGAAGTCGTGATCCAATACTGCTTAGCACATAGCAATCAAGTGTGTAATAAAATGATGATAACAACATCACCTATCGTCCCTAAATTACAACTATTAGAGGAATATTATACGCGTCGATTATTGCCCACCGTTTCTCGTCCTGCGTTACTAACCGCATATTCCATGCTTCAACCGTACCGCCATAATATATTAAAAGTCATGCGGTTACCGATATATACTATTCCGTATGCTGCAACGTACTTTCAACCTCCTATTCTTCAGAACTCCTTACCCCAAGTATACCAGACGTTTCAACATCATCCTGTAATCATTCCCCGTATTTTTCGGGAAATAACGAATCCTTTGATCTCCTGTATCCTTTTTTACACAGATGGTTCTAAAATGGTTAACCCTGCGCGTGTGGGAGCAGCCTTCTGTGCTCCGGACTTACAAATCTCCTTTCAGTATACTTTACCCCCTGACGTCTCGATATTTACAGCCGAAATTTTTGCCATACGTCAGACGTGTTTTTATATAAAAAAACATGCCATTCGTCATGCTTTAATTTGTACTGATTCAATGAGTGTAGTGCAAGCACTTCAAAATGTTAGAGAGGCTGACAACTGGTTTTTATGTCAATTAGTGCAACAATTGTACACTTTACACACAGAGGGTTTTGAAGTCACTATCATGTGGGTACCCGGCCATTGTCACATTGAGGGAAACGAAATAGCGGATAACCTTGCCAAAGATGCAGCAAAGGGACACGGAAAAACTTACAACATCGCCATACCAATGTGAGATCTGCGTTCTATAATTAGTTCGACGATACGGGAGGACTGGCAAGGCACGTGGACCAGCTACGCCAGAATTAAGGCCAAACACTATTTTGGATTACAACCGACGATTTTAAACAAACCATGGTTTCAGGGAGGGAAATACACACGACGACATATCATTACAATCATTCGTCTACGTTTTAACCATGCATTAACGCCGGTGTATTTATTCCGCATAAAACGACGTGATGATCCTCTATGTTCGTGTTTACAAATGGAGGGTTCCTTAAATCATATTCTATTTCAATGTCCACTATACGACCATCAACGTGCTTTAATGTTGAGAGCTTTATACGATTTAGGGTATGCACTTCCTTTAAATGTGGCCACATTGGTACATACGCCTACAATTCCACTGGTTAGTAGCACAGTAGCATTTTTCGACAATATTAATTTAAAGATTTGAAAGGGTAAGTTAATCATTTCCCATATCCATATTTGTGACCCGGTCATGTGTGTGTATGTGTAGCGAGTCACCAAGGTGGGTCGCTTCGGTGTGAAGAGTTAATACCATTTGTGTCCTCGTCTCTAATTCCTATGTTTTCCTCATATGTATCTCTCCGCGTTGCGTCATATTCTTGTTTACGATTCCCCGCTACTCACTGGTCTTACACTTTCAATCGGTAGTCGACGGTTACCCAATGATACATACCACTGCACAGTAGCAATTGGGTAAAGAGTTTACTATGCCCACTACCGTACCAAGAAGAAAGAAGAAAGAAGTCTGTAATAACAGCTAGTGAACGAAAGTGCTTGCTAGATTGTCAACTACGTCAAGGAAGTTATAGAAATAAGTAGCTTATCGGAATTGTAGGTTATGTAAATTGTAGGTTGTCTTTGACTTAAGCCAAACACAAACCATAATTAGGGCTCGGCTAAAAAGTGATCTTGGCGCATCCATGATCGTATCGTTCATGTATTGTTTATTTAAAACAGCTGATGAAAGTGCAAAGAGTTTACAAGGAGTAGCAGATCACCGCCATCTTGAGTGTTGGTTTGGTACCAGCATGTAAGTCCAGTGCGTTTCAGAACACAAGTCTATGAAGGAGGCTGTGATCAAGCAGACTTGTCCCAAATCTCCGTAGTGCATAGCACATAGCACATAGTAGCTAGCAGCTAGTCAATAGCAGACAACTTGAGTATTGGGACACAGCCTCATTACGGGCGATTTGTGGGAATTCGTCGGCGGGAATTCGACGAAACCAGAACCAGCGGCTGGAAATGCAAACGCGGCGGCAATTCAAGAGTGGGACAAGAAGGATCAAAAGGCTCGGTCGCTGATCATTTTGTCGATGTCGCCAAGTGAAATAAAGCAAGTCAAGAATTGTGTCACGGCACGGGATACATGGCAACGACTAAAACAGATCTACCAATCCCAGGGACCGGCTCGGAAGGCGACCTTACTGAAAAGGCTAACCTTACAAAAATTGGCAGACGATGGCGATGTGCATGACCATCTGAACGATTTCTTCGACACCGTGGACAAATTGGGAGATATGAACATCACGATCAATCCGGAATTGTTGACAGTTAAGTGTTTATACAGTCTGCCGGCACGGTTCGAGAACTTTAGGTGTGCAATAGAGTCATGTGACAACCTACCGACTCCCGAGGCTCTTCGGACCAAAATCATCGAAGAGGAGGACGCACGAAAATCGAGCACACAAGGTGAAATAGCGGGAGCTATGTTTGTCAAGAAGAAGACTGGTCCAGGTAACAAGAACTATAAGAAACAAACACCCAAACTAAACAACAATAGTGAAACAGAAGGAGGCCGATCTGAGTTCCGGTGCTACATGTGCAAAAAGCAAGGTCATCGAGCCTGCCAGTGCAGATTTAAACAAAGAGATCTATCGAAGAACAAAGGTAAAGACAGTTCTAATACTCAATCGGCAAATTTCACTCGAGAACTATGCTTACAGGCGACGACAACTCAGAGCAGTGGCGTACGCATAATATGGTGTCTCGACAGTGGCGCCACTTCACATATCTGAGGCGACCCTGCGATTTTTTCGAAGATCGATGAGTCACGAAGGGGTGTGGTGAAATTGGCTGATGATTCAACGGCAGAGATCGTGGGAAAAGGCAGTGTTCACTTATCTACTCGCATTGCGAACGAAGAGGTATATGTCTCTCTCTCAGATGTTTCTCACGTTCCAGACCTCAGGACAAACTTGCTGTCGGTGGGAAAGATCACTGACCGCGGCCATGAGGTGATTTTTGACAAGGAAGGTGCAGTGGTCATGAACGAAAAAGGAGAAGTCTTGATGCGAGCTGAGAGGAAGAATAACCTATATTACGTCAGTGAGAGTCAAGAACGTGCAAATATGGCTGCATCGCCCAAAATAATTGATCTAAAATTGCTACACCATCGGCTCGGACATGTCAACGTGGGCGACATCTTGGTAGCTGTGAGAAAAGGGAGGGTTTCTGGCGTTGAGCTGAGGAATCCATCGACGACTCTGGACTGTAGAGTCTGCCTCGAGGGGAAAATGTCTAGGACGCAGTTTCCAAAGAAATTCGATCGACGGACGGAGCTACTCGATTTGATCCACACGGACGTGTGGGGACCGATGCCGACTCCATCTATGGGAGGTTCATGGTACCTCTTGGAATTCATCGACGATCACTCTCATTGGTGTGAAGTGAGATTTCTGAAGGCAAAATCAGAGGTCTACGAAGCTACCGTCGAGTACGTCACCAGGATGGAGAATCAGAAAGGAAAACTAGTAAAGGTGATCCAGTCTGACAATGGCAGGGAATACCTGAATCGAGAGTTCGACAACTACCTGAAGAAGCGCGGAATCACAAGACGCCTCACAGTCCCTCACAACCCCGAACAAAACGGGAAGTCGGAGAGAATGAATAGGACTTTGATAGAGACTGCCAGGTGCATGTTGTTCGACGCCGGATTAGATCACCGCTTCTGGGCGGAAGCAGTGAATACTGCAAATTACATCCGTAATCGCCTCCCATCGAAAAGTATCGGAGGCAAAACACCATACAAATTGTGGACAGGAGAGATTCCTGACGTCTCACAATTCAGAACGTTTGGAAGCAAGGTTTACTTCCTGGACAGGGATCCCGGAAGAGGGAAACTGGATCAATGAGGCAGAGAAGGCATGTTCATGGGTTACTCCGAAGAAACCAAGGGCTTTCACATATACTCCCCTGACAAAGACAAAGTTTTGATCAGCCGAGATGTAAAATTCTTCGAGAATGAAAAGCCACTGGAAGAGACTAGGATGGAGCGCCCGGAATCCTCGAAGCAAGATATTTGTTGGGAGCTGTTCTTTGCAGAACCACCGCCGCAATCACCAAGAGAAAAAGATCAACCAGCTGTCGTGGAGGAACCAGTCTCTCAACCCGAAATTGGAGAAGATGATGAACCTTTCCTGGGTTTCGATGTGATGCCAGTGGATGATCATGATAGAACGACTGTCGAAACATCCGATACTACGCCTCAATTGATGCAAGGACCTGGTCAACCCAAGATTCTGCGAACTGGAAAAAGGGGAAGACCGAAGTAACTTTTTCAAACAAATCTCCAAGATGTGGAGGAGCAAGAAGAAGACGAGGAGATTTTTCTAGCAGAGATTCCATTCAAGGAGGCAATAACAGGACCAAGCTCTAACGAGTGGCATGGTGCCATGGTCATGGAAATGGAATCTATCCTGAGAAACAATACATGGGTGCTGGTGAATCCCCCCCGTGATGCCAAAGTCATCGGATGCCGGATGGTGCTGCGCGACAAACTAAAACCTGATGGAACACTTGAGAAGAGGAAGGCCAGGCTGGTGGCTCAAGGTTTCAACCAGGAGTATGGAATCAACTACTTTGACACGTTTGCACCGGTGGCACGAATGGAATCAATTCGATTGATGGTTTGTCTCGCTGCCAAGCTCGGTGTAAAAATCAGACAGTAAGATATCACAACGGCTTATCTGTACGGTGACCTAGACGAGGAAATATTCATGAAACAACCGAAGAACTTAAGGGAGATGTTAGAGAGCATTGCGATGTCTGGAACTGAAGACGAAACCAAGGAGAAGGCCAAGAACATGCTTCGCCAGTTGCAGGGAGGCGACAAGGTCTGCTTACTACAAAAATCACTGTATGGATTGAAACAGGCCGGTAGAAACTGGTATGCCAAGCTGCGTGAGGTCTTGAGGAAGTGCGGTGCCAAACCAAGCGCATCGGATCCGTGTCTATTCCAAATTGGTTCTGGAAATAACATAACTTTGATTGCCGTTTACGTTGACGACATGATGGTGCTATCAAAATGCAAAAAGACGATCGCCGAGATTTCCAGAGTCCTGAGTAAAAATGTCAAGGTCAAGGACTTAGGATTGGCCAAACACTTCCTAGGCATCGAACTAATCCAGGAGACCGGATGTATAGCCATGCTACAGCAAGGTTACATTGAAGAGCTTCTCCAACGCTACGAGATGGCCGACTGCAACCCTGTAGTCACACCACTCGACCCTGGAACGAAATTGAGCAAAAATGAGAATCCCAGTACTGACGAGTTGAAGTTGCCTTACTGCGAATTGGTAGGCGCGCTGACATATCTGTCGACAACTACACGCCCGGACATTTCGTTCGCTGTCAGCTACCTGGGAAAGTTCAACAATTGCTTCGGAGTCGAACATTGGAAAGCTGCCAAGAGAGTGCTGCGGTTACTTGAAGAGGACTTCGAACATCGGGCTGATCTACGAAGCAGACACCGAACCGATCCAAGGATTCGTCGACGCCGACTGGGGAAGATGCCCAGAAGATAGGAGGTCCTACACGGGTGCGTGTTCCTGCTCGGCGGATGCCCTATATCGTGGGACTCGAGAAAACAAAGAACCGTGGCCCTTAGCACCACGGAAGCCGAGTACATGGCATTGTCAGAGTGCGCTAAGGAAGCTGTGTACTTACGTCGATTTCTGCTTGAGTTAGGCTTCAAAGACTTAGCCACTATGTTCATCTTTTGTGATAATCAAAGTGCAATTAATTTGGCAAAGAACGCGATGTATCACAGTAGAAGCAAACATATTGATATCAAACATCACTTTGTTCGTGAAGTCTTTGAGTGTAAATTTTTGTTTTGAAGTATATCTCTACGAACGATCAAGTTGCTGACTTTCTCACGAAGAGTTTAAGTCGAATGAAACATGAACGTTGCTTGAAGTTTGCTGGTTTGGAGAGTCTAAAGATTGTATGCACCTGTACATGAGGGGAAGTGTTGTAACTTTGGTAGTTTTATACTTTGTTTAACAAGTATGCGGTTCTGTATATGTAAGGTGCTGCCACCTGCCCTTTATGCTTCAGTTTGTCTAAAACTCGCGCCATGTTCGCACATGTTTAGTGTGCGCGGTTCCGCTATTGCCATCCATGTACATCAGTTCGTTATTATTATTATTATTATAAAACTCACATCAGTTCGCTTTGCTTATATATCTCTGGTTTCCTTATATCCTCTTACACAGTTGGTCGTTTTCCCGAGTACGTGGTGCATTCAGTCAACAGGTGACGAGCCGTCTGTTGAGATTATTCCTGGCAGCTGCAAATTGGTGAATTAATAATTTTCATTTTATGAAGATAGGATTTGAAGCGACCATGATTTGTGATAAACTGGGTGGTTATGAAGTTGGGCCAGAGAGATGATGAATGTCTGTGTGGTATATTAGGAAGGAATAATTTTGTATGTAAGGAGTCTTCTGAATTGGTATACAGTGCACTCCCGGTGATTCGCGGTAATTAATGGACGAAATTCCGCGAATTATTGACAACCGCGAATTATCCGCAGTTATTTTTGTTAAGCCTAGTAAAAACAAAACTATTGATTAAAATATTGAAATATGCTTGAAACGCAAAATAATAATTAAAACACTTGATTGTAGTGTCTTATAAGACATGCTAGACTCAGGCAGGCCTATGTGGATTATGCCTACAATAATATATTTTTTTTAAGTCATCCCGTTTTGTTTCTTAGATCGTTTATTCTAATTTTCGAGTGCACATTTCCTAAGAAAACGTTATAAGAGAACGAAAATTCATTTCGTTTTTCTATATAAGAGATGAGTTCACTCTCCATAAATGCCAAATTACGACATTACGAATCAGTTATTAAACCGGAAGCAATATATGCTTGTGAAACACTTTTCAAGTTAAACACTCGATCAGTTACTGACACATTACAGAAGATTGATAGAAGAATTCTCAGAACTATAATTAATAAAAAACATCAGGTGGATGGTCAATGGCGTCTATTACCAAATGAAGTGGTTTATAAAGAAACAGAGTCTATAGTTGATACTATGCGAAAAAGGCGAATTGCTTTTTTTTTGTCATATCTCACGCCTGCCGGATACCAGACAATTAAAAGTATTATTTAATTATTTTTTCAAAAGTAAAACAAAGAACTCTTGGTTTATGGAAATTCAAAATGATCTGGATGAACTCGGCTTGACAATGTCCCAAATTGCTAACAAAGATGAGAAGAATATCTTGAAAAACAAGAACATCCGACTTCCCTTAAAAACCTTTACCCGCAAAACTTACACTATAAGCGATGCAGAGAGAGCGGCAAGGTCAACTAGAATGAAAATGTTTTGGGAAAAGAAGAAAAATAAGAAGCTGAATCTTTAATATTGTTTTTGAGATATGTATATACTTGTTTTGGTTAAGTGCCCCAATGCGGGTGTAACATATGTAAATAAATAAATAAGAGATAAGTGTGACTAGATTCTGTGGGAAACTTTCGGGATTTCCGTTGCATCACTCCCGCACTCGATATCAACTGGATCTCAGTTTTCCTCACCAAGCCAACCTTTGCTTTCATGTCTTAAATCATAATCGTCTTTATCGGCGTCTCACTTGCCCGTTCGAAATATCGGCGTTACAGATGTCGGCAAGAGCTTGCTTTTGTAGCGGCATTTTTCTCTCATGACTGTTTGACTGCATAAAGAGCATCCAACAAACACGCACTCGGTCTCGTGAAAGTGTACTTCATTACGCAATAATCGCTGTTTACAATACGCTGTCCGCGCATCCACCCTTCACAACTCACAGGTCACTGGGTCAGTGACCTTTGAGTGTGACTGTTGGGAAAGGGAGGGTAGGTTCCCAGTGAAAGCGCATTCCTCTTGTATTGTTTGGGCTTCGAAGATAAAGGAAATCTATGCTATGGTACCACTCTCGGCAACCTGCTCGTATCTTTCGAACATTGCGCAAGTAGGCCTACTGTTCCATCACAGAGAAATGCAGTTCAGTCTTCTTGAATGTCAATGATTTCGTCTTTACACATTGCGTCGCACGAAAATTCTTTTAAATGACTGAGAGATTGCTTTACTTAGCATGATGATTAGTTGCCGTGAGAATTTCTATTTAAAATATATTTGGAGACCCGCGAATTAACCTCAAAGCGAATTATCCACACGCGAATTATCGGGTGTGCACTGTATATGGAGTTCCATATCTATCTATATATATAAAGCTCAATGTTTGTCTGTCTGTCTGTTATGTATACATATCCACACCGTTTCACCGATCTGAACCAAAATTTGTATACATACCCTTCGGAACCCTGCGGGTAACCCTGTCCACTTGAAATTTCCGACAGACCACCCCATTCCCTGCATTTAGGCCCTTTGTCCAAAATCTGCACCGTTTCACCGATCTCAACCAAAATGTGTATACTTACCCTATGTAACCCTGTGAATAACACTGTCCACTTAAAATTTCGGACAGACCACCCCATTTCCTGCATTTAGGCCCTTTGGCAAACTTCTACACCGTTTCACCGATCCGAACCAAAATTTGTATACCTACCCTTTGCAACCCTGCGGGTAACCCTGTCCACTTGAAATTTCGGACAGACCACCCCATTCTCTGGATTTAGGCCCTTTGGCCCAAATCTACACCGTTTCACCGATCAGAACCAAAATTTGTATACTTACCCTTTGGTACCCCGCAAGTAACACTGTCTGCTTGAAATTGCGGACAGACCACTCCATTCCCTGCATTTAGGCCCATTGGCCCAAATCTACACCGTTTCACAGATCTCAACCAAAAGTTGTTATTTACCGTCTGGAACCCTGCGAGTAACACTGTCTGCTTGAAATTTCGGACAGACCACTCCATCCCCTGCATTTAGGCCCTTTGGCACAAATCTACACCGTTTCACCGATCAGAACCAAAATTTGTATACCTACCCTTTGGTACCCTGCGAGTAACACTGTTTGCTTGAAATTGCGGACAGACCACTCCATTCCCTGCATTTAGACCCCTTGGCTCAAATCTACACCGTTTCACCGATCTGAACCAAAATGTGTATACTTACCCTTTGTAACCCTATGAATATCACTGTCCACCTAAAATTTCGTACAGACCACCCCATTTCCTGCATTTAGGCCCTTTGCCAAAAGTCTATATCGTTTCACCGATCCGGCCCAAAATTTTTATACTTACCCTTTCGAACCCTGCGGGTAACCCTGTCCACTTGAAATTGCGGACAGATCTCCCCATTCCCTGCATTTAGGACCTTTGGCACTAATCTACACCGTTTCACCGATCAGAACCAAAATGTGTATACTTACCCTTTGGTACCCTGCGAGTAACACTGTCTGCTTGAAATTGCGGACAGACCACTCCATTCCCGGAAAGAGGACAGGGTCCGTCCCAAAGGCAATGGTAAAAAGGGGTAAAACCGGACCCGCTCAGGAAACCCTCAGGGTTGCCAGCTCCCGAACTCACCAGCCATGAGCCCTTGAGGATGTAGCACTATTCAGGGTGCACCAGAAGTGGTGGGGCTACACACACCCTGCCTCCTTGAGGGTCTTGAGCAGAAGACATGAGATATTAAGAAAAGAAAAAGAAGGCTGACACCTCGAAGAATGAAGCTATCAGGAATGATTAGACAAGGGCCAATTAAGGCGGGAAAGTGAAAGAGTCGCTAGGCCTCGGATACCCTGATACCATCGGGGTCGGAAGAGAACAAGAGTTTGACCATGGGAGGCTGACAGGAAAGAGAACTGAAAGGAGCCCGGCACCAGTAAGTAGAAGCAATGCCGGACCCAGCTGGGGTCCCGTGGTTGCAAAACCCACGTCCCACAAGTTGTGAGACATTGGTGGGCCGGAGGGGGGAGGGGAGGGGGGGGGGGGGGGGCAGGTGTGAGAATAGCTTGCTGATTCATCGCGAGGTGACATGAGAGTAATGTCCAGACCCCGCCGTGTTACCTGGTATTGCTGACTATGCTGATGTTCATATTGCGTCTTTGCTCAAACCAATGTAGTGTTACGAAAGAATGAGTGATTCACCGGTCAATGTGAATAGGACCGGGAACCCCCACCCGAACGTCTGTCATCATAATATATCGTCATCATCTGCGATATTCTCAGGTTCGTGCAGCTTGGACCCGAGCAGTACTCGATAAGCTCTTTCACTACACGCATCGAGTATAGGCCTAAGCCAGAAAATAACGTTCAGACATTGGAAGACATCGAAGGTAGAAATCTGAATTACCTATATCAGATTTAAAATTACACCATGTTCGTTTAGTAGTCATTTTTCATTACCTTATTATTATCATAAGGGCAAATGACCTAGATGTTACGCCCATTATACCACTAATCACCACACACAATAACTCTTCATCGCCTGTGAATTTTGAAATATTTCTTTCTACCTCGGTAGTTTGCAAGTTTGTCGTGTCAATTCAACAGGAGTTTTCATTACCATCCTCATCAAAAGGGCAAATGACCTAGATGTTACGTCCATTATACTACTAAGTAACACCACAGTCTTCATCGCCTGCGATTTTTAAAATGTGTATTTCCATTAGTTTGTAAGTTTGATATACCCGTTCAGTAGTAGTCGTATTGACAGGCCATGCCAAAGGAGAAGATATCTTCATTCCCCGAATTCCTATGATCCCTATTGATATGCCTTTTGATTTCAAGCGACAGCAATTCCCTGCACGTCTTGCATTTGCAATGACCATAAACAAGGCCCAAGGACAGTCGCTCAAGCTGGCAGGCCTTAATCTGGAAAGTCCATGCTTCTCTCATGATCAGTTATGTGTAGCTTGCTCAAGAGTGGGCACACCTAAACATTTATTTATTTATACACCAGAGGGAAAAACAAGGAATATCGTTTATCCTAACGCACTCCATTAATTTCAATGTTAGCTACAAACATGTTAGTATTTATTAAATAACAACTGCGAAGTGAGATGAAACATTTATCTGAAGTTCAACCATTACATCGTATATTAGGCCGTGTTACTTTGCGTGTCATCTGTCTAGGATACTATTTAATCTACTGTTACTGTATTCATTTATGCCAATGATCTGGTTCCTCTTCTTGAGAACCTGTACCGAAACATGTAAGCCGGTCACGTAGAAAATTCACAGCGAGTGTTATGGTATATCGTACATCTCTTTTCTATTTTATTCCTTTCATTCCTTTAAAGTATCAATTTTTCCCATTCGTTGATAAGTTATATGTGCCAGTAGTCGCTTCTATGTTCATCATCACTATGTAGAAGATGTTTTGCGTCCGAAGAAAAGACAACTGGATGCTCAGGAACGTTAACGATATATCGACTGAGAAATCTGGAAGCTTCTCTTGGAGGAATTGCTTCAGACATTTATCGTACAGTTTAAACCTTAACAAGAAGAAACTTTTAACCAGATAGCGATCTAAGTGGGAGCTCTTTGGCAAAAAATAATCAAGTCTTTCCCGAACTGTGAGTCCTAAAAATAACTTTTTCTATTATTTTCTAAGTTTCATATGTCAGTTATGTACTAATTTTCAATATCATCCTGATCAGTAGGGCAAATTACCTAGATGTTACGCCCTCAACGTCATTGGGGGCAAATGACATAGATTTTAAGTCCATTATATTTCTAATCACCACCACATATAGTCTTCTACGACTGAGATGTCACGAATTCTGGGACCGCTAACGACATATCTCGACTCGGACTGAAGACAAATATCACGAGAATGATCATTATTTTACAGAGCCTTCCCATAGTGACTTAAGTATACACATTGTCACTGGGTTTGATAATGTAAGAAATGAATACATAAATAAATATAATTTATGACGTTGAGTGTTAAGGAGGCCGAAATATTATCATCATTCCACCGGGCGAAGCCGGGTACTACTGCTAGTATTTGTATAATGCTCAGTTAGTACTTTTTTTTGCCTGGTTTAGGGGTGATGAGCTATAATCTATTGCAGTTCTATGGCTGGCAGCAATCCTGGCGAGATAGTCAGCTCTCTCATTACCCCAGAGTCCTGTGAGTCCTTTAATCCATTGAAAAGTAATCTTGTTCAACTTGTTGAGGGCAATAATTTTGTCTCTTATTTCAGTGGCGAGAGGATGGGTATTTTTTCTGTTGGCTATAGCAAAGATTGCATCTCTTGAGTCCACAAGAATAGGATAATTTAAAGTGCAATTATTCTGTAGTTAAATCCATTCAACTGCCATGATGATGCCCATTAATTCCGCTTGGAAAACTGAGCAATTAATATCTAACCTTTTTATACCAATTCAGATTTCTTTTGAGTTTTTCTCGACTTCCATTCCTGCTCCGACATGGTTTTGTGTTTTCGATTCGTCTGTGAAGATGAGGACATCTGCTTTTTCTACAGCTCCTGAAATAATCAAGTTTATATGATTCTCTCTCGGATGGTATAAACTTCATCTTTTTGGGATTTCTGTTTCTTTTAGCGAGGGAACTACAGCTGATGTCTTCACCAGTTTGCATATTCCAGCCTCCGGCTTGTTACTTTTTGAACACACCTTATATTTGATGTCAACAGGTTTCTTTTCTGTAGAAATGCTTTCCTTGCCTGAGCCAACATACTTTTAATAACCATTTTGCTTTGGCCGTCACCTGGTTATTTTGCTTCCTAAGTAGCAAAACTCTCCTACTTCCTGTAGCTTTTCACCTGCCAATTTGACGTCAACAGGGGTTTCTGATTTGTTTCAGCTGTATTCAATTACAGTATTTTTGTTTTACATTTATTGATTTCCATTATGAATTATTATGGCATTGGCACAGAAAATAAGTAGGAACGCTCGAATACATGATGAAAATGGTGGTTTTGTCACGTTTTTTAGGAACTATGGTTACATTTTTCTTAAGCTGGAAATAACTGTTACAATGAAGGTGTATTCAGTGACGAAATGGTATCATCTCAATACTGGTGTAGCCGACAACTGGTCCTGTTTTTATGTGCAAGCACATTTTCTCAGCTGCTGAACAATAGTGATTGAAATAAAGAATCTGCAGAGTTATTTCTCATAGTGTTGAAGGGGTCAGCTATTAAGAAGAGAAACTTGCTTGCTTTAATGGTTTATTTAATTGTTGATCACATTTATAGAGATATGGTTAAGATAAGTATACTTCATGTATTCATTCAGGTACATCGTGTTACGGTTAAGATAACATTAGAAAATCTTATTTATAGAATAATCAGTCCATGGAAAGAGGCAGGAACAATGTACTTTTATAACCATACCCAACTTACAACAACAGAGTAATGTATAACAGTTCATATATTTTTTAATACATGGTGCTTCCATTTCCAACAAAGTTATTGCTACGAGTGGAGACAGAATTATTGATTAACATTATCAAATATAAAATCCTTGGCGAAATTAAATATTATTTTCATGCAAAAGAAAAAGAATAAGAGGAAGCAAACTATTTTTACATTAAATTCAAGGTAAACAAAGTTTTTGTCACCTAATTATTAAATTCATAGGAACAGCACAACAGTATTTCAAGGTTGACGGATTTATTCTGCTGTTCATCAAAATACTGTACATAACAGCAAAAAAAAAAAAAATCTCAATGAAGAAGATAGCCTACCCCCACTCCCCCACAATGTATTCCACAGAAGTCATTGTTTAAAATGCAATTTTTATATTTTAATGTTTTTGTGAGGATATCCATTTTACTTATTATCTAACTTTAACCTAGATATAATGTTAGCAATAATGTTTTATTCTTATTTTACTTAGGATAAGTTTTTACCATTAATAGAGCTGAAGATGACCCCATTGAAGGGTCGAAACCTGTAATGTTGCATGAATTTCTATCGATAGGCACCATATTTATTAAGAATACATTTTGAGCCAATACGGAAAAATACCTTACATTACTGGTACCTATCTTGGTTCAAACCCGGCCGATGTCGTCGGAATTTTTAAGAGCGTTAAAATCCTTCAGTATGCCTTCCTTCGGAGGGGAAGTAAAGCCGGAGGTCCCATGTCATAGATTTATGGCATGTAAAAAAGATCCTTCCAATAACTTAACTTGTGTGAAGCTAAATTTCTAGGTTAGATTTCGTTGGAACGCTCTATCAAAGTTCCAACATTCACCACTAGGTATCATTGACATCTGGTAGCGAAAGTTGGAACTACTTGAAATTGAACGGAACTTGTAGCTCACCCCATGGGTGTCCGCTTGAAGCAGCTACAGCCACTGGCAAGCCGAACATGTCCTCGGACACTCCCAGCACTTAAAGCCATACGTTAAATAAATAATAAATAAAACTTATCTTGGTCAATGATTTTGCTTTTTAAGTAAGGTGCAGGTGAATATGACATAATAATGCCCCTGGCTCTTCCCAGCTGCATCTGGCAACATGTGCCTGTGTGCAATGTGTAACACTACCACGACAAGAGCTTATAGTGCCTGGCAATCAGTCTGGGTCACATTTTCACTCTGCTTAGCACCATACTGGCCTGACTGGAACTTGCCACTTCAGACATGCAGTAGCACTGTCCAACTTACCAAGAGAGATTCTTAAGACCATTCCTAATATACTGTAATTATTTTTGTTGTTGTTGTTGTTGTTGTTACAGATTCCAAGAATTACATTTTAATAATAAAGGAACTGCGCACAAATGTGCATTACATTTTGGAGTAATCCAATAAGGAAGATATTCTCTTAGAGCATTTTCACTAAAATGGTATCGACCACACCGCTTAGCACACTGTACAGAAGGCTCATGAAAGCCAGGTCGCATGCACAGCTTATGATGGAAGGCACCTATTCAGAGCCTCATTTCATTGTTAGGTTCGGTACAATTTCTATTAGATATGGCATCAGTCCCCTTAGAATTCCAGGTCGATTTCCGCTCGCTTTCTTTGTCTCATCCTCAGGAATTCCTGTTCTTGTCTTGTAGAAGGCAATTGTAGTCTAATTCTTAAGTCTTCACTAAGAAAAGTTTCTTCATCTGGAGGGTGACATTTTTGAGATTCCCAAACTTCTTTTCAAGAATCTCGCCTTGACATTTTCTACAACTCTGAGGTCGGATAGAGTTAGGTATTCCTATAATAGTTCCAACCCATACGTTAGGGTTGGGAGAACCTTTACATAGAATAGCGTCATTGCTGTTCCTAGAGACAATTTAGTGGGTTCGGTGACATCATATAAGTTTCTGATCGCTGCCAAGTACCTACCCCTTACATGGCTTCTGAAGCAATTAGCAGGTGGTTGAAAAGTGAACCCTAAATGTTTAAAAGAATTCGCAAGTTCCAAGACTGTTTCATTGCTTTGTATCCTGTAATTTGCCGCTATTCTTCGTCCCTTCCGGAAAATCATTTGAACTGTCTTCTTTCTATTGAATGGCCATAATAATACAAACGAAGGCTTCAGCTTTATAAATATCAACAGCAGTTAATGTCCTCACATGCATTTGTTGTAAACTGAAAATAAATCAGCTGCGGATCCCTTAAGGTGCTCTGGGGTAACTGGGCCATGATTTTACAACATGACCTCCACTTACCTTCATAAAACTGTAATTTGGAACAAGTAACAAGCAATTGTTTACTGCAAAATATTATATGATTATTTGGCAATAAACAAACCAACATATTACATACCAATTAAGGCATGTTTTTAATATATTGTATTTTATATTGTTATACATTCAATTGATTTAGAAAAAATATTAGCATGATTAATTGTTTGATATAAGTACACATTCTGGACGTTGTATCGGAACCCTATTAAAAAAAAAAGGCAAAGAAAAAGGCATATAATAAGAAAAAGTAATATATTTATATATGTATTTAATTAAACCTGTTTCTGTTCGTAACTAATCCCTGGAGTGTGCTGTCACTCTGCTCTGTTCAGAAATGGCCAGGCAGGGTTGTGCTCTGCCAGAACTGCTTCACATTACCCATTACAGGGTCCTGTAGCTGGGGCTATAGAACTGGAGAGGTGTTTTGTGGATTAATGCCATGAATACCTACCCTTGAAGGCAACAATGTGACCAAAGACCCATGTTATTTTCCCTTTCCTGTCCTATCAGTGTTTATATTGATCCTTTAAAATGTTTGGTGATTTGCATGTCACGAATTTTGACTGTCTCCAATTATGAGCAATAATAATACCAAAAATTCAATAATCACTGCTTATAGCACCTCTTAGCTTAAGATGCATGCTCTACTTAGGACTGTCAATACTTGCTCGGCTCGATGCACGTGCTTCTAATATGGATGCGGGAGGCAGAAGAAAAAGGACAGCGCATCTTGCGCTTTACCTCAATGGCTCCTCGCCACTTGTCTGCTGCGTGACGTGCTAGTTCCATGCGCTTCTGTTTGCGGATCTGATGTTTCTTGTAGGCCATCTCAATGATGATGAGGCCAATTCCACCTACTATCCCTGCTGCTACAAGGATGAACACTCCAGCCATGTTTTTCAGCCCCAGTGTGTTGGGGGTCTTCTCGAATTGCTCGCACTGTTGCAAGTTGCCTTGAAGTATCCAACGATTATCCAAACTTTCCATGAAACCACCTGTAAATAAATCATTTGAATTTACTCTGAATGTATGATACAAGTTTACACTGCAGGTCTATTGGATATGAGAGACCTAATTCTTCACTCAGTGCCATGGGTAATGGCAGGGTTATTTCTAAGAAAGGGAAATTTTTCCACAAAGGTGACTGTAGTTGGTACTGAAGAGCAGAAAAATGTATAGTCTTATAGTATTTGATAATAGTTTGTTAATCTAGTAAATTTAACCCTGGCACAGACGCCATCTGAACCTCTACCTTCAAGTAACAGCCTCTTTGTTGATCTTATGCCAATTGTTTGGGTTCAGTTTCTACTGTTGACTTGTGGCGAGAGGATTACTTTACTGTTGACTCCTGTGGCACATGTCAGACAACACGCGACCTCTCCTGCTACTTGGTAAGACTTTTAGACCTGTATTTCTGTGCTCATATTATACTTTTGAATTATATTAATTCTTTGTTGGTGTCTTGAAATATAAAATGGATGGAAAAAGGGAGTTCAACGTGTCTAAAGTTAGTTTTTTGTTAAATGGAACAAAAACAAAAGCAATGGAGAAAGGCCATATGTTTGTGCCTGGGACAGTGCAGTAGTGAACTGGCACATTTTATTCCCTAAGAATTGTTTATGAGTAAATTTGGCAACATCAAGAGTTAATCTTCTAGTGAGTACCAGAACCTTTTTATTGAGAAGGAAGAAAAAATGCTAGGGACAGATGACTATGCTGTTCCACCCCATAAAGCCTCAATAACTAACTAGGAAAAAATGCACTAAAACCAATGTACAGTGTAAGAGGGTTGGTTATTCGAGTTTAACTAAGGTCTTAAATGGAACACAAACACCATATTTTTTTAAAGCAACTTGTGTATTTAATTTCTTTCATAACAAGTATACCATGTAGAAGAAACCATTGTGTGACCATAGTAAATATCGTGCTTCTTTTTGTATTACGCATTTATTTTTACTTATCGTATGGCTTTTAGAGCCGGGAGTGTCCGAGGACATGTTCGGCTCGCCTGAGTCTGTAGCTGCTTCCAGCGGACACCCTAAAGGGTGAGCTACAAGTTCCGTTCAATTTCAAGTAGGTCCAACTTTCGCCACCAGATATCAATGATACCTAGTGGTGAACGTTGGAACTTAGATAGAGCGTTCTGACGAAATCTAACCTAACAATTTTTGCTTTACACAAGTTTAGTCTGTGAAAGGATCTTTTACATGCCATAAATCTATGACATGGGACCGCCGGCTTTATTTCCCTTCCGAAGGAAGGCATACTGAAGGATTTTTAACGCTCTTAAAAAATCCGACGACTTCGGCCGGGTTTGAACCCGCTATCTTGGACATAGCAGTTCAGCATGCTACCAACTACGCCACTAAAGCCGCTTGTATTACGCAAAATCATACTAAAGAATGCCCCCTCCCCTCATGCACTTTTTTGAGCGACAGAAAAACCCTCCTGATGAGACTTGGAGGTCGAAATGAGGTTGTTGTTGGTGGGTCCAGCTGTGGAGAATATTCCTTCCCTTTTTATGTGTTTTCCCCTTTTATCTCTCTCTCTGTCTCCACTTTATATCATTGTGTTTGTACTATTTCCATGTTTACCTCTCTGTCTAATTGATGTATGTTGGTCTAAATGTAGTTTCATTTAATTTTTTGTTTTATTCATTTTCGATTTTTTCATAATTAGATGTCCACCTCTAAATTTTAAAATCCATTCCAAATTTGTATATGGTACTTTAATCTGTGTTAAGAGGGGCAGATGGCCTTGCAGTTCCACCCCTTAAAACAACAATAACTAACTTTAACTAACTTGGTCTAAATGATAATGGATTCTAGAGTTGTTTGACTTCAACCTTTTTAGGTTGCAAGCATGGCAGTAAATATATAAATGACTTACGTGGGCCAGTGAGAATTTTAATTATGGTAACTTTATAATAATTTGTTATGGATATGGATAATTTTATTTCTTTCTTTCTTTCTTTCTTTCTTTCTTGTATATACAATATTTTGTCTTTCAGTTGTGAATTATCTCTAGAGAAAATTGAAGAACACTTACTCTCGTGAAAGTCAAGGATAGCCAAAGTCACCAAGTCTGCCCATGGAGATCCCTTCTTGAGACCAATGCCATAACCTGATCGGCCAAACAGCTCACCGGCAGTAACCAACTCACAGTCTTGGGCAGCTTCGAATTCCAACCGAGAGCTGTCCCAGATGAAAGCCATCAACTTCCTAAAATAAAAAGGAAGAAGTATAAAAACAGTAGTTAATATTTCATGTCAGTGCATTGATTATTTCAGCAGAATCTTCTTATTGTTATTATATCAAGTTGAAATAATCGTTTCCACCTTGCGCCTTAGTGACTAGCATTCTACACTGTCGCTGTGGATGTCCAGGTTAGATTCTGTCCTAAGGACCTCATGAGGCAGAACTGAGAAGAGGTGGGTTAAATTCCTACCTCAGCCAATTACAAATATACACACTAGTACAGCCATCACAATGACACAGGTTATCAGACAGATTCTACACACACCCAAGTACCACATGGGATTACATGACCAGAATGTTGAAGTACAGGGTCATTGTAAAAGGTTGCAGCAATTCAAAAAATCATCTCTCCCGTTGTAAGTGCGATAAATTAATAATTCCACCAGAAAACTATTCAGGAACACATCGAGTTTTAGTTTTAGATGTGACTGCACTCTGCCCGTCACCTTCAGCCGATGCACAGAATGAGTGCGCGACAGGAAGCTGCCACGCCACTGTGTGAGTGTGATTGCAATGGCGATAGTTCAGCAGAAAGCACACTGTGTGTTGTGGTTAACAGAATTTAAATCTGTTATAACTGTTCAGTGCACTTTACGACGTGTTTATGGTAGGGATCTCCCTCATGCTAATAGCATTAGACGGTTTCAGAAAACTGGCAGCGTTGACGTGAAGAAGTCCCTCGGACGCCCTAGAACGAGTGACGAACCAAGGGAGCGCACGTATAAACATAATAACGTATGAAAAAAAACTTTTTGAGTTGGTGAATTTAACCAAAAAAATACTCGTTTTAATATCTAAAATAGTTCCCGAGCTATGAGTTTTTGAAATTGCTGCAACCTTTATCGACGACCCTGTATTATTGGTTGGTTCCTCAGTTTAGGGGCTGCAAAAATGTGGTCATGTAGCCCCGTGTACTTTGGGTGTGTGTAGAATCTGTCTGAAACCGGTGTTAATTGTGATGACTGTATTAGAGTGTGTTATCTGTTTTTAATTCAAGTAAGGACTGCAGACATTCGATTTTTTCAAGTAGTTCCTACCTTTGCCGCCAAACGCCACCATCAATGACCAAAAAGTTCAGAACTTAGTTACTAGATGCCACCGCAGTCGGCTCTTGACAACGAACGTAGGAACCAAAGAACGTTAGTCAAATGATAAACCTATATATAATTTAGCTTCACACAGGTGAAATTAGTGGAAGGTTCTTTAACATGCCATAATTCTATGACATGGCACCGCCGGCTTTACTTCCCCTCTGAAGGAAGGCATACTGAGGGAATTTTAACCCTCTTAAAAAATCCGACTACTTCGGCCGGGTTTGAACCCGCGATCTTGGGCATAGAAGCTCAGCATGCTACCAACTACGCCACCGAAGCCACAAATCCTGTATTAGAAGTCATTTTTCAGTGTTGCCTAATTCTATTAAAGGAAGTTTTCCAGTCGGTCAAGACAAATTGTGCCCAATTTCATTAGGCGGGAAAACAAGTATTTAAACTCTCTAACCTGAAAGAATTATTACATAAGATATTTATCTCTAAATAACTCGCATGTACAAATAAGAAAGGGGGAGGGGTAATCAAGTACACGTTATTTTGTGAACAATGAAAATGAAAATCCACAGCCTGCTTCCAGACGACCGACCGGGTCAGGGAATGGAATGAATGAAGCCCCCATCTAGCAGCGAGGATAGGAACTGTGCCGGCTGCCGAAGCCTGTCGCATTCCCCTGGGGCAATCATTAAATGAATGACAGATGAATGAAATGATAGTGGAGAGTGTTGCTGGAATGAAATTGGTGACAGGGAAAACCGGAGCTTAGCACGGAGCTTGACCTCCTATGACCCACAGTGGGTGTCTCTCACTTGATGTCAGTAAGTAGCACGTCCGCAGTAATATATTATGTTTTCCATAATAACAAATTATAATGTCCATTTCTTCTTCTTCTTCAGGTGTTAGAAACAATCGGTCACATAGGATATTTTTCAACAGGCGCGTTCAACTTCAAATTTTGATTAAGTAAGTCTTTATATAATAATCAGTCTTATAGACCTTATTTTTGTTCAATTTTCTCCATTTTTGTTCAAATTATACCCTCCAAACAAATTCATTTCAGGTCCGTGAAGCAGAAAAAAAGGATAAGATTTTCAGAACAGACATATCAATGTTTTCCTTCATAAACAACATATTCGACCAACAAGTTCAAGATAGCTTCTATGGACAAAGTATCCGTCAATACCAATACAAGATTAACTACAACCATAGCACATATGACAGTTCCTCAATACTTCATAGACTTTATGAGCCATGTTTTGCCAGAATTCATCTTTCAGCATAACAAGATTAAGAAACTTGAATTGTTCATGGACACGAACAGTAATTTTGAAGGGAAATTTTTTTACATTTTTTTTCCAGAATTTTCCAATTTTATTCATCGGTGTGTCATTAAATAATATATGTTCAACAGTATAATGTATGTCAAACAGCATTTATACAAGGAAACTGTGAAAAGAAGTAATGGAGTATCTTATATTCAAGTATTGCATGTTTAGCAATTTTTAAGTGTATTCAGTGTATTGTAATTATGTGGTTTTTTTTAACCTTCGATGAGGAATGTAATATATATCTTTTATTGATGGACCCTAATATTAAGTTGAATGGGCTGAGGAAGGAATCACTGTAATTCCGAAACATGTACCCTTAACAATGCTAAAATAAAATTGTGTTGATTAGGTGGAAAATTTGGAAATCTTACATTTTCGTACCCAGAGATAAACCTGTCTGCCTCCGTTTTGTCCAGCACAAATCTCACATGGAATGACTGGAATTTGAACCACGGACCCAGCGGTGTGAGGCCGGCGTGCTGCCGCCTAAGCCACGGAGGCTCACTTTGTGATCAATATCTTATGAAATATTTCTTTCAGGTCAGTTGTATAAATACTTGTTTTCCCGTCCAATATAATTGGACACAATTCGTGTTGACCGACTGAAAAGCTTTCTATAATGACCAGATGTTGCAAAGCCCCTAAGGAATCTACAACAACAACAAAAACAAAATGATGACCTAACAGGTCTGTTTATTTGTTGTTTTTAAACTCAAAGACTTCTGGGTTTGCTTGGACAGTAGTTTTTTTAAATGATTATTAATTATTAGGAATGTAAAACAAATGAAAGAAGAACTTCAAAAATTCAAAATTACTGAAGAAGATTGTCTAAATCGAATCGAGTACAGAAAGAAAATTTTTGGCCTCAAAATTCTTGTCGGGGAGAAGAAGAATCTCAACAGTGGAGAATGGACTGAAAGAAGAGCTGTGCAGTCGACCAGGATGAAAGACTTCTGGAAGAGAAAGAAGGAAACTAGACCTAAAAAGAAGTGATATTTGCGTGGTCCTTGTTGGCCTGTCCGCGGTGTATATGTATTAGGAATGAGGGCCAATGGTCCTGGCATGAATCTGGTAACAATCCAATCCACTCCACTGATTTGTTGGGCCAACCTCAAGTGAAGGTTCTGTCAAAGAACTCCTGAGAGTGCCACTGGAGTTGCAGTTTACTCACATAACATAAAGAGTGGGGAGTGCAGCTTGTGCAGTGAGAAGAGCATGTGTGGTGTTGACTGGAAATTTGTGCTTGTGGTGGTCGAGTAGAGACAGCAATGAATCTCTAAACCAGGCGTTTTCAACCTTTTTGAGATTGCGAGCACCATCCTCATGCCATATAAAGTACCCGAGAACCATTGAATCAAATATAATAATAACAACTAGCATGCGCCACTCATTCCTTTCTCTATCTCTTTTTCTCCCTCAGAAGTGCTGAAATAGCTAGGAATTTACTGCTCAGCAGGCATGCTGCAACTGCTTGCATGACTCATGTAGATAAGATAGATTTATGTGTGGACAGTCGAGTCGAATCAGCACCTTCGTGTTGCTCATAATACAGGGCTGTCCATTTATTTTTACTGCAGATTAAAAAATACTATTTCACTAAATGATAACATTTCTGACTGTCAAAACTTGTAATGAAAACACTATTATTCTGGTTCGTGCAACAAAATTTGAAATGAAGAATGGATCTCAGGGGAGCTGGTACTCGCGAGCACACTTTGGCTCATATATTGGGAGCACCAGGTTGAGAATGCCTGCTCTAAACCATGTCTTTCTGCCCCCCTCCACCACCACCCCCCATCAAATCAGAGTATGTGAGATGGCTCTACCGTTACAGTACACAATCCTGTCTGCCCCTGCTCCAGTCCACATACAGCCAAGAATGAAGACAAAGGAGAAATATTCTTTGGGGAAGGTTTGAAACGCTGTATAAATTCAGCAGTTCTTCTTGTTCTTAATTATGAGCTGGTGCTGCTGTGTCTGGGGGGTTGTTGTCATTGTTGTTTCGTTTGAGAGGCCTGGACATTGTGGTCATTCAGCCCTGTGTGTGAAGAATTTGCCTGATAGAGTGGATAGCGTGTCGGTCTACTAACCCCAAGATTGCAGGTTTGCTCCTGTTTTATTGTGATGGCTGTATTAGTGTGTGCAGATATGGGTTAGGAAGGAGGCAGCCGTGGCCTTAAGTTAGGAACCATCCTGGCATTTGCCTGGAGTAGAAATGGAAAATCATGGGAAATGACTTCCAGGATGGCTGAGAGGTTGAGTGGACTGCGTTCCAGCCCTCAGATCAGGAATCAAACCCAGACCTCCGGGGTAACAGCTAAGAATGCTAGCAGCTACGGGGAACCACCCATTACAATTGGGTACAATCGTGTTGACCGACTGAAAAACATTTAATTTTGAATTGTAACTATAACCTTGTTACAATTTTTTGCAAGTAACACAAACTGTATCGAAGTTACTTTAGAAAAGTAACTTAACCAACTCTGAATTCAGTTTAAAAATGTGATATCTTGTTATCTAAGTGTGTCATATCCCCTCCCCCTGCCCTGAAAATTACACCAAAGAATCAACTGCTTACATTAGCTGTTCTATACTTTACCCTTGTTTGACATCTCGTATGGCTTGTTCTGCAGTGTCATAGTTGTTGGCCTCCATGGTACGATACATGTTGGATAATTCCACCTGGCGACGGAAGTACATATCGACAGCTGATCCCTTTACTGTAGCGCAGGTCAAGTTTTCCATTGTATTTCGCAGCTGAAAGAGAAATGCCCTTATAACGGTTAAAAAATCTTTGAGCAAATTTTTTGAAATAAATGCTAGTAAACTGTTAACAACCATCTTACCCTAGCATCATTAATTCCAGTAAGCTTCGTTTTGGGTCTTTCTAACACAAGGAAGGCAGCCAAGTTGGCTGTGTATGAGGCAACGATAATCATGGCAAAGCCTGCCCAAACCATTCCCAGTACCCTGGCAGAGAAGCTTCTTGGTGTACCTGCAAGAAAAAGAGATATATATCAAGAAAACTGTCTGGTAGCTAAGCTCGCTAAGGTGCAACACAAGGTCATAGGGCCAAGCTATCTGCGGATTCAGTATATGAGTGTGTTTGTGCCCCTCCATTGGCTGACCTTAAAACAGTTTTCTGCGGTTTCCATGTTTTCAACTCCATGTGAATGTTACAGCTGCTTCCTTCCAACTCTTTTATTCATCGTACATTAACTCCTGTGTGTCTCATGGTGTAGTGGGTAGTTTGCTGACTCCCACCCTGAAAGTCTGGGTATGATTTCTGGCTCTGCTGAAACGTTTTGCTAGCCCCTAACTGTTGGGTGATAAATGTAACTGTTTACCTTTGCCTAAGCTATGTTGTTTTAATGGGCGCCAAGACCTCAATGCAATGTTGAAATCTAAATTTGTATTTAACAACGTCTAGCTCTGGCAGAACACCTTCAAGACACTATTCACTCAGATCGTGGTATGATTTGATCATTAACCCAACAAACAATTGTATCAGGAGAAGGAATTGGTCTATATCTAATGCTACCTACTGAAAGCAAAGATTGCATTGTAAAAGAAATGAATTTATTATATAAAACAAGTATAGCAAAATTAATAATAATAATAAGTACAAAATTTAAATTGGAGCGTTGTGATTTGAATATTACCGATAGAAAATTACGTGAAAACGGAGTCTGATAAATTGATTTTACTCTTATTTCCAAGCTATGAAGTTACTGAAATATGAAATGTAAAACAAAGAAAAATGAGAGATTGCGTATTTCTGCGTCATTTGCGCTTACCACTGGAAATTGCCAAAGCATTTCCCTCGTACTTGATGATGCCGTGAGCTTCCCACAGTCTCCTGGACGTCGTCATCTCCGTCGGAATTTGATGATATTCTGGTAGATTAGAGAATTCTATGGTCCGTACCTCGGACCCAAACACTCGTACAACCGCACTGGTTAAGTTTTGCAAAAGTTAGTCTTCAACTCCACTGAACATCGGAGCGACACGCACTTCCAACCGTACTCCGCAAGTTCTACACAGATAGTCCTCGTTTCACGGCGCGTCGAACGATATATGCACCTGTTGGCTCCCCCACCACGGTACCGTCTTCCAGCTTACGTTGTCTCCCCTGATTGGCTGAGCACGCCGCCAGTTCCCCTCCTCTGCCTCATTACACTCGGTGCGCGAGAGGGAGAAGTCGTTTTCCGTTCCAACAATTCGCCTTTTCTAGACCTTGCGACCCAGCCTTGCGTAATACTTCTCGACAGGAATCAGCTTGTATTCGAATTCCCAGTGAGTCATGTCTCTCAAATACCCTAACTGACAAAACTCCGTAAAATTCCGTAATCACATAATTTTCTATAATATTGTCGTTCGTAATAATTTGCTTGATAGCGTTTTCTAAGACATAGAAAACCTATCTGAATGTTAATAATTTTTATAAAATGCTCCGAAAATACCTTAATAATAATTATAATAAATTAATAATAATAATAAATTACCATGAAAAATTCTCTTGGCTGAACAATTTGCCGCGTAAATAAATATAGAATGGCTTCCTACTGACTTATGCCAGTTGCATAAAACCCCTCGAAAAACACGTTACATATTCGCCTCGGATCATCGGATGATTTACCGTGACGACGGTCCATTATCCGATTATCCCAGACACGTTAATAAACCCCATCCAAAATACATATTACATAAATGAAATCACCCTAAATTACAGATATATACACTCATATTTTTTCTTCACGCACTTTGCGTCAAAGTTTGTTGTCACTATGGATTGCACTTTGCAACCAGTCCAATGTTTTACATATGGAATAGTGTTCCACGGATATTTCCGCCTCTCAAATTTCTCTATGTTGGAGAAATAGACATAATTAATGTGTGAGCACTATGTATTTATGATGTCATATCACACGCATTGAAGGTGTTCTGATATATTTATATCACCATAGAACTCCCTAATTTCACTGGAGGTCCCCTCCTTATGGTGAAATTTAATCTCACTTATCACTGAGCACACGATCACACTACTGTGGCAGCGCCTCGTGACCATAATACTTAATCTCTCTTTAAAGTAGATTAAATTAATATTGACTTCTGAAAAAAAAACAGTAAATGCGCATTACATATAACACCAAATATTTCTGTGCCGTAATCGCCCTGTCTTGTTAAGTTCCCGTTAACCATATTCTACTTAATACTAGTTCTCAACACAGACCATTTCTCCTCACACAAATAATACCATTGTACAAATTATCTTAAATTACACACTTACAAATCTTACATGGCGAGGCCGTAAACAGAAATCACGTGTGCTGATATGTATGAGTTTCATAAAGGACTGTCTCGCATTCTGATGGCCCATCTTTTATCTCGTGGACGCCTTAAGCTAACAAGCCCTATTCAAGCGCTCCCCCATCTCTTGGAGATAAATGGGAACCCATCAGCGCTGCCAAAAATGGCCTTGGTGCATCGAGACAATTTAGTGCTCAACAGCATCCGACAATCCTGTCATATTTCCCTGTACCTTAAAAACTCTCATTTACTTACATACTACCCCGCTGTGTGACTTCTGATACGCCTGCCTTAAGACCAGATCTTCCACGCACCAGACACCACACTTACTCATTTGATAGGCCGGCTCGCCAGCTAAACACACTCACTTTATGACACATATTTTCGTAGACTATGTATATTATACGTTCCGTATAATCTTTTTCCCTCACTATTCTCCAGCACATATGCTGTTTTCCCAATACGTTTGGAAACTATAAATGGGCCCTCGTAGAGATAAAAGAACTTGGACATGACTTTCTCTAGCTTATTTGACTGTTTCGGCACTCTAAGTAAGACTCTGTCTCCCGGCTCGAATAGGTCAAATTTAGTTTCTTTTTGTTGGCGAATTCTCTTTTGTGCTGACTTAGATAAATTCTGTTTCGCCAACTGGACAGTGTAATCCATCCCCGGTTGCTTACCCTCATTTAATCCCAACACCCTCGCTAGTTCATTTTGTGGTCTTTTTCCGAAGTGAACTTCGTATGGCGTCAATTTCGTGCTCTCATGCTGGACAGAATTCAGCCAAGTCTTGACCTTGGGAAGATGTCCAACCCAGGCCGCATGCTTGTCATGCACTAGAGTCCGAAAAAGACGAGCCACTTCCCTTAATGGACGCTCTGCAGAATTACCCTGAGGGTACCTTACAGAGGAATGAACGTGTGTTATACCAGCTTCCTGCATACTGGTTCTCCATTTCTTTGCAGTAAACTGTGGTCCACTGTCAGATAGTATCCTGAGAGGAATGCCAAACTCAGGTACATACTTATTAATGATCAGACGGCTACACGCTAGTCCCGTGGCTTTCCTTAGCGGATATAGCTTGACATACTTACTAAAAGCGTCAATAACTATAAAAATGTACTCGTAGCCGTACTGTCCTTTAACGATCGGGCCAAATAAATCCACACACAGTAGTTCGCCGGGACTACTGGTGAGAACTGCAGATCTCTCCCCCACTAAATATTTAACTGGATATTTACTCCTTTGACAGGTGTCACACTTAGCTAAAATCCTCCTAACATCCCTTCCCATTTTACTCCAAATGAAGTCACGACCAATTTCATAGAAGACCTTGGCAGCACCAAAGTGTCCTAATTCCCTATGAATGAACCAAATTAGCTCCTCCCGCAAAGTGACAGGAACACATATTGCCCACCGATTATTCCTACATTTCCTTGCAAGAAGCCCATCCTGCATCTTGTACATGAACCGTCCTACTTTCACATACTCTTCTTCACCTATTTCCAACCTAGCCAGTGGCTCCTTTAACTTAACGTCATCGTTGCTCCACTAACATATTTCTCAGTGTCTGTAACGATGCCCTGTTGCTACTGTCCACACATGCACATATTAAAATACCGTCCTCTGCTTTAACCACAGGATAATCCCTACATAAATTAGTGTCCCTCGATAGCATGTCTGCAAGAATGTTATCTTTACCTTTAATATATTTTACTGTGAATTCGTATTCCTGCAGAGCAAGAATCCACCTACTAACTCTGTTAGAACTGAGTTTACAAGTCCTCATATACAGTAATGCATGGTGATCTGTGTGGATCTCAAATTTCCCCCCTACTAAATACATTCTAAATTTCCCTAAACTGAAAACAATACCTAAAAGCTCTAACTCAGTAATCGTGTATCTTTTCTCTGCTGCAGTCAGTCCTCGCGAGGCTAAAGATACAATGCACAGATTACCCTCATCATCTTTCTGACATAATACTCCAGCAATGCCTATATGTGAAGCATCTGTCATAACCACATATTCCTTATCTTTTAACGGATATTTCAGCACTACAGCTTTCTCAAAACCTTCCTTCAGCGCTCTAAAAGCCTGTTCATGCTTGGACTCCCATCTCCACCGAGTCCCACTTTTAAGCAATTCCCTGAATGGTTCTACCAACCCTGAGTATTTAAGAACGAACCTCCTGAAAAAGTTGCAAATTCCCAGGTAAGTTTTTAACTGTTTAACATTCAGTGGCACCTCTGCGTTAAGTATCTTATTAACCCTACTTTCTTCTGGTGTTACACCTCTACTCGACACTCTATGACCTAAAAATGTCACTTCTGACTGACAGAATGACGACTTAGACAGCTTCAAAGTGAACCCTGCCTGATCTAACTTCTGAAAAACTATATCTAAATGACGTAGATGCTCCTCAAAACTGCGTGAACTAATTACCATATCATCTATGTAAATGGTTACAAACTCTCCTGTGTCATCCCCTAATGCGATGTTTAAAGCCCTAATTAAAGCTGCTGAACTACTCTTTAACCCATAAGGTGTTCTACAAAATTGATAAAGGTTATATTTATGACTAAAAGCTGTAAATGGTCTATCTTCGTACATAAGTGGCACTTGCCAAAAACTGGAACTCAAATCTACACAAGTGAAATACTTCTTCCCCTCAAATGTTTGCATTAATTCCTCTATTGACATAGATTTCAGCTGATCTGAACTAATTCTACTGTTAACCAAACGAGCGTCTAAACAAATACGAACAGTGCCGTCGGTCTTGGGTACCGTGATCAAAGAATTAACATATGGACTGTTAGAGTGCTCAATAATCCCATCTTCAAGCATCTGGTTAATTTGTGCCTCAACTGCACTCTGATAAGCGAAAGGTACAGGATATCTATGTCCTGTGAATACTGACCTATCAATAACGTTCAATGAATGTGTATAGCAATTGGCCATACCAATGCGATCCTCAAAAACTCTCCTATTACACAATAACACATCATAGAGCCGAACACACTGTTCATCCCCTATATTTCCCTGAAACGCAGCATCACGTAACGAGTCCTCTAGACTTCCGTTCGTAATCACACTGGCCACAAAACATGGAGAACCCCGCTCTACGGCTGGCGATATCTCATTTAAAGTACAAATCACACCTACAATACTACTCCTCTGAATATGGTCATTGAACGCTACTTCTACTTCAGAATCTCCCCATTTAAATTTCAAACTCCCTACATCATAACATAAGTTACCAGACACTCTACTTAGCCACTCTGAACCCAAGATAACACTGAATACTAAATTTGGAATTACAAGACAAATCTGCTTCTCTACATGATTATTAATTTTAATGTCTACTAAAACTTGCTTAGAAATTACTTTAGACCTCTTCCCAACAGCTGTGATAACAAAAGTGCTTTTAATTGGCATCTCCTCAAAATTTACTCCAGTTCCTTTCATTTTATCATAAAATGCACTACTTATGCAACTCTTCATACAACCACTATCAATTAAAACATCTGTGTACGCCTCGGACACGTTAAATTTAACTATGGGGCTCTTACTAACCACTTCCTGAATAATACCTTCATCATTTAGTTCATGTAATAATTCATTTCTTACATTTAGGTCATAGGGTTCCTGTATAATTGTATGGACAGGGCATGCTACAGACTGAGATTCTGACCTTACTTCGCAGCCTGGTTCGCGTTTAAAGAACCGCTACAGCTGGCCGTAGTACTACTAACTACTAAACTGGTCTGGTTGTTCTGGGCTGTGTTGTCATTGTTTGGCTGTATATTACTACCACTAGGCTGTCCTCTTCCTTGACCCCTATTCTGGTTGTAATTATTGTCATTATAATTTCTCCCTTGATTTCCCCTGTAATCATTGTTCCTCCCTTGATTTCCCCTGAAATCATTGTTCCTCCCTTGATACTGATTACCATAGCCATTTCCTCTGTTCTGATATAGCTGATTATTATTATTTCTATTTTGAGCGTTGGCCCCTTCGCCACCGTTCCCTTGAACTTCTTGATGCCTGGCTTCATTAGGTCTATTATTATTATTACCCTGGTTCCGATTGAAATTGTCCTCATAACCCCCTCTCCCTAGTGCATCAAATGTGCTTAACAAATTTTCTACTTGTGATATTGTCTTTACATTCTGGATACAAGCAGCCTCCTTGATCCTATAGGGAAAGTGCCTAAGTAGCAACCTTACCACATCACTTTCCTCCTTCAAGCCATCCAGATATTTACACACTAATACCTGCCCTAAAAAGTATTCGGTCATGGTGGAGCTTCCTTTAGGGTTATATTTACCACACACTACTCCCTCACGATGCTGCGACTGAATAACCTCATTCCAGAACTTTTCACAGAATTTCATTTTAAAATCATTAATATCAGTAAACTTGTCTCTGTAGACAGCAAACCAATTCCTCGTTTCCCCCACAAATACTTGTTCTAAAATTTCAACTACCTGGCACCACTCAATACTACCATTTTCCAACCTCTCCCCGAATTTATTTTCTATAGTGTTCATGAACTCCATTGGGCACCCCTGTCGATTGCTGAACTTACCCAGTTCTACCTCCCTGTGTGTGCTATTCACAAAAACTGGCCTATTCTGACTATTTTCTTGCCTGATCCTAGCTTTTAATTTTAATTCTAATTCTGCGATTTTCTCCTCAGCTTTCCTCTCAATACTGTTTACTGTTAATTTAATGTTTCCTTCTGATTCTTCTACTTTATCATATAGCTTTGCTTGTTTCTCCTCAATCTTGCTAATGCTCTCTCTATTACTCTCTCTTAAATCATTTACTTCTGCAAATATTTGCGAGTGGACTTTCTCAATTCTACCCCCCAGCTGTTCCTTAACCTCTTTAGTTGCTACCTGAATTTTGTCAATTTTTCCCCCCAATTGCTTTTTGACCTGCTGTGTTTCCAGTTGCACTAGTTCTTTTAAATTTTCAGCCTGTGTACTGATTCTAATTTCTAACTCCTCCTGTACTTTTCCTAATTTCTTGTCTACATCTGCAATGATCTCTTTAACCTTCTCTTCCATTACTCCTCTGATTTCTCCTCTAATCTGCTCCATTTTCACACTAATTTCCTTGTTGTTCTTATCTAATTTTGCATTTATCTGTTCTAATTTTGCATTTAAAGCTTCTGTACTTTCTTTATTTTCCCTACTGTTTTGTTCTAATTTTGCCTTTAAGGCATCTGTACTTTCTTTATTTTCCCTACTGTTTTGTTCTAATTTAGCGTTGTTTTGTTCCAGTTTAGCATTTAAAGCGTCTGTACTTTCTTTATTTTCCCTACTGTTTTGTTCTAATTTGGCGTTTAAGGCATCTGTACTTTCTTTATTTTCCCTACTGTTTTGTTCTAATTTTGCATTTAAGGCATCACTACTAACTTTGTTCTGATACATGAACTCGAGAAGTAAAGTTTTTAATTCTGGTTGGCCGCCTACACTCCGTGTTTCAGTATCGGGATTTACATCCGCTACCCCGGTACTACCATCACTCGACATACTGCTCGTATCATCACCCTCCCGTTGATGACCACTACGTAACCTCATCTGTCTTTCTTTCTCATCCCCCATAATGATATACACTGATACCGACAAATAACCCCTAAAATACAGGCACAGAAATATATACCCTTCTCCTTCCACAAATGTTATTAGGTTTTCAGCCCCAAGTTGTCGGCGACAAATGAAACGTTTTGCTAGCCCCTAACTGTTGGGTGATAAATGTAACTGTTTACCTTTGCCTAAGCTATGTTGTTTTAATGGGCGCCAAGACCTCAATGCAATGTTGAAATCTAAATTTGTATTTAACAACGTCTAGCTCTGTCAGAACACCTTCAAGACACTATTCACTCAGATCGTGGTATGATTTGATCATTAACCCAACAAACAATTGTATCAGGAGAAGGAATTGGTCTATATCTAATGCTACCTACTGAAAGCAAAGATTGCATTGTAAAAGAAATGAATTTATTATATAAAACAAGTATAGCAAAATTAATAATAATAATAAGTACAAAATTTAAATTGGAGCGTTGTGATTTGAATATTACCGATAGAAAATTACGTGAAAACGGAGTCTGATAAATTGATTTTACTCTTATTTCCAAGCTATGAAGTTACTGAAATATGAAATGTAAAACAAAGAAAAATGAGAGATTGCGTATTTCTGCGTCATTTGCGCTTACCACTGGAAATTGCCAAAGCATTTCCCTCGTACTTGATGATGCCGTGAGCTTCCCACAGTCTCCTGGACGTCGTCATCTCCGTCGGAATTTGATGATATTCTGGTAGATTAGAGAATTCTATGGTCCGTACCTCGGACCCAAACACTCGTACAACCGCACTGGTTAAGTTTTGCAAAAGTTAGTCTTCAACTCCACTGAACATCGGAGCGACACGCACTTCCAACCGTACTCCGCAAGTTCTACACAGATAGTCCTCGTTTCACGGCGCGTCGAACGATATATGCACCTGTTGGCTCCCCCACCACGGTACCGTCTTCCAGCTTACGTTGTCTCCCCTGATTGGCTGAGCACGCCGCCAGTTCCCCTCCTCTGCCTCATTACACTCGGTGCGCGAGAGGGAGAAGTCGTTTTCCGTTCCAACAATTCGCCTTTTCTAGACCTTGCGACCCAGCCTTGCGTAATACTTCTCGACAGGAATCAGCTTGTATTCGAATTCCCAGTGAGTCATGTCTCTCAAATACCCTAACTGACAAAACTCCGTAAAATTCCGTAATCACATAATTTTCTATAATATTGTCGTTCGTAATAATTTGCTTGATAGCGTTTTCTAAGACATAGAAAACCTATCTGAATGTTAATAATTTTTATAAAATGCTCCGAAAATACCTTAATAATAATTATAATAAATTAATAATAATAATAAATTACCATGAAAAATTCTCTTGGCTGAACAATTTGCCGCGTAAATAAATATAGAATGGCTTCCTACTGACTTATGCCAGTTGCATAAAACCCCTCGAAAAACACGTTACACTGCCAAGAACTTTAATTCTGGTTAGAGGTACGGTACTGAAATGGTATTGTTGAGATACAAGTCACACAAGTGGGATCAATTTCAAGACTTGCACTAGACCAGTGAGCTACATGAGTTTTAATCAACTCATGTCATGAAGTTGGCATCAGGACGAGCATCAGGCCATAAAACCCACCATCCTGCATCTCACTGAATTGGGAATAATGAGACTGGGCCATCAATGGTATGAAATTGATGATATGAAAATAACTGTATTCCAATTGGTGGCCTTGATGGTTGTTTTAATGTGTGGAACATCGAGACCATCTTCTCCGCGTAACATATAGTTATTAGACTTTAAAGGAGGAAAAGGGAACCCTCGATAAATGAGGGTTTAAGGAAAAGGAAAGGAGTGACCATGAAAACCAGAAAAATATTAGACTAGCTGGAGCTCCTTGTTTAATACTGTTGGAGTCAGAAGAGAACGTGAGTTGACCAAGGGAGGTTGGATGGGAAAGAAGACATGAACCTGGCACACCATGTGAAAGCAAAGCCAGACTTAGCATGGGCCTCATGGTTGCCAAACTACATCCCACAGGATGTAAGCCCCTAGGGGCAAATTGTAAGGCTTTGAACACCTGACGTAGATCTTTTAAGCAACCTACCAATCAATTTTGCAGTTCCACTTCCACTGCCATTTGGCTAGGACTGATCATCGCAACCAGTAGCTAAGATTTAATTTTTTGGGTTAGTTAATCAAGAGCTAATAAAGAGGAAGATGTACAGTTACAACTCGAAGCATGGAAGGAAGTTATGGAAAGGTCATCATCATCATCATCATCATCATCATCATTTCCCCTTATCCAGCTTCTGCCGGGTCGGGGTATTTATGGCACTTCTCCACTTTCCTCTTTCCTTCCACCATTCTTCTTCCACGATCTTGTCCCAGTCCAGATTTCTTTTTCTCGCGCTGTTCTTCACTGAATCAATCCACCTTGTTCTAGGTCTTCCCCTTGCTCTCCTTCCCTTGCACTTCGCCTCCAGCATCTGTCTTGGTATTCTATTTTCCTCCATCCTCTTTACATGTCCAAACCACCTTAGTTTATTCTTCTCAATTCTCTCATTTAGTTTTCCCATCCCAACTTCCTTCCTAACATCTTCATTCCTCACTCTGTCTTTCCTTGTCTTACCTATCATACTTCTTAGGAATTTCATTTCACTGGCTTGGATTCTACTCTCTTGCCTGCTCGTCAGGGTCCAAGTCTCAGCTGCATACGTTAATATGGGTACATAGTACATTTTATACATTACCTCCTTGCTTTTCCTTGGTACTTCCTTATCCCAAACAAGTTTTCTTACACTTTGATAGAATGCATTGCTCTGCTGTACCCTCCTGCCAATCTCCATGTCAAACCTACCAGTTTGCATCAATTCACTTCCTAGGTATTTGAACGTGTCCACAATTTCCAAACTCTGACTTCCAATTTTCACAATGCCCTTTCCTCGTCTTTCCCCTCTTGTCATCACCATGGTCTTGCTTTTCTCTATACTGATTTTCAGGCCATACTTCTGAATATTTTCGTTCAGTGCATCTAGTTGTTTTTGCACTTCTTCGGTGTTCCTTCCCCAGACCACAATATCGTCTGCAAATAATAGTAACTTCATTTCTTTATGTCCATATGCTTCCTTTGTTTCCTTTACAATTTCATCCATTACCATTATGAATAAAAGAGGTGACAGCACACTCCCCTGTCTTAGTCCAGTCTTGTTCCTAAACCAATCTGTCTTTCCAACAGGGGTCAGAACCCTGCTAACACAGTTGTTGTACATTGCTTGCACCATTTCCAACATTTCTCTTCCCAGTCTCTTCTTAACCATGGTTTCCCATACCTTCTCTCTGGGGACACTATCATATGCCTTTTCTAGATCTATGAAAGTCATGATCAAATCCTCTCCATATTCCCAGTTCTTTTCCATCACCTGCCTCAAGCTAAAGATTGGGTCCACTGTGGATCTTCCACTCCTGAAGCCATACTGTTCCTCTTGCAACTCTCCTTCCACCTTTCTTCTCATTCTTCTTTCTAATATCCTTTCCAGTATTTTTACTATCTGTGATATGAGGGTGATCCCTCTATAGTTATCACACACTTTCTTGTCCCCTTTCTTAAACACTGGTATTATTAGCCCTTTCACCCAGTCTTCTGGTACACATTTCCGTTTCCACACACACTTTAGCAGTCGATACAGCCATTGCATACCAACAGGTCCAGCAGCCTTTATCATTTCTACACTGATCTCATCCACCCCTGTTGCTTTTCCCATCTTCATCTTCTGTACTGCTAATTCTACCTCCAGCATTGTTATATCATCTTCTGTTATAGAGTCGTCAGGCTGTGTCACTTCGATCTCACCAGTACAATTGCTCACGTTCAATAGCTTATCGAAATACTCCTTCCATCGTCCCTTTATCTCTTCCGGGTGTGTTAACAACTCTCCATCTTCCTTTTTCACCAGCTTTGTAGTAACCCTTTCTTTCCTCTTACTTCTTAGAAGCCCATACAGCATCCTTTTACTGCCACTTACATCTGTTTCCATTCTTCGTGTAAATTCTTCCCAACTTTTCTTCTTTTCTTCTCCTACCACTTTCTTACACCTCCGTTTGCTGTCGTGATACTTCCTTTTGCTTTCTTCTGTTTGATCTCGGTTCCATTCTTTCCATGCAGACTTCTTTTCTTTCACTGCTTTCCTCACTTCCTCATTCCACCACGGTGTCTCCTTCTCTTTCACTCTTGTTGACGTCCTACCACAAGCACTCTCTGCTGCACCAGCAAATGCCTTTTTAAAGTGGGACCATTCCTCTTCTACATTTTCCACTTCAGTAACTGGGATTTGTTGCTTCAATCTCTCCTGAAAATCTTCCTGTACAGCTTTGTCTTTCAATTTCCATACTTTTATTTTACTTTCTCTGATCTCCTTTAGGTTTTCCAATTTTCCCCATCTAAATTTTGCCACCACAGTTCTATGGTCCCCATCAAATGCTTCTCCTGGTAAAGCTGTCACATCCATCAGCTTTCTGCGATTTGTCCTTTCCACCAGGAAGTAGTCAATTACTGATTTTGTTCTTCTATCACCCCACCCATATCTCGTAATTTTCCTGCTGTTTTTCTTCCGAAACCATGAATTACCCACTATCAGTCCATTCCTTTCACAAAAGTTTACAAGTTCCTCTCCTTCCCGGTTCTTTTTCCCATATCCATATGGTCCAACGACTTCTTCCTTTCCTTGTCTCTCATTTCCGACTTGTGCATTCATATCTCCCATGATCACCACTTCTACATCTGAGATTACTCTTTCTACATCCTCCAGGAATACTTCAATATCTTCTTCTCTGTTTTCAGTCTGTGGTGCATACACTTGTATGAAGTCCATCACGTCATTCTTCATCTTCATTCTAATTTTCATTATTCTGTCACTCACACACTCTACCACTTCAACATACTCCTCCAGTTGTTTCGAGGTTATCAGTCCCACGCCATTTTTTGCCTCTTGGCCACCACTCCAGTATAATGTATATCCTTTCCTCAATTTCTTCCTTCCTTTACCTTTCCATTTCACTTCACTCAGCCCCATCATTCCAACCTTCTCCCTCTCCATGAAGTCTACCACCTCCTCCACCTTGCCTGTCAGGGTCATGACATTCATGATTTCCACTTTCATTTCGGTTACTGGTCGCCCATTTCTCACAGTTCCCCCAGTACCAAAGGAACTGCGCGTCGCCTGCAGGGTACGCCCTAACCTTTTCCGAATCATTGGAAGTGCCATTTCCATTTTAGGCTATTATTACGATGGGGTCGCCACTCCCAAAGGCATTTTATGAAGCTACTGCCAGCTATTATTTAGGCCGCCCCTAACATGGAGAACAGACGCCCTTGCAGCCGCCCCTAACATGGGAAACAGACGCTGCCGATTGATGCTGTACTCATACTATTCCCCGTGTACTGGGTTGCCTCTTCCACAATCTCCACCGTTCCGAAGTCCATCTTCTCCGCTGCAGATTCCGTTGAGGTCTTCGCACGTAACCCTGTGCACGGGGCCTATGTTATACCCCATAGGACTGGGTCCTCACCAGAACTTAGCCGGTACTGTAGTTCCATGGTATATTACAGTACCGTTGCCCACCCCCGCGACTTGGACGCGCCTGGCAAGAATTATCCATGTAGCCAATTAGGATTGACTCATGGACCGGTATGGATTAAAAATAAATAAACATAAGATGGCGATGTTAAACGCAAGTCACGAACGGTTATCTATTGAAAATTGTTCCCAATCGAGTGATGTAAGTGTTCAATGTGATAACAATTCTTTATCCATTGAAGAGGTGTGTCTTAATTGTGAAGACAAAGCATGTAGTGGCGAAAAAATTGTGAGATGTGAAGGAAATCAACTGGGAAAAAAGTACGAGTTGCCGCGAGCGGCGAGTGAATCTGAACTCCTCAAATTAGAATTGGCCTCCAAAGAGGAAATAATCAAAATGCTTGTGGTTGATTTAAAAAACGCACAATCTCAAATAAGTTTCCTTAAAGAAAGACTACAAGCAGAAGAAGATAGGCCTACTCAGGCAGACTATTTAGAGGTTAGGTCTAAAACGAATGCACGCTTTCCAAGACGTAGGCCTACCTTGGTGAAATCTGGGAACATTCCTAACAACTTTATCTCCCAGAATCCATTTGAAATCCTCAGCCGTTCCGATTCCCAATTAGAAGAAAGACAAGATACCGGTATTGAAAACGGGACATCCAGATACGACAAACCTATCCATAACCCTACTAATAAGAAAAGGAGACGTCCCCGTGTACTTGTCATGGGTGACTCAATTCTGCGAAATGTAGGCCCAGTAGTTGATGATGCCGCAGTCTATTGCTATCCAGGAATAAGAACTGAGCAATTAACTAGAAAGGTATGTGCAAACGAGGTTCGTGAAGACCCTGAGGTGGTAATGATTCATGTAGAATTGATAGAAATTGTGAATTATTAAACCAGTTACTAATTTCCTATGGACTGAAACCTACAGTAAATACACCAACAAGAATAACAAAATTTAGTAAAACCACTCCTGATCAAATTTTTATAAATACAGATAAATATCACCATTCAATAGAAGTCTATTGTCCGGGTTTTAGTGACCACCATGGACAAATACTGAGTTTTGAAGTATCCGAAGTAATCAATAATAATGATAATGGAGTAAAATCAAAGTGCAGGTCATTCACTGAATCAAATGTTACATATTTCAATGACTTATTAAATAAGGAAACATGGTCAGAAATTTATGAACTAGAAAATGTAAATGATAAATTTAATGCATTTAACAGTACCCTAAAACACTATTTTGAAATAGCATTCCCCTTTAAACGAAGAACTGTTCAAAATAACAAAACTAGCAATTGGATAACAACAGGGATTATAAATTCATGTCAAAGAAAGAAATTTCTACACAAATTATATAAACAATACCACACAACACCTGAATTCAATTTATACTACAAAAAATACACTAGCATATTAAATAAGGTACCGTAATAAGACTAGCAAAGAAAATGCATAATGATAATTTTATTTCCCAATCATCTAATAAAAACAGGGCTATGTGGTCTGTAATAAAGAAAGAAACTGGAAAATGTGCTAAAATACAAAGGAACATTACACTGACCAGAAATAATAAAGTGATTAATAATCCAGAGGAAATAGCAAACACTTTTAATGACTATTTTCTGGAAATTCCGCAAAAATTATTAAATAAATCACAGGTAAATACACTAAATTCTAATAATAAAATAAATATATGCAGTGATTCTTTATTTATAAATCATGTCACAAGTGAAGAGGTAAGAATAGTTATAAAAGAGCTAAAAAATAAATTCTGTGCTGGCATTGATGGCATCCCTGATGCAATTTTAAAGAAATGTGCAGAAAATATAATAAATCCACTTACGCACTTAATAAACAGTTCAATTCTCTCAGGAACTTACCCGGATATTTTGAAGTTATCAAAAGTAATTCCAGTGCACAAAAATGGTTCAAAAGATGAATTAGATAACTATCGTCCTATTACCTTACCAACTGGTATTGCAAAAATTGTGGAAAAAATTATGTATAAGAGACTGATAAGTTTCATAGAAAAAAATAAAATATTATCAAACTCACAACATGGATTTAGAACGGAAAAATCTACACAGACAGCAATTTACGAATGTAGTAATAGTATACTGAAATTAATTGACAATAAGGAACATGTAACTGGCCTATTCTTGGATTTATCGAAAGCATTTGATGTAGTTGACCATAAAATCCTCCTTACCAAACTAAATCAATATGGTGTTAGAGGTCTAGCTAATAAATGGATAGAGTCTTACTTAACAAGGCGTAAACAAATAGTAAGCTTGAGACACAAGGATGATGGAACCAAATTACTTAATGAAACATTGTCCAATGAGGGAATTATTGAATTTGGAGTACCCCAGGGATCGGTTTTGGGCCCACTACTCTTTCTTCTATATATCAATGATGTAACACAGAACGTTCATTCACATAAGGAAATTTTGTTTGCGGACGATACAACACTCGTAATAAAAGGTGAAACTAAACAGGTCATACAGCAGTCTGCTGACTCCGTTACAGGAGAGTTAACCAAATGGACACAAGATAATCGCCTCATAATAAACTATAAAAAGACAGTATGTCTAAATTTCCACACTATACAGAATAGGAATCCTGCGATGCCCAATATAACATTAAATGGTCATCAAATAGAAAATAAATCAGAAACAAAGTTTTTAGGACTATGGATACAACAAGACTTGAAATGGAATAAACATATACAATATCTGAATACTAAACTGAACTCGATGTGCTTTGCGTTACGTATCTTGAAAACCTGCACTAGCATGCACACATTAAGAAATACTTATTTTGCTTATTTCCATTCATACTTAAGATATGGGATCATATTTTGGGGTATGTCGCCAGATGTACTAAGCACGTTTAGGATACAAAAGAGAGCGATTAGAATTATGGCAAATGTACACTCTAGAGAATCATGTAGACCTCTGTTTAAAGATTTAAACATTCTCCCACTGCCCTGCATATATATCTTTGAAAGTATTATGTTTTTTAAAAAGAATTTAATGAATAAAGATGTTTTTCTTAAAACAAACAATGATGTTCATAGGCATAACACAAGACAAAATCAAAACATTCATATTTCACACACACACACAAGCATATATCAAAAAGGAACTTTTCACACTGGAGTTAAATTATACAATAAACTACCCCAGTATATAAAACTGGCCCCAAAAATAAAAACCTTTGATAGAATGTTGAAAGCTTATCTGCAGTGCCATTGTTTTTACTCAGTAGTTGAATATTTTAGCGTATAGGAGTGATGGAATCTATAACTATATTTTACTTTTTTAATTTAATTTTAATACCTAGCTGCATGTTGTTGTATAGATTTGCTATTATAATAAGTTATAAATAGTTTTAATCTTAGTAATATATACCTGTTAGTTCTTTTATTTTATGCATGTAAATTCTGACGTGTCCTATATCAAAAATGTATTGAATGCATGTATTTGATCAAATGGAATTAATAAAAATCTATCTAATTGCTTGAACAGTTCTCCAACACCAACTCACATTATGAATGACGTGGACAAGCTCGTGGACGAAGTGAAAAGTGCCTTTCCGAGTGCAAAAGTGTGTATTAGTGGTGTATTGCAAAGACGTGACATAGACCCACGATACATTAATGCAGTGAATTCAACACTGGATTGGTTGTGTGGTGAAAAAAACATTATGTTTTTAGAAGGGAACTCTTGGTTACAAGACAGGGACCTTGCTTATGATGGTCTCCACCTCAATAGAAGAGGAATAATGAAATTTGGAAAACTTTTAAACAGAGTTGCCAAGTTTTTACTCTCGGAAAACTAATTGCTGGAACGAGTGATGACATTTTATTGTTTAGAGAGAAGAAAGCGCTGACTACAAGTGGACACCTAGGTGAAGTACAGTGCAGTGAACATAAGTACAACTGTTTGGATGATTTCATGCAACAGGACTCTAATATAAGTGCATGCATAAACTCATTAGAATTAGGTGGAGAGGTTAGGTGTTTGTACATTAATAGCAGAAGTATTCGGAATAAGCTTGATGACATTGAAATTCTCGTGCAGATGATAGGTCAGATAGATGTATTGGTAGTTACAGAAACCTGGGTGAAAAGTAATGAGGCAAATTTTTATAACTTCAACAATTTCACAAGCGTGTTTGCTCATAGAGATGACAAAGTTGGTGGGGGTCTGGGTATTTATGTATCACACAAATGGAAAGTGAACGTTAAAAGAAAGTGTGAAATGAATCATAGTTTGATGTGGATTGAGGTATTCAGAGATGATGTTAATAGTAATAGGCCAACATACAAAAGCATTGACATTATTGCAGCATATAACCCCAATAGAAGCAATGCCATACCCTTCTTAAATTCATTTGAAAGTTTTCTTAGCCAGATAAACACTAAATTATGCATCTTCCTCGGAGATACCAACATTGATATCCTAGCTGATGATCAATTAAGAAGGAAATATCTAAATTTAATAGCATGCTATGGTTTTAAACAATGCAACACTAAATATGCTACACGACTTTGTGACACTGCAGCTACCTTAATAGACCACGTGTCACTAAACAATTCAGAATTAAGTTATAAAATATCAAATGTCAGCAATGATATTAGTGATCACAGTATATTAATTCTTGATATTTCCAAGACCAATTATAGCACGTACACTCTGTCACATAAGCCGACAAAATCAACAACACACGAGGTCTCTTGGGATAGGCAACACACTCCTGAAACTAATATATCTATAAATGCAGATTCCCATAATGATGCAGATAGTCAGGGGCGGCTCCTGAGGTGGTGCCCGTGTGCCATGGCACCACCAATGTAATGAAAAGAGAATATGTGACTTTTCCCTCTCAAGAACAGTTTATATTACATTTACATTTTGAGGAAATTGTATGCATATTCTGCATTTATTTGAACGAGCGAGCAAACTGACATGCGTTCTGGTGGCGCTTTATTGAATTACTGAGCCAGACCCAACCGGCACTACCTAAGAACATCAGACCGCATCAGACACTGAACTGCAATAAGGACTAGTTTGGCTTGAGTGTGAGTGTGTTGTGTTGAGACGCATATTACCCTGAGGTAGAGCCAACGGCCCCGTGACGCGGAGCTTCAATTCTATCCACGAGATAGCAGCACGTCACAGGTAGGCTACAAGCACAAATTACATACACGTTAGAACTGCTGAACTGCTTTATCTTTCCACCACTAGAGTGCAGCATATGGCAGCACAGCTCCAGTGGTACCAGCTTGGCGATATATCACTGTGTCTGACTATTAAATAAATTCAAACTACAAAATAGTATTAGTTCTTTATTGTTTGACATTTAGCAACTTTTTAGGCGCATATTGATGACGGGGAATATTTGTTCTCTCTTTGTAATGTAAAAATTCGGAATTTTTCAACGAGTTTTACTGTGTTTCGTTAGTTTAATTTGGCGGCACAGTCTCACGTCCCAAGCGTAAACACAAATTCTCAAGTTTGACTGCAAATGTGTATGAATAGTGTCCGTCGTTAAATAGCTTTTGTGTTCATTTATATTAGATGCAATCTATATGTATGTGCGATAAGTAAGGTTGTCTTAGAGGTAGGACATCGTGTTAATTTCATCTCATCTATTTATTTAGAGACTGCAACTGAAATTGCGACAAAGAGGCTGTGCACGCGTGTGTGTTTGCAATAGTCATGCTTATTTATTCTTATATAGGCATGTTACTTAATCTTGCATAGCATTGTGTATCATGCGGCATTGACCATATAAAAACGTTTTAATCTAAGTGTGCTTTTTGAATCGTTATATTATGCAAGCTAGGTTCCTTATTAAAATTTGATTTGTTTCATGATTGAAGATCACACAGTTCGAGCGCGACGTACGAATCCGTAGGATTCACAATGAGCTCTGTGTCACCTTTCGGAAGTGTAACAATGAATAAAATAAGCGAGTTGTTACAATCTCCATTTAGCAATAGGACCCTCACTGAAAAAATAGACATTAAAAATCTGGGTAGGCCACTTCCAAATTTAAATCTCCAGCAACAGTCAAAAAATCGATGCCGCAAATTCAATCCGGAGATTTATAGCAAAAACAAATGGATTTGTGGTTCCGAAGAAGACAATGCATTCTTCTGTTTTCCTTGTGTGTTGTTCGGCGGTGATGGGAGTTGGAGTAAGACTGGTATTAGGGATGTAGGGCACATATGGTCTAAAATTAAAGTCCATGAATCATCAAAGCGACATATGGATAATGTTTTAAGCCTCTCATTTCTGGGCAAAACGAACATTCAGAGCAGGTTGGATAGTCAGTACAGACAAACTATTATCACTCACAACAAACAAGTAGATAAGAATAGGTATGTCTTAAATTTAATTATAAACTGTATCCGCTTTTGTGGTGCCTTGGAATTAGCCCTTAGGGGACATGATGAAACAGAAACATCCGAAAACAAAGGCGTATTTCGCGAATTGATTCTGTTTAGTGCTGAATTGGATAAGGACTTGAAAGTTCATCTCAGCCAGTCGTCTGTGTTTAAAGGCATCTCCAAGACTATTCAAAACGAACTGCTCGAATGCATGCTCCAGGTGTATCACGACGAAGTGTCCAAAGAAATAAAAAAGGCTGACAATATAGCAATAATCGCTGATGAAACAACTGATGTGTCTTGCAATTTTCAATTGGTTATTGTTTTGCGCTACATTGTTGAAGGAAGACCAGTAGAAAGATTTTGGAACTTTATTAATCCCGAAGGTCAAAATGCTCATGCCATTGCAGACAGCATTTTAAGTGAAATCGACCCCTTAGTGGGTGATCAACCCCGGAAATTGATTGCCCAAAGTTATGACGGAGCATCCGTTATGAGTGGTGGATTAAATGGTGTGCAAAAGTTAATCAAGGATAAGTACCCTAATGCAAATTTTATTCATTGCTATGCGCACCAACTTAATCTCATAATGTCTACAGCAGCCTCCGTTAATCGACAGACTCGCATCTTTTTCGCTCATCTCACAGGAATTTGTTCTTTTTTTTCGCATTCGCCCCAAAGATCGAAAGTGTTGCGCGAGATCATAGAGAAAAGTTTGCCTCGAGTATCACTCACACGATGGAATTACCATTCGCGTGCTGTGAAAGATATTTATGAAAATAGAGAAGACCTCGTCAAAGTTATGGACTCCATCGAAAGCAATGAGTCCATTAAGTTACCTTCCACCATTGAAAAAGCTGGAGCCTACAAGCAAAGGCTTAATGACAAGAATTTCATTTTCTGGCTAACATTTTTCAATAAGATAATGCCTCATGTTGACATAATTTTTAATCAGCTGCAAAAGAGAATTACTGACCCAATTAAAGTGAAACAAGACATTCAGCATTTTGAAGGTATCATACAGGCAATCAGGGACAATATTGATGAAATAATGAACGAGACTTTTATCAAAAGAGGCGAATCCTTACCTTCTAAAAGACCCCGAATTGGTGAGGACTGTAGAAAAAGGGACGCTCTGGAAGTATGTGATGCTATCCTTTCAGAGATAAAAATTCGCTTTCAGTTCACTGGACACCTCACAGCTACCAACCTATTTGCAGTTCAATATTTTGACAATTATATCAAAAGCTTCCCAGACCAGTATCTTGACGAAATGACGAGCGTATATACATTTCTTGATAAAAGAAAGTTGAAGGGTGAGCTGCAAGTATTCTATGCTAGGCCTGAATTGAGAGCGGTCTCTGGTGCCGTTCCATTCCTTTCGTTGATTCTGGAAGATGAGCTATGTGATACTTTTGAAGAGACAATCAAAATCTTGAAGTTGCTGATCACAATGCCTCTCTCAACATCGGAAGCGGAGCGGTGTTTCTCAATGCTCAAACGGATAAAGACCTTTCTTCGGAACACAATGAGGGAAGAGAGATTAAGTGCCTTAGGAATGTTGTCGTGTGAGAAATCATTTGTGAACAAGATTGAGAACTTCAATTCAAAGGTGATAGACGTATTTGCCAACAAGAAAGAACGAAGAATGGACTTTCAGCACCGCTCTTATTAATTCAAATGAAGGTGTCGATCGAGGTTTTGGAACAAATATATTTGGTGAGTAGGCCTAGTATAAATGTTGTTTTCTTTAAATGATTTTTCTGAGAGGTTTGTTCAATTATATTTTTAAAAAGGGTTTTTATTTAAAATGCATATGGATCAAAATATGTGTATGATATAATATCGTATGGCCTCGGAGCCAGGTGCAAGCTTTGTTGTTTGAGACCCAGAGGGCAGCTTGCATATCGAATTTTCGTTGTTCCTTGGAGGGCTATGAAAGTCAAGGAGGTTAGATATCTAAGCTCCTTGACACTATAGCGCTTTCTAGTAGAGAAAGGAGGAACTTTTGTGTTGGCAAAAAATCCCGAGATTAAAATATTTGTAGTAGTTACGCAATTTCTAAATTCGCTTCAGCTGACACTTCAATTAAAACGTCTTCTACAATAGCACAGTTAAATAATGTTAAACATATAACTTATTGCATAAAATATGCACTATCCGTACTTGCAACTTTGAATGATTTTATTGCAAATTTTTAATTTGCTGGCACCACCAAGTGAAAAATCACCAGCCGCCACTGCAGATAGTACTGTTAACTCTCTATATAACTCTTTCATCAAACAGTTGAATCTAAGGAACAGGCATAGCCAAAGAAAAATAACCAACAATACTAACAATAACAGACAGACTACTAACTTACCATGGGTCACAGCTGAACTCCTTACACTTATAAAACAACGAGACACTCTGCATGCAAAGCTCAAAAATCCCCTTCACAGAAATAATAATGATATGAACCAAGAATACTGTAGATGCCGGAATAATGTAACAAACTTAAAAAGAAGACTAAAGTCAAATTACTACTCAGATAAATTCAGAACATATGGAAACAATTCTAATAAAACTTGGGAGACTATCAAAGAAATCATACACAACAAAAAACCAACAGTTGAGACATGCACTTCACTTGAAATAGACAACAAAATTATCACAGACAATCAAGAACTATGTGAATCATTTAACTTGTTCTTCACAAACATTGCTGGAAGTCTAGCAAAAGCTATTCCTGAACAGAAGGAAATCCTCAGTAAGGACCACAATCAGTCAAATTCTCTCTACTTATATCCGACAGATGAAGCAGAGGTCAAGTCCATCATCACAAATTTAAAGAATAAAAAGAGCTGTGGATTAGATAGGATCGAGACAAATTTCATTAAAAGCAATATACAATCATTTATTAAAATCTTGGTTGAAATGATTAATGAGTCCTTAGTTACTGGCATGATACCAGATGACTTAAAAGTGGCCAAAGTAGTTCCTATATTTAAGGGTGGTGACAAAAGAAATCCAAATAATTATAGACCTGTTTCTATTTTATCGGTAGTTTCAAAAATTCTGGAAGAAGTGGTAAAAACAAGATTGCTTTCATTTCTGAACAAGAATACATTCTTTCATAATATGCAATATGGATTCAGGGAAAATTCTAGTACTGAGGCAGCAACTATTGACCTAATAACAATGCTACAAGAAACTATTGACAAAAATAATATGGCAGTTGGGTTATTTATTGATCTCACAAAAGCCTTTGATACAGTAGATCATAAAATACTGTTATCAAAATTAGAAAATGCTGGTGTCCGAGGTATAGCACTAAAATGGTTCCAAAGCTACCTTATTGGAAGAAAGCAGCATGTAGCTTTGAATAAATGCATAAGTTCAGGAAAATATATAACTCATGGAGTTCCACAAGGATCTATACTTGGACCTACATTATTCTTAATTTATATAAATGATATTGTGGAATGTAATTTGAGAGGGCATATCAAATTGTATGCAGATGATACAAATATCTTCTACACTGGGAAAGACATAATTGAAATCATACAAAATGTGCAACAAGATATAAATACTCTCTCACAATGGTTCCAGGCCAATAAATTAACAATGAACCTACAGAAGACCAATTACATGGTAATTTCAAAGCAAAGCATGAAAGAAATCACACATGACAAAATATATATAAATAATATTGAAATAAAAGAGGTTAATCAGGCAAAGTATTTAGGTCTAATCATCGACAAACACCTGACCTGGATTGAACACGTTGAACGAATTGCTAAGAAACTCTCACCTATAGTAGGGATCCTAAGGAAACTTCGGTATCTTATTCCCCTAAACCTTGTAAAACAAATCTACTATTCACTTGTACATAGCAAGCTCCAATATTTAAATGTTATTTGGGCTCACTGCAGGAAATCCACACTGAATGATTTAATGACTATTCAGAATAGGGCTATTAGAAACATATTTAACCTTCCTTACTGCACTCCAGTAAAAGATCTGTACATCAGAAGTAAAATTCTACCCCTCAGCATAAGTGCAGATCTCCGAGCAGCTATGCTAATATACAAAATTAAACACAACACAATACTCTATAGCTCTCCCTACATCTTGAACTCGGACAATCATTCTTATGGAACTAGGCATGCGAAGGACGTAGCCTTATATATCATTCACTCTTCTAAATACGGTAGAAATAGTTTCAAGTTCTCTGCATCACAGTCATATAATAAACTTCCCGATGAAGTAAAAAGTGCACCAACTTTGTCAGTATTTAAGAGGAAAACTACGAAAGTATTGGGGGAAAAATTCGATGCATCGTAATACATCAAATAAGCTTAAAAATCCTGTGCTTATCATTTTAAGAGACCTTGGTCTAAACAATCTTAGATATAGTATCAACTTTACTAATAGGCCTATGCCCTTATTCATCAATTTGTGTTACCTTCAGAATTTTCTTCCTGGTGTGTAAACACACATATTACTGTACAATTCCTCTGTACGAGCCTATGGCTCTTTGGAATTAATTGAATAAATATCATTCATTCATTCATTCAAGAGTGAAGTTGTGATATTCGGAAGATATAGAAAGATAAATGGGTATATTGAGTTGGATGCCCTCAGAGTGGAGGTAGTGATGGTAGGATAACAGATGAGATTACCAAGAGGCTGCAAAAAAGGAGGAAATTTTTATCAAACAATAAAACATCTGGTTTGGAATAAAGAAGTTCCAGAAAAAGCAAAACTCCTCATGTGTAAGACTTATTACTCACCCATTGCCACGTACGGAGCAGAAACATGGGTAATGACGGGAAGGGACCGGAGCAGACTGCAAGCAGGTGAAATGAGGTTTCTCAGAGAAGTTAAAGGGAAAACAAGATTGGACAGAATAAGAAATGTAGAAATTAGAAAAGAACTAAATCAGGCAAGTATGAGAGAGGGGGTAGAGGAAAAGAGACTACGCTGGTATGGACATGTTAAGAGGATGAGCGGGTAAAGGTTACCAAAAATAATGGAAGAAGACCTCGAGGGCGTCCTAGAATGCGCTGGAGTACAGGAGTGCGAGTCTGTATAGAGAGAAGAAGAGTTAACTGGCATTAAGTGGGGGAAGAAAAGTGGTGGGAAGACAGAATAAGATGGAGAGGGCTCGTAAACACCGAGACCCGGCAATAGCTGGATTTGGATATGTTTGTATGTATGTACAGGGTAGGCACGAATAAACACGGCAAGCTAAGCCGGCTGTGACTGGTGCAGATGGCAGCCGCGCGTACCCAGTTCAGCCGGTTGTTAATGACCCTGTAGTTAAACAAGAGGAATTTATAGTGTGTTTTTTTTTTCTTTGTGAGGGAGGGGCTTTCACAACTCTAGCTATCAACTCCGGCAGGTTTGAATCCTCATTCTCCATGAGGCAGACACTATACCGTTGCTCTAGCAAAGGAACAATTATCATGTTATTTATGAGAAGAAACTGGGGAAATACACATTCATTTGAAGATGGATAAGAGAATAGGATTTGTTGGAGTACTGATAAGTCCCATGGCATAGCCATGCTCATTAAATCGTGTACGATGGCCACGAGGGCAGATGCAACACGTCCGCACAATGCAGGTTCATATCCTGGTGCTGGCAATGGGTATCCCAAGTGTGGTTTTCCCCCAAGCTTTTCCACAGTCCCTCCAGGAAAATGCAGGGATAGTACCTTACTTCAATTTCCAGGGCACCTACCTCATCCCCGACTCTACTACAGCTACACACACTATTACAGTCATCACAGAAATATAGGTTATCAGACAAGTTCAACACTCACCCAACTACATGGTGCTGATGGCCAAGATGTCCTAAGCACCTATGAATTTTCAACAACAATGTTTCATACGGGTCTCTGTTAGATAATTGTGTGAATAAAAATGTTCTAAACTAACATCAAATGAAAGCAATTTCTTGATACACTCCCTCTTCTAATTTCATGATTTACTGAGTCAATTGCTTTTTGTGTGTGCCCCACGGCATAGCCGTGCTCGTTGAATCATGCACCATGGCCGCGAGGGCAGCTACTGCAATACTGAAGATCAGAGGTATAAATTCTAGGCCGGCCCCTTGGTGTTGGGGTAGCGCGCCTGCCTCTCACCCAGAGGCCCCGGGTTCGATTCCCGGCTCCGTCAGGAATTTTGGAAACTGATGTGAGGGCTGGAACAGGGTGCACTCAGCCACATGAGGACAATTGAGTAGCTGCCTGACAGTGAGGCAGCGCCCCGATCAGGAAAACCAAGATTAACGGCCGAGGGGACCCGATGCGCTGATCACACGTCACCCCAATATCTGCAGGCCAAATGGCTGGGCAGCGGCCGCTTGGTAGTCCTAGGCCCTTCATGGGCTGTAGTGCCAGGGGTTATTATTATTATTATTATTATTATTATAAATTCTGGGGTTCACAGCAGCTATCCTGAATGTGATTTTTCCCAGACAAATTACAAGATAGTACAGTGTCTTATTTCAATACCTAGGGCACATACCCCATCCCTGACCCTAATTCAGATACGCACGCTACTACAGAAATTAAGGTTATCAAGCTCAACAAATACCCAACTACACAGGGCTGATGACCAAGATGTCCCAAGCCCCTTAAATGAATTAACAACAACAGCTTTCTGTGTGTCTATAAATAAATTGTCTTCATTGAGAAACCTTTGAGTTGGTTATAATTAGATTGGTATTGTTCTAAAGTACGGTATGTGAACTAACTTTCCAACACTTCTAATTAACATTAATAACGTACAATGTGATATAAGTTTGAGGAATAGCATATTTTGTACAAAACAACGATACATGTTTCTATTGAGGGAATACTAACCTACCTTCTCCTATGCCACTGTTAAGAAGCACACCCCATGCAAACCAAATGGCGCTCGATAAATTGAGAGCATCTTCTTCCGTGCCATCTGTGTTGGCGAGTTTGAAGCGCCCAAATGGAGAGAACCTGTCCAAAAGGTATAGCACCAGTGCCACCACATGCACTGATACCATCACCAAGATCCATAATGTGTTGCTGAATGGTTGCAGAAATGACACTAGAGTGGACGATCGGGAAGGCTGAAAAATAAAAGCAGGTCTTATAAGCAGATATGGCCAGTGGTTGGCAGCTGATGGTAAAATAAAAAATGAACTCCTGTAGCCCTCAAGGCTGGTGTAAGTCTTTGACATTGACACCTGTTGCTTGCCACGGTGGGTGAGTGGTTAACGCGTCGGTCTACTAACCCCAAACTTGCAGGTTCGCTCCTGGCCGTGGTAAGTGATTTTTGAAAGGCGGCAAAAATTACAATACGTAGCCTATGTCATACGATGTTGGCATGTCAAAGAACCCATTTGAATTCAGTAGGCCGTGTTCATAATGGCAAATTAATCTCCGGAGTTTCGGCCAACACAAAGTTCTTGAGTATAACAAATTTCAAAGTTTCCACCTAATCAACACACATTTATTATTTTAGTTAGCGTCTTCTAGGTACATGTTTCGGAATTTGTGTCAATTCCTTCTTCAGCCCTTCATAATTAATATTAGGAACATCATTACATAGTCCAAAATGACCTCGTCCATGTAGAAACATATCACACTAATATTAAAACACTATAAAATCTATTAACAATTTAAAACATGACAAGCTTATAGACAATAAAACAATAAAACTTTCCTGCTGTTAACAGCCACTTAATTATATAATCACTTTTATGCACATTGCTCTTTGTTTTCTTGACACAAAAGTGATTAACTACTGCACAATTTGACCATCGCACACCTAACAAGAATGTGCATAATAGTGATTATATAATTAAGTGGCTGTTAACAGCAGGAATGTTTTTGATTGTTTTATTGTCTATAAGCTTGTCATGTTTTATATTGTTAATAGTTATTATAGTGTTTTAATATTAGTGTGATATGTTTCTACATGCACGAGGTCATTTTGGTCTATGTAATGATGTTCCTAATATTAATTATGAAGGGCTGAAGAAGGAATTGACACAAATTCCGAAACATGTACCCAGAAGACGCTAACTAAAATAATAAATGTGTGTTGATTAGGTGGAAACTTTGAAATTTGTTATACTCAATTCTAAACGTCAACACGGAACCTGCAATGGATTCTTCTTCGAACAACACAAAGTTCCTCATTTCTCTACTAGAAAATACTATAGTGTTCAAGGAGCTTATATATCTTACCTCCTTGACTTTCATAGTGCTTCAAGGAACGATGAAATTCGACATGTAAGGTACCCTCTGGGTGTCAATTAACAAAGCTTGCACCCGGCACCCGAGGCCATACGATATTATTATTATTTTATAGTACTTCAAATCAGAATTAGATTTCTTGGTAGAGCTGTGAATTAAAACTAGGCCAGGGTGGCAGCCAACAATGCTAACCATACATGACGAGTGCAGATAATATGTTGAAATACGAGACCATTTTCAAGTGTTGCAAAACAAAATTATCCCGCTATTGTGAATCAAACAGTTGCATGGTTCTAAGGATGGCTGCTGCCCATCTCATAGCCTGCAGATTATGAGAAGCATAACAACATCCTCGGCTGCATGACTAGGCCTTGAATACTAATTCTCATATCAAGCAGCTACTTGATTGTCCTCACAAGGCCGAGTGTACCCCAGTCCAGCATCTCGTGAGATCCTAAATCTCTGCACCCAAAAGGCAAGCTTGCTACATGGAGCCAGTTAGATATGATGCAACAAAACATGTCTTAAGTCATTGTCTCCTAAACCTTTCCCAGTTGATCATATGCCAGAGGTGATTGTTTTAAGTTGGGTCAAATCTGATTCTTGTATGTATTTTTGAGTAGGTTACTATTGTAAGTTTAGAAATGGTCAGTAACAACAAAGATTCACTTCATATAATATTAATTTAATGCAGTGGTTCTGAACCCGTAGAAGTCTGCGGACCACTCAGTCTGAAATTGAATCACGTACGGACCACCACCCCCTCACTCACCCCCCTTACCTCCCCCCTCCCCCTCCGTCCCCCAATACATCTTATCAGTTGTAACCCTTCCCCAATAACACTTATTTTAAAGAAGTTTCAATTCAAAACCTTATAGTTCGCCGCGAGTACATTCGGACACTTCTCGTTCAACGCACATCGTTTTCGAAATCCCCTTTTACTGGTCACTTTTTTACACGTGCTGTTGGACCCTTTTCTCCTGAGGCACTCGCGGACCACCGGTTAAGAACCACTGATTTAATGGGTTACCTGATAGGAGATATGAGATATCTCGTAGAATCCGTTCTGACAGATTGGAAAAAGTAAAATGATGACAACAGAATCAACACTATTACCCTTTTACGAATTGATTGCCGGCAGTCGAGATGGGAACTATTCCGTGTTTACTTATGTCACACGTCAGCCTGCTTCTTTGAGAAGGATATGACTCAGCCCCAGTCATCGTTTAACTGTCTATGGTGACATGAGCTCCTGTGACGCGCAATGCTGCTTGACTTATGTGCAAAATGCATTCTGTCATCGCTGTGTTCCCCGCTTCGTCCCGCGGGGCAGCTACTTCAGTGAACAACAAACACTGGCGTAGCCAGGCTCAGCGGCAATCAAATCTTAAATGGGTAATACCTCATAGAAACTTAAGTATGTATAAAAAAAATTAAAAAATTAGGCACACGACGATAACCTCGATGTGGCACCCCTGGGAGCTGCAGCACATGCTTAAGAAACCACTGTCTTAAGAGTGTTTCATTACCTTCTTCTCCAGAATGGTGATACCTTGATACTTGAAAGGTTTACTGAATTCAATGAACTCGGCTCTTTCAGGGTTGATTGTCAGTGGAGCAACAATCATGTCAGCTCTGTCATCTACTAGCTCTCGGATCAGCCCCGTCCACTCTTTCTTACCTCCAGCTGTAATGGGCAACAAGACTATATTAGAATACTGTACCATACCATAATATGGAGTCCTTTCTGTAAGTTGCAGATTTAAAGATTAGGAAAAGTACAGTGTAGATTTATGCCTATAGATTCCATCACCCCATACTTAAGCGGCTTCGGTGGCATAGTTGGTAGCATGCTGAACTGCTGTGCCCAAACCCGGCCGAAGTCGTCACATTTTTTTATGAGCGTTAAAATCCTTCAGTATGCCTTCCTTCGGAGGGGAAGTAAAGTCGGTGGTCCCATGTCATAGATTTATGGCATGTAAAAGATCCTTCCACAGACTAAACTTGTGTGAAGCTAAATTCCTAGGTTAGATTTCGTTGGAACGCTCTATCGAAGTTTCAACATTCACCACTAGGTATCAGCGATATCTGGTAGCGAAAGTTTGAACAACTTGAAATTGAACGGAACTTGTAGCTCACCCTATGGGTGTCCACTTGAAGCAGCTACAGCCTCGATTCACATCAAGACAAGATCCCTGATATGTGTTGTGTGTCTGTAGGACTACTGGTTGAATAATTAGATATTTTATTCAGTCCCGCCCCCACTTTTCGGACTAAAATGTATAAATACTGAGTGGAGTGTTCACTGAAAAACATTATTATTTCATTCGTTGACAGATTGTGAAGGCTGACTACGCTCGTTCTACATTACTATTTTGGGAAGTGACAATGTCTGTTAATATGCAAGTCGCTGGACTTAGCAAGTTTCGAGCCAGTAAAAGAGAGGAACTTAAACTTTGATAAAATCATTGCTCTTAGGAGATGAAATTCTACCGCATCTCAAGTGTATAAATTAATGTGTTCTGCGTGAGAAACGTTCTAGATAACTCTTTGCTATAAGTGAGGGACAGTCATCGCTAAATATTGCTATCAGGACTTGTGGGTGGATACAGCAATCCACGCTAGCAATCTATTAGGGATATTGTGTGAGGCACTATTTTAAAACGAACTGACATTCTATTTTGAAGCAGCCAGCCAGAAATGGAGATCGTGGTATCAGCAGCTGAAGGAAGAATGGTGCTACTGAAATCGAACACGGGAATGATTGGGTGCTAAGCGCACATGGTTGGGGTCATGCCCAGGAAACGTCAACGATGGAGGTGGCTGAAAAGGATGAGTACAGAATGATTTATTTCGTTATGTAGCCTAGTTCTGGTAATCGGGGAATCCTTGTATATATTGTGTGGTTGTTTTGTTTTCTTTTGTGTGATTAGAGTGTTTTTGTTGACCGACCACTACTTTAATTTGTGAAGAGCATCGTGGTTATTCTTTTGCATTTCATTAAAATTTGTGCGGGACAGTCGATTAAATTGTACTCGTGTGCACTGAGTGTGTTTTTATGACAGATACAGCAAATGAGCGGACTGTAACGCTGATGATAAGTGAAGCTTTGGTTAGATAACGTAATTACAGTGTAGGGGGGAAAAGGTGTTATTTTGTGTGAGAAACTTCGGGTTACACAGGCTGTAAATTGTATGCGATATTGTATATTTTCTTAGCGAGAAGCATTCAGCTTCTCTGGTAATCATTCTTTTGTATTTGAGCACGTAGTAACTTGTTGTGTGTTGGAGCACTATATTTTTTTTAGGTTTATCTGTGATCTGGAGCAAATTGAGGGTGATGTGTGTTGTACCAAGGCACGGGTCTATTATTATTATTATCCTGCGCGGGGTCTGGCCAAGGTCAGTTACCTGTCGGCTGCATGGCGTCGAAGACAGGACTCATAAGGATGATGTCACTGTTAAGTATTCTACAGATCCCAAATTGCATGGTGCAGTTTTGAGGACAGATCTACGAGTTGATATGTGTTTTATTCCAGAGTGTGATTGTTAATTTTTTCTTCGGATCTCTAGCGTGTGGCTGAGAGACAATTTGAGACCTGCCTGGTGTTGACACAATGACGAGAGCTGGATATTCCAGACTGAAAAGGCTCAGATCTCAGATAAGGACAGAGGGGCCATTAGGGCCGAGGTGCGTGCTCCCGTGATAACGATCAGTTAAAGCCTGTATAATTCGAAGCGAATTAGATTAATATTTGGTGCAAGTTCTTCACATCAGAAATGCAGTTCATGATTATGCTGATTTGTATTTTGTTGCCATGTTGGCTACTGTCTTGTAATTATTGTAAATATTTTATCGCATTTTTAATGCGTCTCTGTAACTTTGGTGTGTTCGGGAAACGATCGGTTTATCCATGAGTTAGTTACGGATGACCACGATTGTATTTTCACCCTGTTTCTATAAGACCTTTTTAGGCAGCTTGATTTTGTGTGCTTTTGGCACTGATATAAATACTTCTCGCGGAAGTAATGTGTATTTTTAGTAAAGGGTAGTGTGGTCGATTGTCATGTCATTTTGTGTTAGCCATTAAGTGTGGATCCCGATGCCAAGGCGTGGTGAAAAATGTTCATGGATATGCGTCCTGCGATCTGGTTCTATGGAAGCATATCTCATGGCAATATGTACTCATTCTAACCGTAGTCTTGCCAGTAAAACCGTCAAACACAATACACGCAACAATAAGAGTAAGGACGAGGTCCATGATTTGGTTTATTTGCTGCTGTAATGTTGATTCAGAGTAACTTATTATTTGATTGTTTGATGTTGAGTTAATAAATACGGGTGTCATAAGGGATTTTTGTGTAATTGTTGTGTCATTCTTATCGGGATATTAAAATATTTGTTTTGTTTAATGTTGAGTCATCTTTGCTAATTATATTCTCCTTATGTCACCTTGAAATTATGGAAGCAAAGTACAAAATATCCAACTTCATGACGATGAACTGTACACCCCCGAATAAAATCTCGTGTACGCTTCCTCAAGGGGACATAGGAAGAATGGCGCAAGCCAACGATGGGGCTATTTCGTGTTAGGTTGGTTGGCATTTGTGAGAAACGTGGTATTAGAAATTTGGTATACAAGTTTTGCCACTGTTTCAGGTTTTGTTAAATTCAGTTAATAGGCGAAGTTTTTCCGCCAGATGTGAGAAATAAAGTAGAATCTTGGAGTTTGACAGTAAATATTAAATACGGGACACATTACTTGATTTGATATTGATGATTTTGAGATAATGTGAGTATCCGGGCGTCCAACTATAAATTAATTAGAAATGTGTAGTGATGACAAACTCAAAAATATAGTAGGAGGGTGTTAACCCTGGAAAGATTAATTATATTTGATAATTAAGTCTTGGTGGTAACGTAAAGCCAATTAAATTAGGGAAAATTTTAATAACCGATATTAAGTGTTGACACTAAGTAAATTAAAGTAAAGATATACTCAAGGATGATTGCATTGCGGGAGGTTAAAATAAAGTAAATGAATTGAGTATGATTAAAATATTTAAATGCATTGTTGTGTGTGTGCGTGGCGGAAGTTGATGTTTCTATGTGCATGACCCCTATATTCTCAAGTGAATTTATTTTGTTGTCATGGCGACAGTCGAGGAAACCAAGCAGATTGTGGAGCTTGCCACGGCAAGGAACATTGAAAATTTAGAGAAAATGAGAGCCGAACTGAAAGAACAGAGTAGGGTACAAGTTGAGGAAATAAACAATCGTATTTCACAACAGTCCGAGGAAATAAATAAGCGTATCGCGGAACAGTCGGTTATCCAAAGCGAGAAAAACCAGGAGCAATTTAGTCAGCTATCGGATAAGATCAAACAAAATACTCAGGAGCAGATGGACCAGTTAGCCAGTGAAGCAAGCAAAAAACAATGACAAACAACTAGGTCGTATGAAAGAGATGGAGGAGAGCTTCGACAGAAAACTTGGAATTCTTGATGAGACCGTAAACGCTAAGCTGAAACAAATTGAACAGGCATGTAGCTATAATTCGGATGAAATGAAACAAGCGCACGAAAAATTGAAAGAACGGTTTGATAAGGTGGAAGCGAACACTCAGGGTATGCAGCAACAAATCGAAGCAGTAGACAATAACTTTCTAGGCATAGTTAAAGAGATGGAGCGGGCCGAAATGAAAGCGACGGAGCGTTTGAAAGGGATAGAGAAAGAGCAAGGCGAATTAAAGGCGTTCTTTGATGCAAATAATAGTCAAATGGAAATACGGCTAGATAGGATGGAAATAAACCAGGAGGAAAACGCAGAGAAACTTGAGGCGAAATTCGAAGGATTGAAGATTAAAATACGCAAAGATTTGAGCCAAGAAAGGGAAAATAGTAAAGGAAGGAAGCTTGTAGTTTAACGTGACCGTTAATCTCGAGATCATGAGCCACGGGACCTCCTTTTTTACGTGGAATCCGAACCACAGGACATGGCATTTCACTTCGAAAATCTCACATGCAATGACCGGGAATCGAACCCGGACCGCATTGGTGAGAGGCATACAGCTAGACCGCTGAGCCACCACGCCCCCCAAATAGTAAAGAAGAACGCCTATCCATATTAAAGAAATTAGGAGATAATCTCGCCAGGTTGCAACTATTAGAAAAAAATGTGCATTCGAAACTGCAGGAACAGGATGATAAATTGGTTAAAGCAGAACTCAAGTCACAAGAGCTGGACACGTTGTTGGCATCCGTGAAAGACAGAGAGGGCTTGGAGAACAATAATAGCGTGGAGAACGTAAATAGCTTGGGGGCGAGTAACGGAACAGAAAGAGGGCTGAGAAATGAGCAGAGCCCACTGACCGGTTTCAACACATGAGTATTTGAGAAGTTTAGAGGCCAGACGTCGACCCCAGAGCAAACCGCATTACCCACACAAATTATACAAGTGATCAGGGGCAATGAGTACAAACCAAATCAATACACAGATGGAACAGGGACCACGCCTAAACAATTATTGCGGGAACTAGACGATTTCTTTACAGATCAGGGGGTACCGGAAAGTAAGAAATTACGAATGGTAGAGAAGTTTTTAAATGGGAACAGCTTAATTTGGTATCAGAGCTTCAAATATAATTTTGGGAGCATGCTGGACTTTAAGGATGCATTCTTAAAAAAATATTGGTCTTCAGCCCTGCAACAAAGTCTAAGAATGGACTTGTACGCTCGCAAGTATCATTCTACCCACCCAACGAGATTTGCCGATTTCTTTGCCCAACAGCTATTAAAACTGAAAGATTTAGATGACTCACCGTCCGAAAAAGACTTGGTAATGACAATAGGAAAACAGCTTCCCATGAACGTGCAGCAGTTCCTGGTAACGGCAAATATAACGACAGCAGTCGGAGCGGAAGAGATGCTCAGGAACCTAGACGAGACAAGCCTACAGCTACCGCCTCGGGGCGCGAGACACAGCGAGCAAGTAAACACTGCAGAGGTTGTGAGTGAGAGCGCTAATAATAACACTAGCACGAGGTCACAAGCAACAAATACTGGAACAGATCAGCGCCGGCAAGAAAATAATAATGGACAGTACGGGAGGTACGAAAACAGAGGAAATTACAGGAAAAACAGAAATAATTACAGACCGTACCAAAGAGGATATCAGGAAGCCGGTAATGATAGAAGGCAGGAATTTCCGTACCGAAGGAATGGTGACACGAGAAATGACCGTCAGTGGCGTAACGACAGACAGCAGACAAGGGGGTACCAAAGAGGGCACCACAACAATTGGAACGAGAGATATCACGAATCACAGAGGTACCTGCAGGAGTTACATGCTACGGAGAATAATGAACCAGATAGATGGGAAAGAGTCATGAAAAACCACCAGAACCCGGACACATTCGAGGATCAGGGAGCTGAAAGTTTAGAAAGGCAGCAGGAAACACGCAACCAGGGGGCGATACCGAGGAACTCTCGGGATAAAAAAAACAATAATTTCAGTTAAAGGAGATAGTCTCGCAAAACAGCATGGGGCTGATGACCGTGATGGTAGAATTGTTGCACACATAGCAGAGTGGGTTGCAAGACCGGAAGATTGCCTGGAGGAGGTTACTAAGCCACAGACAAATAACATCAAGAAACTACCAGTAATTTACGCAAGGATTGGGGGATTGAATGTAAGATGCCTTTTAGATACCGGGGCGCAAGTAAGTCTTATATCAGAGACATTGTTGAAGGAACTGGCACGTAATCAACATGTACCATTGATTCCTGTACCACAGTTGAAAGTAAGGGGCGTAATTCCCGAGCGATCTATAGTATGCAAGAGCACCAAGCGTACATAGAACTGGATATTTTAGGCCACACCTTCGCACAGACTTGAATTGTTATGGCAAGAATGAATTTTAATGTCATATTAGGGGCAAACTTTATTTATGATTACCAAGCAATTATTGACATGCACAACAATATTGTGAGCTTTCGGCAGATTGAAGGAATAAGGGAAGTTGCCTTACACATGGACGACGGACCTAATGATCAGGAAGTAGACACCTGGATGCTGGAAACAATTAACGAGGAAACCATTGAGGAACTATGTGATGAAGCGGAGGACGAGTGTGACATTGCTGTCGTGGAACTTGGAGAGCAGGACTACTCACAGGAAATATGGACCTTATTAGCGAATGAAGAAAAGGACGGATTCGAATTTGAATGTCTACTACAGGAGCGGCTTCGAGAAGTAAATTTGGGGGAAGCAGATAAGAAGAAATTTGAAAATATTTTACGCAAGCACAAAGAAGTTTTCGATACTGTCCCAGAGATCCAATGCTATAATCTGACATCAGAATCAGAAACACTGTGGAGTATATGAAAAGCCAAGCAGACAGACGTCTGAGGAGGATGAGAGGAAAGAAGTTGCACCGGGAATTGGTCTTAGTGAAAAAGATCCCGATATCTGATCCAGCAAGCAAAGTACTGGCCAAGTTCAGCCAGCGATATATTGGACCGTTCCGCATTGTTAGAAATCTGGGCAACAATGCATACAGGATTCAGGAAATCAGCACGGGAACGATGTCAGTCTTTAACATTGAAATCCTTAAGGCCTGTTCGCCATCTCTTGATGAATACAGTACATTTGCATTTGTCAGTTGGCACAGGCTAGAGTAAAAGGTGGCTTTTCACCGATGTCTCAGTCTCACTCATGGCTGTGATTATATGGAAGCTACTGAGGTATGGGTGGTGCTTAGTAATGGCATTCAGGGCACAGTCAGTGCCTGTGAATGCTGTGAAAGGTTCTACTCATAGGGTTAGGACTACTGTTCTGACTCGGTGAGGAAAGCAATGGCAAACTACCTCACTCCTCTTCTTGCCTAGAACGCCTCAATATAGCGCTGCCTTGGGTTTTTGTGGGTATCTACTCACATAACGTAACGGCGGTGCTTTTGAGGATCCAACCAGCCTTCGGGCTGACTACCTAACAGACAGACAAGGTGTATCTAAGGACGGAGCCGTTTGAGTACGAAGAAGACGTCGCTGAGGCAAATGTGGTACATTACCAATAAACCTCAACATACAGCACGGGGAGATTGGAGCAAGCAGCTGGAGGAAGAAACGAGTAATGGTTTGTTTACAAACGGTGCAGTCAGCCGAGGTCAGACTCGCTTAGAGAGAGAGCGGAAATGAATGGGAACAAGGCAGGTAGCAAGCGGACAGCAGGCGGAAGTGAGTCAGAAATGGGGAAACTCATTAGTAATGAGAGGAGGACACCACACAGCCAGAATGAAATTTGAAATTTTGAGTACTAGACCGTATGAAGGCACATAAAAAATCTAATCCATGTATCGCTTCGATTTTTTCTGAAGAAAAGGACGAATGAACCCTTAATATGATTACCACATATTAATGTTTCATATTTCTGGTCTGTGTGAGGACGAAAGATGACATTTGAAGGAGGCTTGCTAGTATGTTGAAATTTAGAAGCTACCTGGCAAGAACGAGTTTGGAATGCAACCCGGACTGAAGAAAGGGACACAACCCGTTAGCTGGAGTTCAAGAACCTAGTTGGCGCGTTGGACAAAATGAGTCACCCTTAAGCGTCTGTTCTTTGTGAGACAAAGGAAACGATTGTGCGTCGACGCCTACGTGGGTGGGGTCCGCATTTTACAGCGAGTTCAGAAACAGCAACCCAACCAATAAGAAATGAGGACGCGGGGCCTTTCGCGCTATTTCGAAGATACGGCATCAGAAGAAATTAAGGAGGGAAATTGATTACGATTAATTGCACGATCAAAATAAAATTCGCATGCCATAGATGTTCGATTCACATCAAGACAAGATCCCTGATATGTGTTGTGTGTCTGTAGGACTACTGGTTGAATAATTAGATATTTTATTCAGTCCCGCCCCCACCTTTCGGACTAAAATGTATAAATACTGAGTGGAGTGTTCACTGAAAAACATTATTATTTCATTCGTTGACAGATTGTGAAGGCTGACTACGCTCGTTCTACATTACTATTTTGGGAAGTGACAATGTCTGTTAATATGCAAGTCGCTGGACTTAGCAAGTATCGAGCCAGTAAAAGAGAGGAACTTAAACTTTGATAAAATCATTGCTCTTAGGAGATGAAATTCTACCGCATCTCAAGTGTATAAATTAATGTGTTCTGCGTGTGAAACGTTCTAGATAACTCTTTGCTATAAGTGAGGGACAGTCATCGCTAAATATTGCTATCAGGACTTGTGGGTGGATACAGCAATCCACGCTAGCAATCTATTAGGGATATTGTGTGAGGCACTATTTTAAAACGAACTGACATTCTATTTTGAAGCAGCCAGCCAGAAATGGAGATCGTGGTATCAGCAGCTGAAGGAAGAATGGTGCTACTGAAATCGAACACGGGAATGATTGGGTGCTAAGCGCACATGGTTGGGGGCAATGCCCAGGAAACGTCAACGATGGAGGTGGCTGAAAAGGATGAGTACAGAATGATTTATTTCGTTATGTAGCCTAGTTTTGGTAATCGGGGAATCCTTGTATATATTGTGTAGTTGTTTTGTTTTCTTTTGTGTGATTAGAGTGTTTTTGTTGACCGACCACTACTTTAATTTGTGAAGAGCATCGTGGTTATTCTTTTGTATTTCATTAAAATTTGTGCGGGACAGTCGATTAAATTGTACTCGTGTGCACTGAGTGTGTTTTTATGACAGATACAGCAAATGAGCGGACTGTATCGCTGATGATAAGTGAAGCTTTGGTTAGATAACGTAATTACAGTGTAGGGGGGAAAATGTGTTATTTTGTGTGAGAAACTTCGGGTTACACAGGCTGTAAATTGTATGCGATATTGCATATTTTCTTAGCGAGAAGCATTCAGCTTCTCTGGTAATCATTCTTTTGTATTTGAGCACGTAGTAACTTGTTGTGTGTTGGAGCACTATATTTTTTTTAGGTTTATCTGTGATCTGGAGCAAATTGAGGGTGATGTGTGTTGTACCAAGGCACGGGTCTATTATTATTATTATCCTGCGCGGGGTCTGGCCAAGGTCAGTTACCTGTCGGCTGCATGGCGTCGAAGACAGGACTCATAAGGATGATGTCACTGTTAAGTATTCTACAGATCCCAAATTGCATGGTGCAGTTTTGAGGACAGATCTACGAGTTGATATGTGTTTTATTCCAGAGTGTGATTGTTAATTTTTTCTTCGGATCTCTAGCGTGTGGCTGAGAGACAATTTGAGACCTGCCTGGTGTTGACACAATGACGAGAGCTGGATATTCCAGACTGAAAAGGCTCAGATCTCAGATAAGGACAGAGCGGCCATTAGGGCCGAGGTGCGTGCTCCCGTGATAACGATCAGTTAAAGCCTGTATAATTCGAAGCGAATTAGATTAATATTTGGTGCAAGTTCTTCACATCAGAAATGCAGTTCATGATTATGCTGATTTGTATTTTGTTGCCATGTTGGCTACTGTCTCGTAATTATTGTAAATATTTTATCGCATTTTTTGATGTGTCTCTGTAACTTTGGTGTGTTCGGGAAACGATCGGTTTATCCATGAGTTAGTTACGGATGACCACGATTGTATTTTCACCCTGTTTCTATAAGACCTTTTTAGGCAGCTTGATTTTGTGTGCTTTTGGCACTGATATAAATACTTCTCGCGGAAGTAATGTGTATTTTTTAGTAAAGGGTAGTGTGGTCGATTGTCATGTCATTTTGTGTTAGCCATTAAGTGTGGATCCCGATGCCAAGGCGTGGTGAAAAATGTTCAGGGATATGCGTCCTGCGATCTGGTTCTATGGAAGCATATCTCATGGCAATATGTACTCATTCTAACCGTAGTCTTGCCAGTAAAACCGTCAAACACAATACACGCAACAATAAGAGTAAGTGTTGAAATATGTGGCCATGGTTTGTGTTGGTCACACTGTTAATTATAAACCTGGTCCATAGAGATATGTTTCTCTTTTGTTTTTGTTTTGGTGTGTATAAAAAGAATGTTGTATCACCTTGTTCGTTCAGTTCTGTTGTAGTAAATGTCATGTACATTAAACGTGTGTTCCATTTCAATTGCCTGTGTGCCTCGTAATCCTACAGGTTATGGGCCCAGCCACGAATCCACCGTGCGAATATAAAGTGCGTATGATAGACTGATTGTTTTATGAACTGTGAATTCGGCTACGTAGCGAAATTCAACATGTCTGCAACCAGCACCTCGTTACCGGCTATAGATAAGCTGCGAGGTAGTCTAAATTACGTGGATTGGCGATTCGAGATGGAAAACGTCCTAAGACTCGAAGATCTGTGGAGCTGTATAGTTGGCTACCCGGATGGAGATACTACAACATCTGCGAAGAAAGCAAAAGACGAAAGTCGGGCTAGGGCCAGACTTAACCTCATGATGGATAAATCAATTTTCCCAATCGTCATGCCTTGTAAGACCGCGAAGGAAGTCTGGGAAGCTCTTGAAAAGGCCTACTCAGATAAAGGAGTGAATCGGAGGATCGTCATCTTGAAGAAATTGTGCAAAGTTAAATTAAAGCACTACAAGACGATGGAAGAGTATGTTAGTGAGGTTATGGGACTTGCTCAGCAACTTGCGTCTATGAATAAGGCACTGGACGACGAGTTTGTGGCAGCTCTTATGCTGAAAGGTCTACCAGATGAGTTTCAGCCTATGATTATGGCTCTGGAAAGTTCCGGAACAGAACTTACTGCAGACACAGTTCGAACCAAGTTGCTACAAGATACTACTTGGAGTGGGAAAAGTACTTCCAAGCCATCCAAGGATTCTGTTCTGTTTTCACGAGAAGACAAGACGAAGAAGAAGCCCTTCTGCTGGCAATGCAAGAAGCCAGGACACTGGAAGCGGGATTGGAGGAAAGAGGAGATGCAGAGCTCAACTCAACAGAAGTCGAAGAAAGACAAGATGATGCTGGCGACCGATGGACAGGCATTAAGTGCAAGGGCCTCTACAGGGGCCTGGTTCGTTGACTCTGGTGCTACTAAGCATATGAGTTCAAGCAAGACTGCGATGGTGAACTTCACTGCTGGTCCTAATCTGGAGATCAGTACAGAAAACAATCAAAAATTGTATGGCCAAGGATCTGGTAATGTAACTGTTCAATTAGAAAATGGTATTTCACAAACCTTGTCCAATGTAGAATATGTTCCTGGTCTCACTGCTAATCTTTTATCTGTGTCTGCTGTTACTCAAAAGGGTTATGCTGTGGTATTCACCGACAATACTTGTGAAGTTTATGATAGTGAAAACTTTGTTGCTACAGGTAATGTAGCACTGACTGCGAGTAATGTGGGGGGTGTTTACCAAGTCAATGCTCTCAGTGGTCAAGCTAATATTTGTTCAGAGGACTCAGAATATTTATGGCATAAACGACTAGGCCATCTTAACAACCACAGTATGAAGTTGTTAAGAGATAGTCTCACTCATGGAATTAATTTCTCAGATAATGGTTTTAAAAACTGTTTTTCATGTGCTGAAGGTAAACAAGCTAGACAACCATTTAAGTCAAGTAAGAGTAAAACTGTATGTAAAAATAAGCTAGATCTTATTCATTCAGACTTATGTGGGCCTATGCCAGTTCCATCTTGGAGCAATGCTCGCTATTTCTTGACCTTCATTGATGATCATTCTAGAAAGAATTTTGTGTATTTCCTTGCTAAGAAAAGTGATGTTTTGGATTGCTTTATTGATTTCAAGGCACCGGTTGAGAATCAGTGTGAAAGATCTATTAAGGTCCTACGCACTGATAATGGTGGTGAATTTTGTAGCAAAGCTTTTGAGAGGCTACTTAAATCAGAAAGTATTCAGCATCAAACTACAACTAGCTATTCTCCACAGCAGAATGGTGTAGCTGAACGCATGAATAGAACATTGCTTGATAAATGTAGAGCCATGATGAGCGAGTCTAAAGTAGATAAACGCATGTGGGCTGAAGCAATAAATACAGCAGCCTATCTTGTAAACAGGTCCCCAACCAGAAATTTTCCAGGTAAAGTTCCAGAGGAGATCTGGACTGGTAACAAGGTCAATATGGAGCATCTAAGAATTTTTGGTTGTGTAGCACAAGTTCATGTCCCTGATCAAAGGAGAAACAAGTTGGATCCTAAAAGTGAAAAACACATTTTCTGTGGTTATTGTGAGGACAGTAAAGCCTATAGATTCATGCATCCTGTTACTCATCAACTTGTTAAGTCCAGGGATGCACAGTTCTTTGAAGATGTGTTCCAGGAGGTGTCTGATGTGTCTCCAGGTAATGTTGGCCCATCCTTGCAGATTAATGAACCTGCAATGTTGCAGATCTCAGTTCCCACTGACAGTGAGGCAGAACCCGACAACTCAGGGGATGGGGCAGAGTGCATTTCGGAACTTGAAAGCGTATCGCCCATTAACAGTGCTGGTGTGGCTGAGACTGTTGACTCAGCTGATTTAAGCTATGTCCCTAGTGGAACAGATTCAGACTGCAGTGATTCTGTGGGCTCTGCCACCATAGTCAATGAGCCAATGGAGGGGGATGCCGAAGGTAATCAAAGGTATCCTAGGCGCCAACAAAAGCCTGTAGACATGTCAGACTATGTGACATACTTGACTCTCACTGATGACTCTGAACCTAGTACAGTTAAGGAGGCACTGCCCATGCCTGATAGGGTTAAGTGGGAGCAGGCTATGAAAAGAGAAATGGAGATACTTCAGTTAAATGACACATGGGATCTAGTTGATAAACCCCAGGGCAAGAATGTTGTCAGTAGTAAGTGGGTTTTCAAAGTAAAAAGAGACTCTAATGGTAACATTCAAAGGTATAAAGCCAGACTTGTGGCCAGGGGCTTCACCCAAAGGTACGGAGTAGATTTTACAGAAACTTTCTCTCCTGTTGTTCGACACAGCACGTTAAGGATGCTGCTTGCCTTGGCTGTCCAAACAGATCTGAAGGTGGTACATTGGGATGCTGAATCTGCTTTTCTCAATGGAAAGTTAGATGAAGAGATCTACATGTATCAGCCAGAAAGTTTTGTCAAGAGAGGTTCAGAGCATAAAGTTTGCAAGTTAAAAAAATCTATTTATGGCTTAAAACAATCTTCTCGTTTGTGGAATGAGCGAGCTCACTCTGTTCTTGTCAAATTGGGTTACAAAAATTGTGCTGATGAACCCTGTGTGTACTTTAAGAAACAAGCCCAAGGTATGGTAATTATTGCATTATATGTGGATGATTTCATTGTGGCTTATAATGATGAGTCTGAGATCAAGTCATTGAAGACCTGTATTGATAAAGAATTTAAGGTACGAGATCTTGGGCCAATTTCTTATATTTTAGGTATTAAAGTAAGGCAAGATAAGAAGAATGGTACAATGTATCTTAGCCAAGAGCAGTACATCAGTGAGGTTGCAAAGAAATATGGTATGCACGATGCACGTCCCATTGGTACTCCCTTGGAAGCCAAACCAAATCTTGGTGTTTCTGATACAGAAACTAGTGATCTTCCTTATAGAGAACTCATAGGTTCGCTCATGTATTTAAGTGTTTGCACGCGTCCAGATATAAGCTATGCGATATCATATCTCAGTCAATTTAATCATTGTCACAATGAATCTCACTGGTCTGCTGCAAAGCGAGTGCTGCGTTATTTAAATTGCACAAAAGACTTGTCACTTAAGTATGTCAGGAATGGAGGTCAATTCATGGGATTTGTTGATGCTGACTGGGCTAATGATAGCAATGACCGAAAATCATACAATGGTTTTGTGTTCAAAATGGCAGGTGGTGCTGTATCATGGGGGGCTCAAAAGCAAAAATGCATTTCCTTATCATCTACTGAAGCAGAATATGTTGCACTGAGTGAAGGTGTAAGAGAAGCTGTTTGGTTGAAACGTGTTTTGTCTAACTTTATAGATCTCAAGTCACCCATCATATTATTGAGTGATAGTCAATCAGCTCAAAAACTGGCAAAAAATCCAGTCCACCATAATAGGACCAAACATATTGACACTAAATATCACTATGTTAGAGATGCTTTGGATTCTAAAGCCATATGCATCAAATATGAGGAGACTTCAAAAATGTGTGCAGACATCCTAACAAAGCCTCTTCCTAAGCCTAAGCATATTTATTTTTGTAAAGACTTGGGTCTTAAATCATGTCCTCTACTCCCACAGGTTTAAGGAGGTGTGTTGAAATATGTGGCCATGGTTTGTGTTGGTCACACTGTTAATTATAAACCTGGTCCATTGAGATATGTTTCTCTTTTGTTTTTGTTTTGGTGTGTATAAAAAGAATGTTGTATCACCTTGTTCGTTCAGTTCTGTTGTAGTAAATGTCAAGTACATTAAACGTGTGTTCCATTTCAATTGCCTGTGTGCCTCGTAATCCTACAGTAAGGACGAGGTCCATGATTTGGTTTATTTGCTGCTGTAATGTTGATTCAGAGTAACTTATTATTTGATTGTTTGATGTTGAGTTGATAAATATGGGTGTCATAAGGGATTTTTGTGTCATTGTTGTGTCATTCTTATCGGGATATTAAAATATTTGTTTTGTTTAATGTTGAGTCATCTTTGCTAATTATATTCTCCTTATGTCACCTTGAAATTATGGAAGCAAAGTACAAAATATCCAACTTCATGACGATGAACTGTACACCCCCGAATAAAGTCTCGTGTACGCTTGCTCAAGGGGACAGTATGTCCACCTTGTAATATTTTCCTAAACAAGACAAGACAGCCCATGAAAGACCTTGGCCTACCAAGCTTCTGGTGCTTGACCATTTGGCTTGCAGATTGCAATGTGATGCATGGTCAGCATCAAGATTTAAACATCCTCCCACTGCCCTGCATTCATATATTTGAAAATATTATGTTTTTTTTTTTTAAGAATTTAATGAATAAAGATGTTTCTCTCAAAACAAACAATGATGTGCATAGGCATAACACAAGGCAAAATCAAACATTCATATTTCACACACACACACAAGCATATATCAAAAAGGAACTTTTCACACAGGAGTTAAATTATACTATAAACTACCCCAGTATATAAAATTGGCCCCAAAAATGAAAACCTTTGAAAGAATGTTGAAAGCTTATCTACAGTGCCAGCGTGTTTACTCTGTAGTTGAATATCTTAGCATATAGGAGCGATGAAATCTATAATTTTATTTTAATTGTAATACCTAGCTGTAAGTTGTTGTATTTATAGAACCGTCAACCGGGGTGACTACGGTCCCAGGGGTGACTATGGTCAAAATTGAGGAAAATTGTTATTGTGGCTTATTTACATATTATATATTTTTTAAACCTCATTTTTCAAATCTTCCTCCAATCTAGGCACATTTTTCTTTCCAGAAAGGTAAAACTTGTGATTCAAACCTGAAATGCGCTTTTTTTACTTTCATTTGTTTCAGCACTTGTTTTTTGACAAAAACAATAGTTGGCTAAACTGTTCATTATTGCTCCTAGGTCATCACATCTAAATGTCATCTGGAAGTGTTGTTTCTTTTTTTTATTCCTTGTTAAGGTACCGTATGTATGTAATTTTATCTTTATACGAAATTGTTTTGTACCTTAGAAGTGCAAATTTATAAACAATAGCACAATTATCTTGATTTTTGGGTTTACTATGGTCATGAGTATCAACTCATTGCAATTGCCTTAGAGGTTATGTTAGATTACTCTTTTTAAATATTGAAGATAATTAATATATTTATATTTCATTCTTCACTTGTTTGTTTCACATTTTCATATTTGTGTCCTTTTTATTTCAGTGTTAGCGGCAAAATGGTCAGGAATTACAAAAGAAGGCCTGGTTCCCGATCCTATATGGATTACTCACCGCAACAAATTGCAGATGCTATTGCCGAGTTTAGTACCAAAAAAAAACGAAAGTAAAGTCATAGATGATCATGATGCAACTCCTCAAGAAGATGAAGTGATCATTACATTTCTAAGAAGATGTCATGATTATATTGTGGCCGAAGGAAGCAGACATTTCTGTTATAGATGTGAATGCAATTCTTAAAATACTACCCCCTGCAGTTGAGCAAAGGAGGGGTAAACTAACCTTCTTTGTAAAGTTTACTGGCTTCAACGTAAAATGAAATGAAAAGGACAAATTATTCAAAATTTATAGATTTTTCATTAATGTTTGACACAATTGTAGTTTTTAGCTTTAGAATATAGTCAAATATAAGATTTCTTACATCAATATGCTTGAAAAATTATGTTCTATTTCACCATAGTCACCCCCTACTAATTCCTTCACATTTAATAACAATTTTTGAGTGATTTTAATACATGACCATAGTGTCCCCACCCCATGGGGTTACTATGGTCACTACATTTTCACATGTGAGACAATAACTTGATGTTCGAAAAAATTATTTAAGTGACTTGATGATACCTAATACTGTTTACTAAATCGCATTTCAGTTTTACATAGATATCTCAAAAAATGTGCAAGATTTTCACAAAAAAAAAACGAAAAAAGTGACCGTAGTCACCCCAGTTGACGGAATTAAGTTTTCATATTGCGATAATAAAGTAAGGTGTAAATAGTTGTCCAATAAGATTGTATCTCTTAAGATCTATTATTATAATGTGTTATAAATAGTTAATGTATTTGTAGGTATCTGTAAGTTCTTTTATTTTATAGATGTAATTTCTGACTCCTATATCAAAAAATGTATTGTATACATGTAATTGATCAAATGGATAAATAAAAAATCAAAATCAAATCAAAACTGTTGGGTGACATATGGCTGAGATTTAATAATTTTATTGCATAATCACCAATATTATGCTAGCCAACATCGTACTACTCTAAGTGCCGCCCAGGTAGGGGATTTTTGAAACAACACTAATACTTGCAGGAAAGCAAATGGCCCTGGGGTTCACTCTGCCTACAACAGAAATGAATAACAGGGTAATTCCTAGGAACAAAGGCCACCGAGCATGGAGCTGACAACTACATCCCATCTAGTGCCAATATCCACCCCTCCAAAGGCCTCCAAGGCCTATGTTTGGTGATGGTGAAGGTGACATCCTTGTCTGGGGTCTGTTTACCAGGAAAGAAATGGGACCCTTCAAATGTCTGCAAATGAATATCATTGGTTACTGATACAGGGATATACTGTAATGGTTTCCTTTGCCCTCACGTTGAGCGACAAGCGTAACGTTAATTATTGCCCCATCTGTTGGTAGCGACAAATGTAGCAGTTTCGCTGCCCCTAACTGTTGGGTGATAAATGTAACTGTTTACCTTTGCCTAAGCTATGTTGTTTTAATGGGCGCCAAGACCCCAACGCAATGCTGAAATCTAAATTTATATTTAACAACGTCTAGCTCTGGCAGAACACCTTCAAGACTCTATTCACTCAGATCGTGGTATGATTTGATCATTAACCCAACAAACAATTGTATCAGGAGAAGGAATTGGTCTATATCTAATGCTACCTACTGAAAGCAAAGATTGCATTGTAAAAGAAATGAATTTATTATATAAAACAAGTATAGCAAAATTAATAATAATAAGTATAAAATTTAAATTGGAGCGTTGCGATTTTAATATTACCGATAGAAAATTACGTGAAAACGGAGTTTGATAAATTGATTTTACTCTTATTTCCAAGCTATGAAGTTACTGAAATATGAAATGTAAAACAACGAGAAATGAGAGATTGCGTATTTCTGCGTCATTTGCGCTTACCACTGGAAATTGCCAAAGCATTTCCCTCGTACTTGATGATGCTGTGTGCTTCCCACAGTCTCCTGGACGTCGTCATCTCCGTCGAAATTTGATGATATTCTGGTAGATTAGATAATTCTATGGTCCGTACATCGGACCCAAACACTCGTATAACCACACTGGTTAAGTTTTACAAAAGTTAGTCGTCCACTCCACGGAACATCGGAGCGACTCCCGCGTCCAACCGTACTGCTTTCGTCTTACACAGAATGTCTCACAGAATGTCCTCGTTCCACGCCGGGCCGAACGATATATCTCCACGTTGGCTCCCCACTCCAGTCTCAACTTCCAGCTTACGTGGTCTCCACTGATTGGCTGAGCACGCCGCTATACTCCCCTTCTCTGGGTCATTACACTCGGCGGGAGGGTTCCGTTCCAACAATTCGCCTTTCCTGGACGCTGCGACCCAGCCTTGCGTAATACTTCCTGACAAGATTAAGCTTGTATTTGAATTCCCCGTGACTCATCTCTCTCAAATACCCTAACTGACAAAACTCCGTAAAATTCCGTAATCAGATAATTTTCTATGATATCGTCGTTCGTAATAATTTGCTTGATAGCGTTTTCTAAGACATAGAAAACCTATCTGTATGCTTATAATTTTTATAAAATGCTCCGAAAATATCTTAATAATAATTATAATAAATTAATAATAATAATAAATTAATAATAATAATAAATTAACATGAAAAATTCTCTTGGCTGAACAATTTGCCGCGTAAATAAATATAGAATGGCTTCCTACTGACTTATGCCAGTTGCATAAAAACCCCTCGAAAAACACGTTACATATTCGCCTCGGATCATCGGATGATTTACCGTGACGACGGTCCATTATCCGATTATCCCAGACACGTTAATAAACCCCATCCAAAATACATATTACATAAATGAAATCTCCCTAAATTACAGGTATATACACTCATAATTTTTCTTCACGCACTTTGCGTCAAAGTTTGTTGTCACTATGGATTGCACTTTGCAACCAGTCCAATGTTTCTCATATAAAATAGTGTTCCACGGATATTTCCGCCTCTCAAATTCCTCTATGTTGGAGAAATAGACATAATTAATGTGTGAGCACTATGTATTTATGATGTCATATCACACGCATTGAAGGTGTTCTGATATATTTATATCACCATAGAACTTCCTAATTTCACTGGAGGTCCCTTCCTTATGGTGAAATTTAATCTCACTTATCACTGAGCACACGATCACACTATTGTGGCAGCGCCTCGTGACCATAATACATGATCTCTCTTTATAAAAGATGATTAAATTAATATTGACTTCTGAAAAAAAAAACGCAAATGTGCATTACATATAACACCAAATATTTCTGTGCCGTAATCGCCCTGTCTTGTTAAGTTCCCGTAGACCATATTCTACTTAATACTAGTTCTCAACACAGATCAATTCTTCTCACACAAATAATACCTTTGTACAAATTATCTTAAATTACACACTTACAAATCTTACATGGCGAGGCAGTAAACAGAAATCACGTGTGCTGATATGTATGAGTTTCATGAAGGACTGTCTCGCATTCTGATGGCCCATCTTTTGCCTCGTGGACGCCTTAAGCAAAAATACCATGTACAAGCGCTCACCCATCTCTTGGAGGCAAATGGGAATTCACCAGCGCTACCAAATTCTGGCCTTGGTGTATCGAGACATTTTAGTGCTCAAGAGCATCCGACAATCCCGTCATATTTCCCTGTACCTTAAAATCTCTCATTTACTTACATACTACCCCCCTGTGCGACTTCTGATACGCCTGCCTGGAAGACCAGATCTTCCACGCACCAGACACCACACTTACTCATTTGATAGACTGGCTCGCCAGCTAAACACACTCACTTTATGACACATATTTTCGTAGACTATGTTTATTATACGTCCCGTATAATCTGTTTCCCTCACTATTCTCCAGCACATATGCTGTTTTCCCAATACGTTTGGAAACTATAAATGGGCCCTCGTAGAGATAAAAGAACTTGGACATGACTTTCTCTAGCTTATTTGACTGTTTCGGCACTCTAAGTAAGACTCTGTCTCCCGGCTCGAATAGGTCAAATTTAGTTTCTTTTTGTTGGCGAATTCTCTTTTGTGCTGACTTAGATAAATTCTGTTTCGCCAACTGGACAATGTAATCCATCCCCGGTTGCTTACCCTCATTTAATCCCAACACCCTCGCTAGTTCATTTTGTGGTCTTTTTCCGAAGTGAACTTCGTATGGCGTCAATTTCGTGCTCTCATGCTGGACAGAATTCAGCCAAGTCTCGACCTTGGGAAGATGTCCAACCCAGGCCGCATGCTTGTCATGCACTAGAGTCCGAAAAAGACGAGCCACTTCCCTTAATGGACGCTCTGCAGAATTACCCTGAGGGTACTTTACAGAGGAATGAACGTGTGCTATACCAGCTTCCTGCATACTGGTTCTCCATTTCTTTGCAGTAAACTGTGGTCCACTGTCAGATAGTATCCTGAGAGGAAGGCCAAACTCAGGTACATACTTATTAGTGATCAGACGGCTACACGCTAGTCCCGTGGCTTTCCTTAGCGGATATAGCTTGACATACTTACTAAAAGCGTCAATAACTATAAAAATGTACTCGTAGCCGTACTGTCCTTTAACGATCGGGCCAAATAAATCCACACAGAGTAGTTCGCCGGGACTACTGGTGAGAACTGCAGATCTCTCCCCCACTAAATATTTAACTGGATATTTACTCCTTTGACAGGTGTCACACTTAGCTAAAATCCTCCTAACATCCCTTCCCATTTTACTCCAAATGAAGTCACGACCAATTTCATAGACGTCCTTGGCAGCACCAAAGTGTCCTAATTCCCTATGAATGAACCAAATTAGCTCCTCCCGCAAAGTGGCAGGAACACATATTGCCCACCGATTATTCCTACATTTCCTTGCAAGAAGCCCATCCTGCATCTTGTACGTGAACAGTCCTACTTTCACATACTCTTCTTCACCTATTTCCAACCTAGCCAGTGGCTCCTTTAACTTAACGTCATCACGTTGCTCCACTAGCATATTTCTCAGTGTCTGTAACGATGCCCTGTTGCTACTGTCCACACATGCACATATTAAAATACCGTCCTCTGCTTTAACCACAGGATAATCCCTACATAAATTAGTGTCCCTCGATAGCATGTCTGCAAGAATGGTATCTTTACCTTCAATATATTTTACTGTGAATTCGTATTCCTGCAGAGCAAGAATCCACCTACTAACTCTGTTAGAACTGAGTTTACAAGTCCTCATATACAGTAATGCATGGTGATCTGTGTGGATCTCAAATTTCCCCCCTACTAAATACATTCTAAATTTCCCTAAACTGAAAACAATACCTAAAAGTTCTAACTCAGTAATCGTGTATCTTTTCTCTGCTGCTGTCAGTCCTCGCGAGGCTAAAGATACAATGCACAGATTACCCTCATCATCTTTCTGACATAATACTCCAGCAATGCCTATATGTGAAGCATCTGTCATAACCACATATTCCTTATCTTTTAACGGATATTTCAGCACTACAGCTTTCTCAAAACCCTCCTTCAGCGCTCTAAAAGCCTGATCATGCTTGGACTCCCATCTCCACCGAGTCCCACTTTTAAGCAATTCCCTGAATGGTTCTACCAACCCAGAGTATTTAAGAACGAACCTCCTGAAAAAGTTGCAAATTCCCAGGTAAGTTTTTAACTGTTTAACATTCTGTGGCACCTCTGCGTTAAGTATCTTATTAACCCTACTTTCTTCTGGTGTTACGCCTCTACTCGACACTCTATGACCTAAAAATGTCACTTCTGACTGACAAAATGACGACTTAGACAGCTTCAAAGTGAGCCCTGCCTGATCTAACTTCTGAAAAACTATATCTAAATGACGTAGATGCTCCTCAAAACTGCGTGAACTAATTACCATATCATCAATGTAAATGGTTACAAACTCTCCTGTGTCATCCCCTAATGCGATGTTTAAAGCCCTAATTAAAGCTGCTGAACTACTCTTTAACCCATAAGGTGTTCTACAAAATTGATAAAGGTTATATTTATGACTAAAAGCTGTAAATGGTCTATCTTCGTACATAAGTGGCACTTGCCAAAAACTGGAACTCAAATCTACACAAGTGAAATACTTCTTCCCCTCAAATGTTTGCATTTATTCCTCTATTGACATAGATTTCAGCTGATCTGAACTAATTCTACTGTTAACCAAACGAGCGTCTAAACAAATACGAACAGTGCCGTCGGTCTTGGGTACCGTGATCAAAGAATTAACATATGGACTGTTAGAGTGCTCAATAATCCCATCTTCAAGCATCTGATTAATTTTGTGCCTCAACTGCACTCTGATAAGCGAAAGGTACAGGATATCTATGTCCTGTGAATACTGACCTATCAATAACGTTCAATGAATGTGTATAGCAATTGGCCATACCAATGCGATCCTCAAAAACTCTCCTATTACACAATAACACATCATAGAGCCGAACACACTGTTCATCCTCTATACTTCCCTTAAATGCAGCATCACGTAACGAGTCCTTTAGACTACCGATCGTAATCACACTGCCCACAAAACATGGAGAACCCCGCTCTACGGCTGGCGATATCTCATTTAAAGTACAAATCACACCTACAATACTACTACTCTGAATATGGTCATTGAACGCTACTTCTACTTCAGAATCTCCCCATTTAAATTTCAAACTCCCTACATCATAACATAAGTTACCAGACACTCTACTTAGCCACTCTGAACCCAAGATAACACTGAAAACTAAATTTGGAATTAAAAGGCAAATCTGCTTCTCTACATGATTATTAATTTTAATGTCTACTAAAACTTGCTTAGAAATTACTTTAGACCTCTTCCCAACAGCTGTGATAACAAAAGTGCTTTTAATTGGCATCTCCTCAAAATTTACTCCAGTTCCTTTCATTTTATCATAAAATGCACTACTTATGCAACTCTTCATACAACCACTATCAATTAAAACATCTGTGTACGCCTCGGACACGTTAAATTTAACTATGGGGCTCTTACTAACCACTTCCTGAATAATACCTTCATCATTTAGTTCATGTAATAATTCATTTCTTACATTTAGGTCATAGGGTTCCTGTATAATTGTATGGACAGGGCATGCTACAGACTGAGATTCTGACCTTACTTCGCAGCCTGGTTCGCGTTTAAAGAACCGCTACAGCTGGCCGTAGTACTACTAACTACTGAACTGGTCTGGTTGTTCTGGGCTGTGTTGTCATTGTTTGGCTGTATATTACTACCACTAGGCTGTCCTCTTCCTTGACCCCTATTCTGGTTGTAATTATTGTCATTATAATTTCTCCCTTGATTTCCCCTGAAATCATTGTTTCTCCCTTGATTTCCCCTGTAATCATTGTTCCTCCCTTGATTTCCCCTGAAATCATTGTTCCTCCCTTGATACTGATTACCATAGCCATTTCCTCTGTTCTGATTTAGCTGATTATTGTTATTTCTATTTTGAGCATTGGCCCCTTCGCCACCGTTCCCTTGAACTTCTTGATGCCTGGCTTCATTAGGCCTATTATTATTATTACCCTGGTTCCGATTGAAATTGTCCTCATAACCCCCTCTCCCTAGTGCATCAAATGTGCTTAACAAATTTTCTACTTGTGATATTGTCTTTACATTCTGGATACAAGCAGCCTCCTTGATCCTATAGGGAAAGTGCCTAAGTAGCAACCTCACCACATCACTTTCCTCCTTCAAGCCATCCAGATATTTACACACTAATACCTGCCCTAAAAAGTATTCGGTCATGGTGGAGCTTCCTTTAGGGTTATATTCACCACACACTACTCCCTCACGATGCTGCGACTGAATAACCTCATTCCAGAACTTTTCACAGAATTTCATTTTAAAATCATTAATATCAGTAAACTTGTCTCTGTAGACAGCAAACCAATTCCTCGTTTCCACCACAAACACTTGTTCTAAAATTTCAACTACCTGGCACCACTCAATACTACCATTTTCCAACCTCTCCCCGAATTTATTTTCTATAGTGTTCATGAACTCCATTGGGCACCCCTGTCGATTGCTGAACTTACCCAGTTCTACCTCCCTGTGTGTGCTATTCACAAAAACTGGCCTATTCTGACTATTTTCTTGCCTGATCCTAGCTTTTAATTTTAATTCTAATTCTGCGATTTTCTCCTCATCCTTCCTCTCAATACTGTTTACTGTTAATTTAATGTTTCCTTCTGATTCATCTACTTTATCATATAGCTTTGCTTGTTTCTCCTCAATCTTGCTAATGCTCTCTCTATTACTCTCTCTTAAATCATTTACTTCTGCAACTATTTGCGAGTGGACTTTCTCAATTCTACCCCCCAGCTGTTCCTTAACCTCTTTAGTAGCTACCTGAATTTTGTCAATTTCTCCCCCCAATTGCTATTTGACCTGCTGTGTTTCCAGTTGCACTAGTTCTTTTAAATTTTCAGCCTGTGTGCTGATTCTAATTTCCAACTCCTTTTGTACTTTTCCTAATTTCTTGTCTATATCTGCAATGATCTCTTTAACCTTCTCTTCCATTACTCCTCTGATTTCTCCTCTAATCTGTTCCATTTTCACACTAATTTCCTTACTGTTTTGTTCTAATTTAGCCTTTACAGTTTCAGTACTCTCTCTATTTTCCCTACTGTTTTGTTCTAGTTTAGCGTTGTTTTGTTCTAGTTTAGCGTTGTTTTGTTCCAGTTTTGCATTTAAAGCGTCTGTACTTTCTTTATTTTCCCTACTGTTTTGTTCTAATTTGGCGTTTAAACTATCGCTCAATTCCCTATTGCTCTCTTTATTTTCCCTACTGTTTTGTTCTAATCTTGCATTATTCTGTTCTAACTTTGCATTTAAGGCATCACTACTAACTTTGTTCTGATACATAAACTCGAGAAGTAAAGTTTTTAATTCTGGTTGGCCGCCTACACTCCCTGTTTCAGTATCGGGATTTACCTCCGCTACCCCGGTACTACCATCACTCGACATACTGCTCGTATCATCACTCTCCCGTTGATGACCACTACGTAACCTCATCTGTCTTTCTTTCTCATCCCCCATAATGATATACACTGATACAGACAAATAACCCCCAAAATACAGGCACAGAAATATATACCCTTCTCCTTCCACAAATGTTATTAGGTTTTCAGCCCCAAGTTGTCGGCGACAAATGTAATGGTTTCCTTTGCCCTCACGTTGAGCGACAAGCGCAACGTTAATTATTGCCCCATCTGTTGGTAGCGACAAATGTAGCAGTTTCGCTGCCCATAACTGTTGGGTGATAAATGTAACTGTTTACCTTTGCCTAAGCTATGTTGTTTTAATGGGCGCCAAGACCCCAACGCAATGCTGAAATCTAAATTTGTATTTAACAACGTCTAGCTCTGGCAGAACACCTTCAAGACTCTATTCACTCAGATCGTGGTATGATTTGATCATTAACCCAACAAACAATTGTATCAGGAGAAGGAATTGGTCTATATCTAATGCTACCTACTGAAAGCAAAGATTGCATTGTAAAAGAAATGAATTTATTATATAAAACAAGTATAGCAAAATTAATAATAATAAGTATAAAATTTAAATTGGAGCGTTGCGATTTAATATTACCGATAGAAAATTACGTGAAAACGGAGTTTGATAAATTGATTTTACTCTTATTTCCAAGCTATGAAGTTACTGAAATATGAAATGTAAAACAACGAGAAATGAGAGATTGCGTATTTCTGCGTCATTTGCGCTTACCACTGGAAATTGCCAAAGCATTTCCCTCGTACTTGATGATGCTGTGTGCTTCCCACAGTCTCCTGGACGTCGTCATCTCCGTCGAAATTTGATGATATTCTGGTAGATTAGATAATTCTATGGTCCGTACATCGGACCCAAACACTCGTATAACCACACTGGTTAAGTTTTACAAAAGTTAGTCGTCCACTCCACGGAACATCGGAGCGACTCCCGCGTCCAACCGTACTGCTTTCGTCTTACACAGAATGTCTCACAGAATGTCCTCGTTCCACGCCGGGCCGAACGATATATCTCCACGTTGGCTCCCCACTCCAGTCTCAACTTCCAGCTTACGTGGTCTCCACTGATTGGCTGAGCACGCCGCTATACTCCCCTTCTCTGGGTCATTACACTCGGCGGGAGGGTTCCGTTCCAACAATTCGCCTTTCCTGGACGCTGCGACTCAGCCTTGCGTAATACTTCCTGACAAGATTAAGCTTGTATTTGAATTCCCCGTGACTCATCTCTCTCAAATACCCTAACTGACAAAACTCCGTAAAATTCCGTAATCAGATAATTTTCTATGATATCGTCGTTCGTAATAATTTGCTTGATAGCGTTTTCTAAGACATAGAAAACCTATCTGTATGCTTATAATTTTTATAAAATGCTCCGAAAATATCTTAATAATAATTATAATAAATTAATAATAATAATAAATTAACATGAAAAATTCTCTTGGCTGAACAATTTGCCGCGTAAATAAATATAGAATGGCTTCCTACTGACTTATGCCAGTTGCATAAAAACCCCTCGAAAAACACGTTACAATACTAGCAGATCATTTTAGGAATAGCACTCATTTCAGGTTCCGTATTGACCGTACATATGAAGAAAGTAAAACTTCTTCAATTTTCCGCCCAATCAATACTTTTTACTTCCAAAAACACTTCAGGGGTACATGTTTCAAAACCTATATGGTTTCTTCCTCAGCCCACATTTCTCTGCATTGGGACACATCATATGTACAACATCGAATATCAATGATGATTACAAAAACACACTTGACACATTAAAAAATTAAAATACCAATTCACACTAATAAAATTACGTGACATGTTCTCGAGCATACTTGCGTCACATATTCTATCCTATATTGTAAACTACGTGAGTAGAAAGTCTTAAATCTTGTTGCTTATGATAAAACATAGTATTGGATACTGTTCTATTTCTTGTGAACCTTTAATACTACGTTATGTAGCGTATCTTATGTTATTTTGAAGAGTACTTGGAGAAATAATTTAAAAATGCGGTGGCTGGCACTTAGAGGTGCATTGACCTCCAGTTGGTCTCGCAAACAGCTGTGTTCATTCAACATTGGGTCCTGGAACACTTTCAAGGCTGACATAGTTCCTATTACTGTTTCCGTACCACGAGGAGAATGAAAGGTTTTTTTTTTTTCAATTATAACATAGACAGTCAACCAATTGTAACCTTCTGAAGCATCACATCTAACCACCACGTGTTTCAACAAATGATGCCAGCCACCGCATTTTTAAATTGTTAAATTGTTTGGAAGTAAAAAGTATTGATTAGGTGGAAAATTAAAAAAGTATTACTTTCTTCATAGCAGATCATGTACCTACAGCCCCTTACTCCTGAATTGTGATAGAGTTGGACATAACAATGCTTCTCTGCTCCCCGAGATCACTTGACCATGATCCTGTTGAACACATCTGAGATGCTGATGAGAGAAATGTAGGTACTATGGACCATTCTCCCTTCATTTTCGGAGGCTATACAGCGGTCATCTCCAACACTTTTGGTGTCTTGTGGAGTCCAGGTTGTGTCACAGTGCCACCATTTAAGGGTGCTACTTGCTCGTAGCCAGGTAGCCTACCTGTAATTCTATCGCACATCAATATATTTATCTCCTTTTACTTATTGTCATTTTGTTAATAACATATTTGTATCAAATTGTTGCTTGCCACGGTGGGTGAGTGGTTGTCGTGTCGGTCCACCAATCCCATGCTTGCACGTTCGCTCTTGGCCATGGTAAGTGATTTTTGAAAGGCGACAAAAATCACGGCATGCATGTTATACATTGTTGGCATGTTAAAGAACCCATTTGAATTCAGTAGGCCGTGTTCGCAATGGCAAAATTAATCTCGGGATTTTCCGCCAACACAAAAGTTTCTCCTTTCTCTATTTGCTATAGTGTCAAGGAGCTTAGATATCTAACCACCTTGACTTTCATAGCACTCCATGGAACAACAAAATTCGACATGCAAGCTGCCCTCTGGGTGCAAATAACAAACCTTGCACCTGGCAACCGAGCCCATACGATATTATTATTATTATCAGGTTGTTTAATCCCTATGAAGCTGAAAGGCCTGTTGGCGAGAAAAGAAAAAAGGCAATATTGTTTATATTTTAAAAACGAGTGTGTACGGCAACACATTAAGCTCCAAGATTACAGGGAGCATTCCTTGACCTGCATAATGGAGTGCTTGTATTTACATTATCCAATTGTTTTTTATTCCCGAATGGTTTTTCGTTTGTCGAGACACAGCCGCCTGAACTTGCTGAAGTTGTCAGCTACTAGAGATTTCTTACCGGTATTCCAAGAAGAGATTGTAAAAGAGCATTCCGAGCTTCTATGCCCAAGATTGCAGGTTCAAACCCAGCCGAAGTCGGCAGATTTTTTAAGAGCATTAAAAATTCCTCAGCATGCCTTCCTTCGGAGGGGAAGTAAAGCCGGTGGGCCCATGTCATAGATTTATGGCATGTAAAAGAACCTTCCACTAAGTTCCAACTTTTGCCGCCAGGTCCAAGTTGCGGTGAAATCTAGTAGCCAAGTTCACAGCTAGGTGTTGACAGTAGCATTTGGTAGCAAAAGTAGGAACTACTTGAAATTGATCGTCTGGACTCACCCTGAATTACAGATATTACACACTAATACAGCCATCACAATTAACTCCGGTTATCAGACAGATTCTACACACACCCCAAGTACACAGGGCTACAGGACCGCATTGTCGCAGCCCCTAAACTGAGGAACCAACCAGATTGTAAAAGAATTAAATACAAACCAAAAGGCATATACGATATTGACAAAATACTGTATAATATTGTTGAATTCCACTAAAGAAAAATCTTAATAAAGATTAGTAGAGTTTTATTTAGTAAATACCATACTAAAAGTGCTTTGTATAAAATACTAGCTGAAGTACCCGTGCTTCGCTACGCGTCATAAATAAATTAAAATATGAAGGTGACAGTTAAAACAGGGGATAGGCGAGGTGCTGCGCAGAGGGAGATTAAGGATGGAACATTTTGTCCAACTACACCGCTCGGCGTTGACCGTGTTTTATAGCACAAATTTAGGTCTTACTCGCTAACGGTTGGAGATACCTTTCGGATAGGAAATGTAATTTTTAACCTCGTACATACCATCAAAAGTTTGCTATTTCTTAGCGTTCTCTTTGTATTTGAAATGGAAATATGAAAGTTTTAAACCAAAGGGTGTAGTGAAGTCACTAAAATGGTCGCCATCTTTAAATAGTACAAAGTATTGAAATCAAAAGTAACCTATATGTTAACCAGGTAAATCAGCTACTTCCATGTAAAATTCATGTAAATCGGACCAGTGGTACTTGCGTGATTGAGTAATACATAGACGCACATCATCTCATTTTTAGCCTCGCTTCGCTCGCGTCATAGTCGTGTCATATTGTTATTCAATGAAATGCAGGTTTAACCCCATTAACACCCCTTTAGAACCTGAATATCCAAAAATCCCTCCTTGGTAGGCGTTTTCGACACACAACAAACATATCCCCAAAATATCATTCTTCTAACTTTAATCGTTTGGGTTGGCCGATGAGAGTGAACATCCAAAAATCCTTCCTTAGGGGACGTTTATCTTCCAGAATTTCACCCCTCCCCATAGGCCCCTTAAATTGGATTTATGAAAAAACGGTCGAACACATATTTATTTTATTTATTTATTTATTTATTTATTTATTTATTTAATTAATTATTTATTTTTAAGCTGATTGATTTCCTCCGAGTTTCAAACTCCTCGCCTATGTCGTTTAAGAGATACAGGGTCCGTTAGGAATCTTTTAACCCCCACTTTTCATCCCTTTCACCTCATAATATACACTACATCGAAAAACCATTAGACATGTGTCAGCTTATTTTTAATGATTAGTATATATGCCAAGTATCACATCCCCAAATGAAACCACTCGTGAGATATTGTTATTCAATGAAATGCACGTTTACCCCCCTTAACACCTATTTAGAACCTGAATATTCAAAACTCTTTCCTTAGTGGACGTTTTCGACATACAACGAACATATCCCCAAAATTTCATGTTTCTAACTTTAATAATTTTGGCTGGGCTATGATGAGTGAGTGAGTCAGTCAGGACATTTTATTTCATTTATTTTTGATAATTTCACCCCTCCCCATGAACCCCTTAAATTGGATTTATGAAACGAACGGTCGAACACCTATTTACTTATTTAAAGCTGTTTTCCCCCTGAGTTTGATGAGTGAGTAAGTGAGTCAATCAGTTAGGACACTTTCTTTCCTGTTATTTTTCCCCCAGAATTTCACCTCTCTCCAAGGGCCCCTTAAATTGGATTTATGAAAAAAACAGTCGAACACCTATTTACTTGTATTTTAAGCTGTTCTTTTTCCGCCGAATTTCAAACTTCTCGCCTATGTCCTTTAAGAGATACACGCTCCGTCAAGAATCCCTCAATCCCCAATTTTCACCCCTATCACCTCATAATATACACCACATCGATAAACCCTTAGACATATGTCTGATTATTTTTAATGATTAGTTTATATACCGAATATCACATCCCCTAAGAAACAACTCATGACATATCGTTATTCATTGAAATGCACGTTTGCCCCCTTAACATCTCTTTAAAAACCGAATAAACAAAAATCATTCCTTAGTTGACGTTTTCGACATACAGCGAACATATTCCCAAAATTTCATTTTTCCAACTTTAATAGTTTTCGCCGGGCGTGATGAGTGAGTGAGTCAGACAGGACATTTTCTTTCAATTATTTTTACCAGAATTTCACCCCTCCCCATAGGCCCCTTAAATTGGATTGATGAAAAAACGCTTGTACACCTATTAACTTATTTTTAAAGCTGTCTTTTTCCCCTGAGTTTGGTGAGTGAGCGAGTTAGTCAGTTAGGACACTTTCTCTCCTTTTTCCCCTAGAATTTCACCCCACTCCATTGGCCCCTTAAAGTAATTTATGAAAAAACGGTCGAACACCGATTTACTTATCTTTTTAGCTGATGTTATTTCGCTGCGTTTCAAATTTCTCGCCTATGTCGTTTAAGAGATAGGCCTACACGCTCCGTTAGGAATCCTTCAATCCCTACTTTTCACCCCTTTCACCTCATAATAATACATCACATCGAAAAACCCTTAGAAACATGTCTGCTTATTTTTAATGATTAGTTTATATGCCGAGTATCACATCCACAAATGAAACCACTCGTGAGATATTGTTATTCAATGAAATTCAGGTTTAACCCCCTTAAAACCCCTTTAGAGCCTGAATATCCATAAATCCTCCCTTAGTGTACGGTTTTGACATACAACGAACATATCCCCAAAATGCCATGTTTCCAACTTCAATATTTTTGGCTGGGCGATGAGGAGTGAGTGAATGAGTCAGGACATTTTCTTTCATTTTTTCCCTTCAGAATTTCACCCCTCCCGATGAACCCCTTCAATTTGATAGATAAAAAACTGTCGAACAGCTATTTACTTACTTTAAAGCAGTTTTTCCCCCTGAGTTTGATGAGTGAGTCAGTCAGTCAATCAGTTAGGACATTTTCTTTCCTGTCCCCCCCCCCCCACAGAATTTCACCCCTCCCCATGGGCCTCTTAAATTGGATTTATGAAAAAACGGTCAAACCCATATTTACTTATTTTTATGCTGATTTTTTTCCCCGGAGTTTCAAACTCCTCGCCTATGTCGTTTAAGACATACACGCTCCGTTAGGAATCTTTCAATCCCTACTTTTCACCCCTTTCACCTCATAATATACACCACATCGAAAAACCCTCAGACATGTGTCTTACTTTTTAATGATGAGTTTATATGCCGTGTATCACATCCCCCAATGAAACCAATCGGGAGATATTGTTATTCAATGATATGCAGGTTTAACCCCATTAAGACCCCTTTAGAACCTGAATATCCGAAAATCCTCCCTTAGCAGACTGTTTTGAAATACAATGAACATATCCCCAAACTGTCATGTTTCTAACTTCAATAATTTTGGCTGGGCGATGATGAGTGAGTGAGTCAGGACATTTTCTTTCAATTTTCTTTTTTCAGAATTTCACCCCTCCCCAAGAACCCCTTAAATTTGATTTATGAAAAAAAAAACTGTCGAACAGCTATTTACTTACTTTAAAGCAGTTTTTCCCCCTGAGTTTGATGAGTGAGTCAGTCAGTCAATCAGTTAGGACACTTTCTTTCCTGTTTCTCCCCCCCCCTCCAGAATTTCACCCCTCCCCATGGGCCCCTTAAATTGGATTTATGATAAAACGGTCAAACAAATATTTACTTATTTTTATGCTGATTTTTTCCCGCTGAGTTTCAAACTCCTCGCCTATGTCGTTTAAGAGATACACGCTCCGTTAGGAATCTTTCAATCCCTACTTTTCACCCCTTTCACCTCATAATATACACCACATCGAAAAACCCTCAGACATGTGTCTTACTTTTTAATGATGAGTTTATATGCCGTGTATCACATCCCCCAATTAAACCAATCGGGAGATATTGCTGTTCAATGAAATGCAGGTCTACCCCCTTAACACCCCTTTAGAACCAGACTATCCAAAAATCCTCTCTTAGTGGGCATTTGCGGCCCTTGGGGAAGCTGCATACCAAATTTCATTCCAATCCGTTTGATGGTTTCTGAGATTTCGTGATGAATGAATGAGTGAGTGAGTGGTATTTGACAAATATATAGTAGAAGATAGTGTCAAGTCTTTGTTATGCTAAACTCGGTTGACAGTGCTGTGTGAGAAGTTGAGTAACTAACGTGATTTCAAGTAAAGATCCTCATTTTCTATACCGGTAGTGCAGAGCGCAAATGGCATCCAGTCGGCCGTGTCTCGACTTGAGCTATGTTGCCATGGAAACTATCCGCCTTGCCATTCCTTCATGAGTATATTTTATGATTTGATTAGCATGTGCTGGAGTGCAAAAGGGTCGAAATCAGAAGAATGAGAAAGACTATCGAAAATTCATGTAGCCAGCGGTTCCTTCTGGGTCCTAAACTATGTGTATGCAAAATTTGGTTGAGATTGGTGGAACGGTGTAGATTTGTATACGGAACAGATCCACATACCCACATACCCACATACATACAGACTTTCACTTTTATATATAAGATGTGAGCATTAGTTTATTTATTACAATTATCTTACCTGAACTGTTTTTAATGATGTAGCTACCAAACTGACCATCAGGAGATAGGGTCAAGTTGTAGGTAACATTAATGGTGCGAGCTAATTCTCTCAGTAGATCCATGCAGAAACCCTTGCAACAAAAATCTGAAAAATTAAAATACGTTACACTTTGTTGTAGTTAAATTACTTTCATTAGGGCTCACTCGTGTGAGTTTTCCATCTACTAATCTGTAACATGACACTTGTTTATTTTAATACCTTTCACTTAGCACTTTTCATTTGATCCATCGTCTGCCCTGCACTTCTGAGTCAGTTCTGTTTCGTGCTGCTGTGGTCCATTGTGGTCCTAGTGTTTATTATAATTAAAAGCCTTCCCCTGTGTCTCAAACCCAATTATTTTCAGATATGATAAAACATACACCAATTTCCAAATTTCCTCATGATCAAAACCACAGTTTACACAGAAATCCCTTCCATCTTCAATTCAAGATTGGTGATAAAACAGAAGCTATTCAATGCATTGAGTGGATGTTGAGTTCCCTTAACTGAATTTCAAGAACATTGAGAAAGCATATTGCATGAATTTCATTGGGTAAATGATTCAGGAATAAATTATATATAGCGAGTGCCCCAAAGAAAAAACACCTTATTAACATTTTATCCTCCATCTCTCACATTAAGTGCTAAGAATCCACATGGCCATGACTCACTGAACAGTCTATTACGATTTACCAGTTGCTCATGCTGTCATTTCTGGTAGCCCACTCAAGGTTTCCTAACTAATAATAAAAATTAAAAAATCATGAAATAATAACATTTGGAAAACAAATAGAACTATCGGTACTTATAGTGGTGTAAAAATTTTCATTGTTGTATGCTTGTGTGGTAATGTGCATTATTGAATGATGTCATAATTATAAATAAAATATTTATTGCAGCTAATAGCCAAAGGAATTATACAGACAAAATGAAACATACATAGGAATAAACTATGCATTACAACAGAAGGACGTCAGAGATTCAAGTCTATATGTACAGTACATCGCATGATATCTTTCGCAACATTTGCCGCAACGTTCATATACACAGTCTGCGTCTGGCTGGTGAAACTTCTTTAACTTGCACAGCTTATGGTGAAAGCCATGTATGGCAAAGCGTGTAACAGTATGTCTTAGTTCGTAGCCTCCCCGTTTCCAATCATTGCAGGTCATTGCGTCAGTGATGTAGAAATCCCACCATTTGTCTCTATTCTTCGATTTCAGGTTCTCCATGAGTTGCACGTATGCTGGTGTAGACGGTAGTGACAGTTGGAGGCGGAGCTCTTCCGCATAATATAATTCACGTGTTAATTCATAGACTAGCCTTGAAGGCGTGTATTTTGAAACACACAGAACCTTCTTTAAGAAAGTCCCTTCTAGTTTTTCCAACTTTTCCAGGTGTTTCAATTTGAGGCGTGTCCAGATATTCTCTAATCCATATGTTACAACGGGTGTAACCTTGAGCTGGAAGAGTTTCAAGGCTGTTTTGACGGAGAGTTTTCTCAACTGTCTGATATCATTTATGGCCCTCGTAGCCGCACAGATCCTATCGTTAACGTGAAGCGTAAAGACGTTGCCCGTTGTCTGAAGTGTCACGCCTAGATATTTAAAGTTAGAAACGCTCTCCAGGGGTTTTCTATGTGTGTGAAAAACTGCTGGTTTTTCCGCTTTGCTGAAAGTCATTGATAAAGTCTTGTTTTCGTTTAGGCTGAGTTAATTCTCTTCCACCCATTCCAAAAGCAGATCAAATGCAGATTGTAGATCCTCTTGAGATCTTGAGGCCAGCACAATATCGTCAGCGTACATATACAGAATTACTTTCTCCGAGACTACCTGTGCGATATCCGCCGTCGCGATGATGAACAGTAATGGGCTTAGAGGGTCCCCTTGCAATACACCGGTTGTTTGATCTATTGGGTTTGATGTTGTGATTCCATCGCTTATCTCTATGTAATTTGAGGCCAGGATGCTTGTGATAAGCCGTTTTGATTTCCTAGCTTCTCTATGATGATTTTCCTATTGACCATGTCGAAAGCTTTGGAGAAGTCTATAAATATGGCATATAGCTTTCCTTTTGGGACTGTCAGAGCTGTCTCAATATCATTTAGAAGGCATTGGATAGCCTGTGTTGTAGATCTTCCTTTTCTGAAACCAAATTGCTCCTCCGGGAGCTTAGGATCGATTTCTCTATTAAGGCGTTGGCATAAAAGTTTTGTTAGAATTTTGAATAACGCACATTCCAGTGCAATACCTCGATATGAGTTTGGGTCCTCGGTGCATCCCTTTCCTTTATACAACAGTTTTACTGTGGACCTTCTCCAGCTATGGGGGATATTTCCTTGCCTGAGGCATTCATTCAGGAGAGATGTTATTGCTTCTTTTAGCACTGGGAAAGCAATTTTAAGGTGCTCGTTACATATATTGTCTGGTCCACAAGCTTTTTTATTCTTCGAGCTGATAATTATGTTTGAGTATGTAAATATTAACGTAAACCACCATTCGGCAAGATGATTCCTCTCCTCAGCCTGGCAGTCAAAGCTAGCCTTTCTCTCATATCACACTGCATGCCAGCAGAAGTGGCTGGAGAGAAGTGGGGACAAGGATGTTAGGCTTCAACATTAAAGGCTTCATTTTTAATGCTTGGTATTGGCATTAAATTTGAGTGAGAGCCTCAAGTGAAAGGTTCAGTCATAGCCTGAAATGATGCCACTCACAACAACAAAGAAATGGATTCTCCACCTTTTCATCAACTTTGTGAGCAGAAACCAAATTCCAAAGTTATGGCGGAAGAGCTGAGAGATTGCTTTTCTGAAACCTGGCAAAGAAGGAAACAATCTAAAGAATTTTAGACCAGATGCGCTATTATGTCACCTTTATAAACTGCTGGAAAGATTGATTTTAAATTGCCTATTACCTGTAATTGACTCCTTACTTATACCTCAGCAATCTGGATTTCGTCCTGGTAAAAATTGCACCGAAAAATTGCTAAATCTCACACAGTTTATAGAAGATGAGTTTGAAGCTCATAAGGTGACAGGAGTGGTATTTGTTGACTTGTCAGCAGCGTATGACACTGTCAACCACCAGCTACTACTAGCAGTGGCGGATCCAGGCCTTGCGGGGTTCTGGGCGATATGATAAGGTGGGGCCCACAACAATAGGAAATAAAAATACATCAAATCAAATTGAAAATAGTTTTGTAATAATAATAATAAAATAAAGAATACAGTACAGTAATTTTTTTATAATAAGAAAGAAAATTTTAAGTCGCCTTGTAGAAGAATATGTAAACTATGAAATATTAAAATATTACTTTGCGACTATTTTCCCGGCTGAAGACTACCATCATTTCACTGAAATCTAAACTTGCTAATCGGTCACAGGAAGTCATAGCAGCACTGAAAAAAAGAGTATGAATTATAAATTAGTTCGAAAAGTATAATTAATTTAAAACAATCCATGGCGCGGGGCCCCCGGACCGCGGGGCCCTGGGCGGTCGCCCTCCCCTAGATCCACCCCTGACTACTAGTCAAGGTCTACAATCTGACCAAGGTTTTTAGCATAACTAGGCTCATTGCCACTCTTTTTCAGAATCGCAGATTCTATGTCGACTTCCAAGAACAGCATAGTCAATGGAGACTACTGAGAAATGGCCTCCAGCAAGGAAGCGTGCTGGCTCCAGTTCTGTTCAATATACAGTACAACCTGTCACATCCGGACCTGTGATATCCGAACCCTCCCATATCCGGACACATCTCCGAATGAATTTTAAGTCGTAGTTGAGAGCGAGGATACATTAGTGTGCTAGCCAGGGAGGACGAGTGAAAGATGCAGCGTTGGAAGGCTGTGTGCGTGCTTGACCGCGAGGGGTTGTGGCCTGACTCGGTCAACGACATCTTCCCGGAAACTCATCCCTTTGTGTGAATAAGCGATATTCCATTCACGGCTTCTGCCTGCCTGCCACCAACGTCAACACGAGGCAATAATATCGTATGGCCTCGGGTGCCTGGTGCAAGCTTTGCTTTTTGACACCCAGAGGGTAGCTTGCATGTCGAATTTCGTAGTTCCTTGACTATGAAAGTCAAGGAGGTTAGATGTTGGATATCTAATCTCCTTGAACACAATAGCGCTTTCTAGTAGAGAAATGAGGAACTTTGTGCTGGCGGAAACTCCCGAGATTAATTTTGCCATTATGAACTCGGCCTACTGAATTCAAATGGGTTCTTTGACATGCCAACATCGTATGACATGCGTATCGTATTTTTGCCGCCTTTCAAAAATCACTTACCACGGTCAGGGGCGAACCTGCAATCTTGGGGTTAGTAGACCGACACGCTATCCACTCACCCACCGTGGCAAGCTCACGAGGCTGCCTCTCTTTATACCCTTCAGTCTGTGCGTGAGTCTTGAAGCGACAGTTTGTTTTGCGAGTGTGTTTCTGTTGTTACTGTTATTGTTTACCGTTGTTATCGTTATTGTTATCTTTTAACCTTGTTTTTTTGCTAAAATGTCCGATAAAAGGGAAAAAAAAACTGTTGTTACGATGTATACTGCGTGAAGCAACCGTTAAAAACATTAAAATTAATCAACAACAAACTCGTGAATTATTTCTGGTCACCTAGCTATTTGTAAAAATAGCCTTGTGATATCCGGATTTTTCTATATCCGGATCGGCCGGTCGCCACATTAGTCCGGATATGACAGGTTATACTGTATACACGAACGACCAACCTATAGCCCCCCAATAGCAGGAGCTTCTTGTATGCTGATGACCTCGCTCTAGAAACTCAGAGCACAGATTTTGAATCAGTGGAGAACACTCTTACGAATCCCCTAAAAGATATTTCCAGATACTACAACAATGGAGCAATGAAAGTCAGCCAAAGGAAGAGATTAGTGAAGTGTTTTGTTTGGAGTGTAGCAATGTATGGAGCTGAAACTTGGACGCTTAGGAAAGAAGACGAGAGAAGAATAGAGGCTTTCGAAATGTGGTTGTGGAGGTGAATGGAAAGAATAATTTGGAAGGGCAAAGTGAGGAATGAGGAAGTATTAAAGAAATTAGGAGAAGAAAGGATGATGCTGAAGAAGATAAGGAAAATAAAAATGAATTGGATTGGACACTGCCTAAGAGGAGATGATTTGGTGAAAAGTGCATTGGAAGTGGCAGTCCAAGGCAAAATCCGAAGAGGAAGAAGAAGATTTCAGATGCTGGATTCCATCAAGATTGATAAATCGTATGAGCTGATGAAACGTGCTGCTGAAGACCGGATAAGGTGGAGAGACTGACCATGAGGAAACCTGCCATCAGGTAGATAAACTGATGATGACAACAGAAACCAGCTTAAACCAAACCACTCAAAGACACAAGTGTGTGCTTTTCATTTGAGAAACAGGGAAGCTACTTGTAAGTTAAAGATAATATGGTCAGGAGTCGAACTGGAACACTGTAAGACCACAAAATATCTAGGAGTGACACTTGATTGATACCGGGTGAGTTAGCCGTGGTCATTACGGCGTGGCTGAATGCAGTCGCTCACAACCGGGAGGCGAGGACGTTCGAATCCCCCCGCCGGCGACCTTGAAGATGGTTTTCTGTGGTTTCCCATCTTCCTTCCAGGCTGTTCGCTTTTGCGAATGTTTCTTGTAGGCTTTGTTTCCCGTACGGTTTGAATCACACTTTCAATTATTCTGCCCCATTATTTTATTTCGCTATAATTGCAGTATGAACGCGGTGTTCTGTTTATTTATTTATTTAACTTATGTTTCATTTAAATTGTTGTTCTTTATTATTTAGGCCAGGTGACAGGTCGAAAAAAAAGCCTCAATAAGGAATTAATTAGTGGAAAGCTGGAGATTGCTTTAATCGCTTTATTTGGACCCAGATATTACTCTCCCAAGTTTTTCCCCTCGAGCGAAGTCGGCGTTGGCCCTTCTGGCCCTAAGAAGGTACCATTTTTCAGTATTTTGCAAATATCTTCCATATCATCTACTTTATCAACAAAATACCTATTACAAAAAATAATCTAGAGTAAATTTACTGCCTTTTGTCTCTAATGTGAACCGTTACGATGCTACGACCATTCAAAGTGGAGCCCTTTTTGATTCTTGCGGAAAATCTATGGAAATGATATGCCTTAACAACATTTCTTCATGTTATAAATATTTGTCAGCATTCCAGGTGCACAAGCTGTTAACTTGTTACAAGTATCAATAAAAAAATGGTCAGTAAGTACATTCAGTTCTGATTCAGTACATTTTTCATGCAGACTTCATTACTTTCTCACCGAGGGCGTTGGCAACAATGTGTACAGATGCAGCTGGCTTGCCGCGCTCGGCCTCCCATACAGCTGGCAACCACAGTCTCGTGATGCCTCTCCGCGCGGTAAATTCGAAAATAAAAATCCGCAACACGGATATTCCTGTTGATCCTCTTGTGCTTTTCAAACGCATTTGCCTTGCAAAGAAATCCGATGCACAATTAAAACAATATTTCCAGTTTGAACTGGCTCCGTATTCGATTGCGATCTTTGATGAAGCGGGAATACGTAAGACGCAAAAGTCTGTGTTCTACAAATTATTCCATCCTGTTACCGATGAGCCCACTGAGGACCTACACCATGTTCTCGACGGAGGATATCTTCTGCACCGTGCAATATGGCACCAAACCGATACTTTTGTCGACATTGGTGCCAAATTTGTGAATTACGTTAAAAGATACTTCAAGAACAGGGTCATTATTTTCGATGGGTATCCTGATGACCCAGCAGCTCGCAGTACCAAGTCCGCTGAACGTCTTCGACGATCGCACAAGCATGATGCTGCTAATGTTTTTTTTTTTTTTTGATGAGTCCATGTCGGCACCTATGCCACAAGCAAAATTTTTGTCTAATGACACAAACAAACGAATATTGATCGACTTGTTGCTCGTCAAATTCGAAAGCGAAGGAATCGAAACCAGACAAGCTCCAGAAGATGCCGATGTGCTCATCGTTACCACCGCAGTCGAGTTATCTCGGCCAGACAATTCGGTCATTGTAGTGGCTGAAGATATAGATATCCTGGTCATCTTGGCAGCTCGTGTGCCACCCTCCACGAAAATGTATTTGATGAAACCCGGCAAAGGTTCAACCAAACAACAACTATTTTGCACAACAAGTTTCAATCTCCCGCCGTGTGTGCAAGAAAACGTCCTCTTTTAGCATGCGTTTAGTGGGTGCGATACAACGTCTTCGTTTCACAGGCAGGGCAAAATGGAATTCGTAACATTGCTGCAGAGTAATGAGGAACTGCAAACAGCTGTTAGGGTTTTCCGAGACGTGAACGCAAACCCCGATGAAATTGACAAAGCGGGCCAGTTGGTTTTGGCTAGGCTTTATGACAACAAAATCACGGGAAATACCCTGAATGAGTTGCGGTTCCAACTGTTTGCAAAATCTCTAAGCAAACATCGATTTAATCTCGCAAGCTTACCTCCCACCGAATCAGCGGCACGTGACCACTCTTTAAGAACATACCATCAAATCCAAACATGGTATGGAAATTATACAAATCCACTGGATTGGGGCTGGAAAAATTCTCAATGTGGTTTGGCTCCCATACCTACGACGAGGGATCCGGCGCCACAAATGCTTCTAAACACAGTGTCCTGCAAATGTTCAAAAGGATGTAACGCAGCGTGTGGTTGCAGGAAAACGGGCCTCCGGTGCTCCAGAATCTGCATGAATTGTATGGGACGGTCATGTACAAATGCTGCCGAGGAAGATGATATGGATGATTGTGACGGAGACATCGATGTTAATCTTGAGCGCCCTGTGATGTCGGACAAATGTACCGATACAGACAATGAAAGCGATGACGGAGAAATTGAGGCAGACGATCAAGACTGCCAGCCTTCATCAAAACGGTTTAAAATCGACTAACTTTGACATTTGAACTGTGGATTAGGCCTCCTGGGGACACCACTTTAAAAGAAACGCGCCATTTACTCTACCGCCAGGTGGTGTGGAAAAGAGTGATTTTATGCCAATACTACGCAATAATAATACTAATGGTAGATACTTTGCCACAGCTGTTTACATAGAAAAGCTGTTATACTTGTAACAAGTTAACAGCTTGTGCACCTGGAATGCTGACAAATATTTATAACATGAAGAAACTTTGATATGGCATATCATTTCCATAGATTTTCCGCAAGAATCAAAAAGGGCTCAACTTTGAATGGTCGTAGCATCGTAACGGTTCACATTAGAGACAAAAGGTACGGAACATTTTTGTAGTAAATTTACTCTAGATTATTTTTTATATTGAGTATTTTGTTGATAATGTTGATGGTATGGGAGATATTTGCAAATAACCGAAAAATGGTACCTTCTTAGGGCCAGAAGGGCCAACGCCGACCTCGCTCGAGGGGGAAAACTTGGGAGAGTAATATCTGGGTCCAAATAAAGCGATTAAAGCAATTTCCAGCTTTTCACTAATTAATTCCTTATTGAACTACCTGTCGCCTGGCCTAATTCATGTCAACTCAACTTTTTTCTGAACCATACTGTCACACTTTCTCATGATGTACTGTGCGCACCTCAGCGGTAACCCTCGCAATGTGCATGGGGCTGTGCGTTGATTGGCTATTTGACATCCCTCCTTCCTTCTGGAAAGTTCGGCGCGCTGTCGTCATCACCACTATATATTCTCCTCATCGCCGTTCTGCCGTCTCTGTCTACACCTGCCCACGGCTGTCTGACCACTTCAGTGCAGCCTGCTCGGCGCACTGTTTACCAACACTGTTTGACCTGAAGCTATCTACGTGGCATGCCTCACTGCTTGGACTTTGCCGGGCTGGGCAGTCCGGGGTCAACAACCTTCATCTAGGCAACAGCTTCGTCACTTAAACTCTCTACAACTCGGCACGATGGAATCGTAACTGCTCGCACCTGCTAACCAGGCCTGGCACTGCTGGTTAAGTTTCGCTGGAGGAATTATCATCCATCTCCTTTGGAAGCCACATCACGGCTTCTTGGAGAATAACTTCACTGGACTTCACGACCCACTCTACGCGGGCCAGCCAATTCATGGTCTACTCTCGGACCTTGGATTCTCGATGAACTAACTTGCCCTGCCCGGGACAGTCATCATCGCTTCCTGCTATTGTCAGCGGGGTCTCCGCAGGATTATTTATGGAAGATACTCCCTGGGTCAAGTAACCGACAGTAGTGGCTAAGCTGGCTAAAGCGCAGCATTAGGTGATGGGGCCAAGCTCTCTGCTGACTTGGTAGACGCGTGGGTTCGAGCCCCACCGTCGGCCGTCCTTGAAATGGTTTTCCGTGGTTTCTCATTTTCAACACCAGGCAAATGCTGGGACGGTGCCTTCTGACAGGCCACGGCCGCTTCCTTCCACATCCTTGCCCAGTTTCATTCACCATCATTCATTTCATCTCTCATTAATTCCTCTTATGAGGTTGGCGTCAGGAAGGGCATCCGGCCCTAAAAACCATCGCCACAAAGACTTACATCGCATCTCATCCCCGACCCCGTTGGAAAATCGGGAATAATAAGGGGTAGACATACATACTCCCTGTGTCAAGTATCGAACTGGTGGTAACCAATCAAACTTATTTTACATAATACAAGGCCAAGCCTTTCAAATTTCTAACTTGGTTGTCATGGATTTTTCTCTATGAATTTTTTTATCGAGTTGCCTGTTATTAGTCTTTCTTCATGTAATCAACTTTGGCAATTCATTTCTTTCCCTAGTCAATGCTACTTGCAAGTTGTTTTTGAGTTTCCTGGAGAAACAGGCATTTCTGAATTGCCTCATTTAAATAATCCTTTTAATGCAAATAATTGTTACTATTTATTTAAATGTTTATAATAATCAAATAAATGTATCAACCCTAGTCAAGTAACTTTTGGTATCTTCCATATAGTCCTATTACAGTCAACTGTGTGCCCTAAACCTAATCCATTGCTAATTCCCAGTTGGGGTGCTATCTAAACAACACCCCCTTTCCATGGTGCCGAAACCCGGGATCAAACCCAGAACTTTAATTCTGAGACCACAAATTCTATTTTAAAAAAAACTTGTGCAATCTAACATTTGTCTTACACATTTCAGTATACCGTGGCTAGCGGAGGAGATCTGCGGGAAGGCGGAAACAATCCCAGCATACTGTACAACTCTTTCCGGAAAGCGGGTTCAGTCTGGTGCTGCAAGCAGCTTTGGTGAGTGAGTTATTCCAACTTTCCAGCCATGCCAGTAATAATAGATGACAAACTTTTAAACTCTCGGGCTGCCTACAAGGGACAACTCACCCTTTTTTCAAAAATATTTAGCTACTCTACCTAAAGATGAACAAAAAAAACTTGATATTATATCTCAGCGTTTAAAAGCTTTTGAACAGGCGTACGAGAAATATGATCACGTGCAACTTGAAATTGAAATCAAAAGTCCGGAACATCAGTCGGATAGGGAAGAAGTAGAGAGTAATTACTTTGACACACACGCTCAGGCTGTGGCATTAGTTAGAACTTTGACCCTGGCGTTGAAGGTAGAAGAAACTCAAGGAAGAATTAGCGACATTGGGAATAGTGTCAAACCATTGCTACCTAAAATCGAAATTCCGCATTTTTCAGGAAAGGAGGAGATGTGGCAATCATTCTTTCAATTGTTCAGTTCATTTGTACATGATAATGCCACACTTCCAGAAATTCAGAAATTCCATTACTTAAAATCCACTTTGCAGGGCCCACCCCTTCAACTTATAAGAGAACTCCCCTTAACAGGAGAAAACTATAACATTGCTATAGAGCTTCTTAAAGGCCGCTATGGCAACGAAAGATTATGTATACAAAGGCATGGGAGAGGGAAATAACAAATGACACTTCATATACCTATGATTCACTGCTTACGTTTATAAATAATAGATGTCAGGTTTTGTCAGTCATAGCCTGTCATACGTCAGGAAGTGCAGATAACAAATCTTATGTTGTCAAGCCAGTCGGTACTAAAATAAACAAATCTGCTGTCTTTACTGTTCAACATAATTCAACGGAATGTATTCTCTGTAAAGCGTCTCACAGGTTATATTCCTGCGTTGCCTTTAAAGCTCTTTCTACCGACGAAAGACGCAAATTAATAGCTCAATAAATATATTGCTACAACTGTCTGTCGGCTAGGCATATGGTGCCTGATTGCTTATCTAAAAATACTTGTTCCCATTGCAAGGCTCAACATCATACCTTGCTTCATAGGTTTGAAAAGCCACGTCAGGCTCCTTCCCCTGGAAGTTCCAAAGATACATCCCCAGGAGCCAATGCGCAATCTTATACTCAGAGCTCTAGCTCTATTCGTAGTTCCCAGGTGCTACTATCAACCGTGTTATTAAAAGTTCAAGATTCCTCTGGTAGATGGCTTGAAGCACGTGCCTTATTGGATAATGCCGCCACCCAAGACTTTATAAGTGAGCGTCTCATTAAGAAACTTGGTCTTCCTAAGCAACCTACATTAATTCAGGTTACCGGTATTAACAATAGCAATGTTAAATCTTTGCATTTTGTTCGTATTCATATCAAAGATGCTGTTAATTGTGACACAACATTTCAGTTGAATTGTCTTGCCATTGATACTATTGGCAGTAATACCCCTAGTACTTCTTTTGAAATTAGAAATTGGCAATTTCCTCATAACATTCAGTTGGCAGATCCAATATTTAATACGAGCGCTGCAGATGTCATTTCTCGGGGATGTTCCCCTCTTATGTTGGCTAAACTGACATTATACTGGCACGGTCCCCGTTGGCTTCTGCAAGAACCTTCCACTTAGCCAAATTTTCCTCTTCCGGAGTTATCAGACTTGCCGGATGCTGGTAAGATTACTGGATCTTCTCTTCTCGTTTCCGACTCTCCCCTTCTCTTGCAGCGATATTCCTCTTCCCATAAATTGGTGAGGGTTATGGCTTATCTCCTTCAATGGAAATATTTTGTGGTAGAACGACCCCTTTTTCCTAAGCCATATTTAACCCTTTCTGACTTAGGTTTAGCCACTACAAAAATCTTGTGGCTTACTCAACAAGAAATATTCTCTGAAGAATGTCAGGTGTTGTCCCAAGGTCAATCACTTAAGAAATCGAGTAGGCTTTCCTCACTCGCCCCTTTTTTGGATACTGATGGTTTACTAAGAGTAGGAGGACGTTTATCTTTGGCTGATCTTTCTGAGGATAAAAAACATCCAATTATTCTTCCCTCAAAGCATCATGTCACTTCCTTAATCATTCGTCAGTATCATTACCAGCATCTTCATGCTGGCACTCGTACATTACTTTCTGTCATTCGTGAAAGGTATTGGCCCATAAACGGAGTGCATGAAATTTCCTCTGTTATCCGGAAGTGCATTCCATGTTTTAAATCCAACCCTAAAATTACCGCTCAGCTCATGGGTGATCTTCCCAACTTTAGATCTGCGCCTGCTAGACCCTTTACCTTTACGGGGGTGGATTATTCCGGGCCTTTTGTTACAGAAGAAATTCTCCTGGGCTAAAAAATATATTTCTGGAAAACTCTATATTTCGCTGTTTGTATGTATGGTCACTGGAGCAGTTCACTTAGAACTAGTTACCAACGCCTCTACTGCTTACTTTTTGGCAGCTTTTGCCAGATTTTCTGCTCGCCGAGGTCTTCCTTCAGAAGTGTTCTCAGATAATGCTAAAAATTTTATCGGAGCTTCTGAACAAATTAAGAGAGCTCTTACTCACAATTCAGCGCTGGAAAGGATTAGTGATTATGCTCACCAGAGAAATTTCAAGTGGCACTTTATCCCCCCTTATGCACCTCATCAAGGTGGGCGTTGGGAGTCTTGTGTGAAACTCACCAAGAAGCACCTTAGACGTGTTTGTGGCCACACCCCCTTTCTCATGAAGAATTTAATTCCTTAATTATTTTTATAGATGGCATAATTAATTCTCGTCCTTTATCACCCTTATCTAATGATCCTTCAGATCTTCTGCCATTAACGCCAGGCCATTTTCTTATCGGTGGTCCGTTGACTGCCTCTCCCCCTTTGTTATATTCTAATTCTGAATCTTCTTTAGCCATTTCTTGGCGCAAAATTGAAAGTTTGCGCAATGATTTTTGGTGCCGCTGGAGGTTGGAATACCTCGGTTTGCTTCAGCAGCGTGGTAAATGGCGTGTTTCCTGCTCTAACCTTCAGGTAGGGGACTTGGTCCTTTTGAAAGACCCTAGTCCCCCTCTTGCCTGGAATTTGGGTAGGGTCTTTGAGTGCTTTCCTGGCAGAGATGGGAGGGTTTGCGTGGTAAAACTGCAGACTTCTGCTGGTCATTTTCTCAGGCCAATCACTATGATTGCTCCTTTGCCACGCGAGGCCTAACTTCTGCCCTTTCTTCCTGCAATGTTTTCTCGCCCCTCCCAGCATGTTCGCTTTTGCGAATGTTTTTTGTAGGCTTTGTTTCTCGTACGGTTTGAATCACACGTTCAATTATTCTGCCCCATTATTTTATTTCGCTATACTTGCAGTATGAACGCGGTGTTCTGTTTATTTATTTATTTAACTTATGTTTCATTTGAATTGTTGTTCTTTATTATTCTTGTCAACTTACCTTTTTCTGAAGTGTCTTTCTAGACGCACCATACTGTCACACTTTCTCATGATGTACTGTGCGCACCTCAGCGGTAACCCTCGCAATGTGCATGGGGCTGTGCGTTGATTGGCTGTTTGACAACCCTCCTTCCTTCTGGAAAGTTCGGCGCGCTGTCGTCATTACCACTATATATTCTCCTCATCGCCGTTCTGCCGTCTCTGTCTACACCTGCCCACGGCTGTCTGACCACTTCAGTGCAGCCTGCTCGGCGCACTGTTTACCAACACTGTTTGACCTGAAGCTATCTACGTGGCATGCCTCACTGCTTGGACTTTGCCGGGTTGGGCAGTCCGGGGTCAACAACCTTCATCTAGGCAACAGCTTCGTCACTTAAACTCTCTACAACTCGGCACGATGGAATCGTAACTGCTCGCACCTGCTAACCAGGTCATTCCCAAGAGGCCTGGCACTGCTGGTTAAGTTTCGCTGGAGGAATTATCATGCATCTCCTTTGGAAGCCACATCACGGCTTCTTGGAGAATAACTTCACTGGACTTCACGACCCACTCTACGTGGGCCAGGAAATTCATGGTCTACTCTCGGACCTTGGATTCTCGATGAACTAACTTGCCCTGCCCGGACAATCATCATCGCTTCCTGCTGTTGTCAGAGGGGTCTCCGCAGGATTATTTATGGAAGATACTCCCTGTGTCAAGTATCGAACTGGTGGTAACCAATCAAACTTATTTTACATAATACAAGGCCAAGCCTTTAAAATTTCTAACTTGGTTGTCATGGATTTTTCTCTATGATTTTTTTATCGAGTTGCCTGTTATTAGTCTTTCTTCGTGTAATCAACTTCGGCAATTCATTTTTTTTCCTAGTCAAAGCTACTTGCAAGTTGTTTTTGAGTTTCCTGGAGAAACAGGCATTTTTGAATTGCCTCTTTTAAATAATCCTTTTAATGCAAATAATTGTTACTATTTATCTAAATGTTTATAATAATCAATAATCAGTAGACATACTTCTCAGTGCCCAAGTATTTTGGCAATGTCTCCTTAGCTCTAAGGTCAAAATTTCACCAGGAGTGTTTGTTCATCATACCAAGCTAGGTTGGTTAGAAACGGGTCAAGTCCCTCGTAAGTCATTTCAAAATTTCTCACAATGTCATTTTGTCAATGCAAGTCTCGATTACAACTTAGAAAGATTTTGGAAAATCGAAACTATAGATTCAGTTTCACCTTCCTCAGTTGAAAAGGAAACGTGTGAAAAACTATTTCGCGAAACAACTAAACGCACTTCAGTGGGTAGATTTATCGTAACAATGCCCCACGTGGATAATCCACCTCTTTTATTTGAAACACACCCTAGGGCTCTTAGAGCACTCTATGCTGTGGAAAGCAAATTTAAACGTGACCCTGTTGTTAAAACTCAATATTCCACATTTATGGAGGAATATGAGGCGCTCGATCACATGTAGGTTGTTACCAAGAAAGATGATGCTTCCTATACCCCATCTGAAGTCATTTACCTCAATCACCATCCTGAACTTCTCTGAATGACACTTTATTATCAGGCACTCCAATTCAATCTGACATTTCCTCTGCTTTGATGAATTTTCGCTTGTTTCCTATCGCAGTGATATCCGATATCAAACAGATGTATAGACAGATTTTGGTCGATCAACAACAGCGCGACCTTCAGAGAATTCTTTGGCGCGACGAGCCTACTAAACCCGTCAAGGTTTTTCGACTAAAAACATTAACATATGGACTAAAGCCTTCTGCTTTTTTAGTCATACGTACGTTGAAATTACTTGCTGAACAGGATGGCCCGTTGTATTCTCCTAAGGCTGCTGAAGTGTTAAAATCATCATTTTACGTTGACGATTTTCTTCATTCATTTGAGTCAGTATCCGAAGCACTTCAAGTCTCTAAAGATTTGACAGCTTTGCTTTTGGGAGGCGGATTTTCCCTGTGCAAATGGAACTCTAATTCAGAGGAATTCCTTTCTAAATTTCCGTTAACTTCAGTCTATAACGACTCAGTAGAACTTCTTCAGGAAATTAATTCTATCAAAACTCTAGGCATCTATTGGAGTCCTCAAAAGGATTTTTTCTTTTTCAAAATTAATCTCAGTGACATCCAACCGCAAACTAAGCGGCAAATTTTGTCTGAGATTGCAAAGATATTTGATCCTCTCCAATTTTTGGCGCCAATCATCGTCACGGCAAAGCTTTTCATGCAAGACCTTTGGTCCTTAAAAACTGGTTGGGTTGAACCAGTTCCTTTAGAGTTGCAAAAAAATTGGATTTCTTATAGAAATAGTTTGGAAGATCTTTCTAATGTTATTATCCCGCGAGTGATTATTCCCTTTCCCTCCTGTGGAGGATATGAACTTCATATCTTTGCTGATAGCTCATTGAAAGCTTATGGATGTTGTGCGTATATTGTTTGCCGTAATTTTGTCCAATCATATTTATTTTCCAATTTAATTTGCGCTAAGTCAAAGGTGGCCCCTCTTAAATCGTTATCCTTGCCACGACTGGAACTTTGTGCTGCTCTTCTGGCGGTTGAATTATCGGTCAAAATCCGTCAATCTTTAAAAATCCGATTTATTAAAACTTACTTTTGGAGTGACTCAGCCATCACGTTGGCATGGATTGCCAAACCTCCCTCACATTGGCAGGTGTTTGTAGCTAATAGAGTGTCCAAAATTCAACAATTATCTAATCTTGAACAATGGCATCATGTATCTGGCAAGGAGAACCCTGCAGATGTCATTTCTCGGGGATGTTCCCCTCTTATGTTGGCTAAACTGACATTATACTGGCACGGTCCCCGTTGGCTTCTGCAAGAACCTTCCACTTAGCCAAATTTTCCTCTTCCGGAGTTATCAGACTTGCCGGATGCTGGTAAGATTGCTGGATCTTCTCTTCTCGTTTCCGACTCTCCCCTTCTCTTGCAGCGATATTCCTCTTCCCATAAATTGGTGAGGGTTATGGCTTATCTCCTTCGATGGAAATATTTTGTGGTAGAACAACCCCTTTTTCCTAAGCCATATTTAACCCTTTCTGACTTAGGTTTAGCCACTACAAAAATCTTGTGACTTACTCAACAAGAAATATTCTCTGAAGAATGTCAGGTGTTGTCCCAAGGTCAATCACTTAAGAAATCGAGTAGGCTTTCCTCACTCGCCCCTTTTTTGGATACTGATGGTTTACTAAGAGTAGGAGGACGGTTATCTTTGGCTGATCTTTCTGAGGATAAAAAACATCCAATTATTCTTCCCTCAAAGCATCATGTCACTTCCTTAATCATTCGTCAGTATCATTACCAGCATCTTCATGCTGGCACTCGTACATTACTTTCTGTCATTCGTGAAAGGTATTGGCCCATAAACGGAGTGCATGAAGTTTCCTCTGTTATCCGGAAGTGCATTCCATGTTTTAAATCCAACCCTAAAATTACCGCTCAGCTCATGGGTGATCTTCCCAACTTTAGATCTGCGCCTGCTAGACCCTTTACCTTTACGGGGGTGGATTATTCCGGGCCTTTTGTTTACAGAAGAAATTCTCCTGGGCTAAAAAATATATTTCTGGAAAACTATATTTCGCTGTTTGTATGTATGGTCACTGGAGCAGTTCACTTAGAACTAGTTACCAACGCCTCTACTGCTTACTTTTTGGCAGCTTTTGCCAGATTTTCTGCTCGCCGAGGTCTTCCTTCAGAAGTGTTCTCAGATAATGCTAAAAATTTTATCGGAGCTTCTGAACAAATTAAGAGAGCTCTTACTCACAATTCAGCGCTGGAAAGGATTAGTGATTATGCTCACCAGAGAAATTTCAAGTGGCACTTTATCCCCCCTTATGCACCTCATCAAGGTGGGCGTTGGGAGTCTTGTGTGAAACTCACCAAGAAGCACCTTAGACGTGTTTGTGACCACACCCCCTTTCTCATGAAGAATTTAATTCCTTAATTATTTTTATAGATGGCATAATTAATTCTCGTCCTTTATCACCCTTATCTAATGATCCTTCAGATCTTCTGCCATTAACGCCAGGCCATTTTCTTATCGGTGGTCCGTTGACTGCCTCTCCCCCTTTGTTATATTCTAATTCTGAATCTTCTTTAGCCATTTCTTGGCGCAAAATTGAAAGTTTGCGCAATGATTTTTGGTGCCGCTGGAGGTTGGAATACCTCGGTTTGCTTCAGCAGCGTGGTAAATGGCGTGTTTCCTGCTCTAACCTTCAGGTAGGGGACTTGGTCCTTTTGAAAGACCCTAGTCCCCCTCTTGCCTGGAATTTGGGTAGGGTCTTTGAGTGCTTTCCTGGCAGAGATGGGAGGGTTTGCGTGGTAAAACTGCAGACTTCTGCTGGTCATTTTCTCAGGCCAATCACCATGATTGCTCCTTTGCCACGCGAGGCCTAACTTCTGCCCTTTCTTCCTGCAATTTTTTCTCGCCCCTCCCAGCATGTTCGCTTTTGCGAATGTTTTTTGTAGGCTATGTTTCTCGTACGGTTTGAATCACACGTTCAATTATTCTGCCCCATTATTTTATTTCGCTATACTTGCAGTATGAACGCGGTGTTCTGTTTATTTATTTATTTAACTTATGTTTCATTTGAATTGTTGTTCTTTATTATTCTTGTCAACTTACCTTTTTTCTGAAGTGTCTTTCTAGACGCACCATACTGTCACACTTTCTCATGATGTACTGTGCGCACCTCAGCGGTAACCCTCGCAATGTGCATGGGGCTGTGCGTTGATTGGCTGTTTGACAACCCTCCTTCCTTCTGGAAAGTTCGGCGCGCTGTCGTCATTACCACTATATATTCTCCTCATCGCCGTTTTGCCGTCTCTGTCTACACCTGCCCACGGCTGTCTGACCACTTCAGTGCAGCCTGCTCGGCGCACTGTTTACCAACACTGTTTGACCTGAAGCTATCTACGTGGCATGCCTCACTGCTTGGACTTTGCCGGGTTGGGCAGTCCGGGGTCAACAACCTTCATCTAGGCAACAGCTTCGTCACTTAAACTCTCTACAACTCGGCACGATGGAATCGTAACTGCTCGCACCTGCTAACCAGGTCATTCCCAAGAGGCCTGGCACTGCTGGTTAAGTTTCGCTGGAGGAATTATCATGCATCTCCTTTGGAAGCCACATCACGGCTTCTTGGAGAATAACTTCACTGGACTTCACGACCCGCTCTACGTGGGCCAGGAAATTCATGGTCTACTCTCGGACCTTGGATTCTCGATGAACTAACTTGCCCTGCCCGGACAATCATCATCGCTTCCTGCTGTTGTCAGAGGGGTCTCCGCAGGATTATTTATGGAAGATACTCCCTGTGTCAAGTATCGAACTGGTGGTAACCAATCAAACTTATTTTACATAATACAAGGCCAAGCCTTTAAAATTTCTAACTTGGTTGTCATGGATTTTTCTCTATGATTTTTTTTATCGAGTTGCCTGTTATTAGTCTTTCTTTGTGTAATCAACTTCGGCAATTCATTTTTTTTCCTAGTCAAAGCTACTTGCAAGTTGTTTTTGAGTTTCCTGGAGAAACAGGCATTTTTGAATTGCCTCTTTTAAATAATCCTTTTAATGCAAATAATTGTTACTATTTATCTAAATGTTTATAATAATCAAATAAATGTATCAACACTAGTCAAGTAACTTTTGGTCTCTTCCATATAGTCCTATTACAGTCCACTGTGTGCCCTAAACCTAATCCATTGCTAATTCCCCGTTGGGGTGCTATCTAAACATCACCCCCTTTCCACAGGCAAATGCCGGGGTTGGTCCCTATCTATAGACAACAGCCACTACCTTCCAATTCCTAGTCCTTACAGTCACACTTTCCTCCCCAGACAACACTCCACACGCGACAGTACTTGTAGCTCACCCCATGGGTGTCCGCATAGAAGCAGCTACAGACTCTGGCGAGCCGAATATGTCCTCGGACACTCCCGGCACTAAAAGCCATACGCTAAAAAAACTTGATTGATGTATTTCTTTCAAGAAACACTGCATGAACTGCAAGTCGGAAGTTTCCACCAGGAATAATCTTCTACGGAAACTAGCCGGATCACAGTGGGGTAGCCAACCTGAAACGATCTGAACCTCTGCAATGGCTCTGCGGCAGAGTCCTGATTGGTATAATTCAACACATGCCAACGACACCTGCAGAATTATAACAGGTTGCTGTAAATCCACTTCATTTGAATTGCTTTACCCCCTCGCAAGAATAGCACCATCTCCTGTTCGAAGAGAAATAGCTGCGAACAAGGAAATAAAGACAGTGGAGCAGGAAAGAACCCACCCTCTGTAGGGGCATGAACCGCACCCGCAACGACTGAAGCCAAGGAAGAATTTCCTGTGAACATCGAAGGAACTTAGAACAATTGCTGATAAAGCTAGGTCGCAACTGTGGAGGGCTACGACCTACTTTCCCCCTGCTTAGAAAAGAGTCTCTGAATCCTTACTTCGTGACTACGACGAGGAATGGACTTGGAAGTCCCTGAATAGACTGAGATCTGGAGTTAGCAAATCAAAGGCTTATTTGGCAAGATGGGGCTACACTGATCAAGATAATATTGATGTGACTGTGGAGAAGACCAAACTGTTCAACATTTGCCTTAATGTCGACTATGTTCAGCCTCCTGTACAGAAGATGATCTTCATCAAGGAACAGTAAAAACATTGAAAGTGGCCAAGTTTTGGGCAAAAACTGTGTATGATATGTACAGTATGTTTCTGATACGAGAATAATAATAATAATAATAATAATATTAATAATAATAATAATAATAATGGCACTCACGAAGTTTTGGCAAAATCGAAGAGGTCAATTTGGTAAGTTCTTCTTATAAGAAGAAATGATGTTTCACATTTGTTTGATCCATAATTTTATGTGACATATGGATTTAAAAATTACCCTGCAATATTGTATCACAGCAAGGACCCGCAACACATCGATCTTGATCTATTGGTATACCGTAAGCATATATTTAGTAGATTACAAACGCCATTTACTGTTCTTTTTATAGTTTATGAATCAAAAGTTCATTGTAAATTTGGAAAAATGTGATTTTTAGATTTTTTTACAGTGTGAACACATTGATTTGAGAATTTTTTAAAATATTTTTAGGTTTAATTTTACAATTTGATGAGTTTTACTTTCACTTAAGTGTTACTTTTTAGACCAATATTTATTGTTTTGTGTATCAGGTAGATTTCATTAGAAAGCTAACTATTTCAATGGGTACCATGTTTTGACTTCCGGAAAGTTTCGACTTATCTTCGCGTTTCACATCCCCCAGACCCCAAAACCACCGTCAGTTCAAAAGTTTATATATAATTTATGTATATATGTATATACCAGGTGGCCCATTTGCCCCGTGCAATCTAGTTTTAGGTGTTCCGCACACACTAATGCTGAATGGGATGTCTGACAACTGATTCCCACAGGGGTCACACTGCATGCAGGCCGATCACATCGGAATACAAAGGAATAACAAGCGGACGGCCGCTAGCTACATGTTCTTCAGCGCTACCCGTCTAATGCACCCCATTGCCTTTTCGAGCCTCGCATATTAGTCTTGTGTAGTTCGCGAACGAACTAGTTCGGAAGAGCGGGTCCCACAGACGAACTACTGAACTAGTTCCCAGATCCCTCGCTTGTTAGTTCGTTCGATCTTTTTTCGCTGACCGACTTGTAACAGCGCGAGTGCGCGGGTCCGCCGTAGCTCGTCAGCTCGTCACGTCACCACTCATTGCACAATCACATGCGCTTTGTTTCGTTCAGTCAGTTCAGTTGATTGAGTGTATCTATTGTTAGTGGCAAGATTGTCCAAGTTTTGGCACGGCGATTGTTCAATGTTGGTTTATAATAATAAATTTATAACACACTACTAGTGCTAACACGCTAATAGGTAATAACTACGTTATATTTGTAATGTAATACAGTGGCGGTTCATAAATTGAAGTTACTGATAGTTAACTGATTTAGATGTGGGGATAATTCCACAGTTTTATTTAACTTAGTCATTTTGGATTATTTGAAAATATGTCCAATTATTTAGAAAATCGGCGAACTGGATTAACATTAACATTTTAATGAACTGGTAGATATTTATTCTTCTCGATACATGGTGATACAAATACTTTTACCTGTTTTTAAGAAATGAACATTATGACAATGATTCGCAAAGAAAAGCGAACTTCTATGGACAAAACTCTGAAGTAAAAAATTTATTCCTCCCATTCATGCCATGAAGATAATGTACCCAACGGTTTCAGAGCAGCCAAATAATGAATATCACGAAGCAAGTAAGAAATGAAACGAAAATTACGGGGGGGGGGGGGTTACGTCTTATCATCACTTAGTAATAATAATAATATCGTATGGCCTCGGGTGCCTGGTGCAAGCTTTGCTATTTGACACCCAAAGGGTAGCTTGCATGTCGAATTTCGTAGTTCTTTGACTATGAAAGTCAAGGAGGTTAGATATCTAATCTCCTTGAACACAATAGCGCTTTCTAGTAGAGAAATGAGGAACTTTGTGCTGGCGGAAACTCCCGAGATTAATTTTGCCATTATGAACTCGGCCTACTGAATTCAAATGGGTTCTTTGACATGCCAACATCGTATGACATGCGTATCGTATTTTTGCCGCCTTTCAAAAATCACTTACCACGGTCAGGGGCGAACCTGCAATCTTGGGGTTAGTAGACCGACACGCTATCCACTCACCCACCGTGACAAGTAGGAAATGGAATCGGATGTGACGCGCCGATATACGCGAAAATTGATGATGATAATTGTTGTTTTAAGGGGCCTAACATCTAGGTTATCGGCCCCACGCGAGGAAAAAAATAAAGAGAATAATAAGTGTATGCTTCTACGAACACATCGTCCATACTGGTTTTCTTTTAGGTACGGTACCGGTATTTCACTAATGATAAACAAATGACGACTTTTGGCTTTATAAACAATAGAAAGATAAGTTTTCTCAGAAGGAAAGACATGGACCCTAATTAAAAGGATGGCCAACAATAGAGTGAGATGGAAGAAGTTGTAACTACCCTAAGCACCTAAGAGGAATAAAAGGAAATAAGGAAGGAATAAGGAATTTCACTAATGTTTCAATACTCATATTTTTGTATTTTTTTATCTTCGAATATCAAAATGTAAAACACATTACTACACACGCAACACGTCAATATCTAATACACGAACTGCACGTGCAGCGACCATAGTAACTGTTACAGTAGCCTACAGTATTGCTTGAAACGAGAGCAAGGTGAATGAGCAATCACTGGTGACGAGTAATGAGTGGTGACAGATTGCTATAACAAACAAAGAGCGCGTGCAGTGGCAGTAGCAAGGCGAGCGATCTGTCTTCGAGATGGGAGCTAACGAACTAAAAGAGCGAACTAGTTCGCTAAGGAGCTGCGAACTAAACTGATCGCTCCCAGTCGCGAACTATTATGCGCAAGACTATCGCATATGAGAGCGTGGTACAACAACATGACAGTTGCTGACGATGGCTGGTGTATTCAGCGTCGTTGAGTACACAAACATTATACTAATCTATGCATAAGCTGGTCGTAATGAGATTGAAGATTGTAGACGGTATGCACTGGTGTTTCCAGATAGAGGTCTGCCGTCTCGACAAGTATTTCGCCGAACACAGCTGTAATTACGAACGAATGGAATGTTCCAGGCACATATCAGCCGGACTAGACCCGTCTGCGGTAATGATGAAGTTGTGCAGAATGTACTGCAGTACTTTGAACGGAATCCTACACACGGTCGGTTACTCTTCACCTTACTGAGTTACTGCTGATAATAATAATAATAATAATTTGAATTTGGAATTAGAATTAATTTCTTATTGATATTGAGAACTTAGAAGAATTCCTAGAAGAGGTGGAAATATATACAGAGGATAAGGAAATAATAGTAATGGGAGATTTGAATGCACAAGTGGGAAGAGACAGACAAGGAAGAGAGGAGATTTTGGGACCTTATGGTAATGGCAGTAAGAATCCAGAAGGGGATTTCTTAATGGACTTCTGTCAGCGGAACCAATTAATTATAGAGAATACGTGGATCAGAAAGAAAAATAGTCAGAAGATAACGAGGCATGGATGGGGAGATAGAAGAACGAAAACTCTGATAGACTATGTTTTAGTCGAAAAAGGACATCGCATAGAGCTAATGGATGTCACAGCCATGCCAGAGGAAGCCTTTGGAGGAGACCATTAAAAGTAGGAAAAGTTATGAGATTACCAGAAAAAAGGGAAAGAAAGATTAAGGTCTGGAGACTAAAGGAAAAGGAGGTTGCAGAAGAGTTTAAGAGTTTAAGAAAGAATTGCAGGAACAGATACCAAGGACGGATATTACCCACGTGGAACAAGAATGGGAAAAGTTCAAGAGTGCATTTGTAAGCAGTGCAGAGAAAACATGTGGTAGAACATCACAAAGGTACGGGAAAAGGCGACAAAATGGTGGAATGATAGAGTGAAAGAAAAGATAAGGGAGAAGAAGAAAACTTGGAAGGAATGGAAAACAAAAAAGACTGAAGAAAGTAGAGCAAAATATATAGAAGCAAACAGAGATTGCAAGAAAGTTATTTGCAGATGGAAAGAAGAAAGGCTGGGAAGAATTCACTCAGGGAATAAGGGAGGATTTAAATTGTGGAAAGAAATTGCTGTTTGGAATTATAAAAAGTAGAAGAAATGAAAAGGTGAACACTGGGTTCATTAAAAACAAAGAGGGTGAAAAATTGACAAAACCAGAAGAGATAACGGAGCGGACAAGTTACGCAAACAGCCAAAACGGCGGAGGAAAAAATAGAAGAAGAACCAGACATTACTATGGCAGAAGTGGAATGGGTGGTTGGGAAGATGAAGATGGGAAAAGCTGTGGGAATCGACGAAGTGGCAATAGAAATGATCAAGGCGGCAGGACCAGTGGGACTGCAGTGGACATACAGACTTCTCAGGAGTGTGTGGAGAGAAGAAAGTTCCTGAAGACTGGAAAAAGGGAATAATATTGCCAATATTCAAGAAAGGAGACAGGAAGGTGTGTGGTAACTACCGAGGAATCACCATCATCTCGCATGTTGCCAAAGTAATGGAAAGAATCCTAGAAAGAGGAGGAGGAGCAGTTTGGATTTAGAGGGGGAAGGTCAACAGAGGAACCCATTTTCAATCTGAGACAGAACATTGAAAAGAGTTGGGAATATGGGAAGGATAAGGTAATAACTTTTATTGATCTAGAAAATGCCTATGATAGCATCCCTAGAACAAAAGTTTGGGAATGCTTAACAACTAGGGGGATAGGCAAGGAACTGAGAGACATGATAAAAGGAATGTGCATGGATTGCTACAGTAGTGTGAAGACTGAGTCAGGACATCGGAATGGTTTAAAATTGTCACTGGACTAAAGCAAGGAAGTGTGTTGTCACCATTATTGTTCTTAATGGTGATGGATGACATCATGAAGGCAGCAATGAAAGACTATAGTAGAACAAAGATGAAGGTAATGTTGTTTGCAGACGATGTCGTGATCTGGGGCGAGGATGAGATGGAGGTACAAGAACAGTTACACGTAATAAATGAAAAGATTGAGCAATGGGGATTGAAGATAAATGTGGAAAAGAGTAAAACAGTGGTGGTGAGTAGAGGTAAGAAAGAAGCAAAAGGAGTAATCAAAGTAGGAGATAAGGAATTGGAAGTGGTGAAACTCTTCAAATACTTGGGAAGAGAACTGACTGAAGATGGAAGACTAGATTTGGAAATTAGCAGAAGAATACAACTCGGGAGTGCTTTCTACCAACAGGTACGGGAACTAGTATGGAACATGGATATACCAATTAAGGCTAAAGAAGTTATGTACAAAGCATATTATGTTCCTATAATGGCATATGCTGCAGAAACTTGGACAATGACTAAGAGGGATGAGAGCAGATTACAGGCAGCTGAGAGGAAATTCCTGAGAAGTATAGTCCAGAAAACGAGGAGAGACAGAGTGAGAAATGAAGATATACGGAAAGAACTGGGAGAACAGAAACTAAATGACAAACTAGAGCAAATCATATTGAGATGGTTTCGACATGTCAAACGGATGAATGAAGTAAGGCTACCAAGACGAGCACTGGAAATACGGATGACAGGGAAGAGAGGTCGAGGAAGACCAAGAATGCGTTGGATGGACTCTGTGAAGTATAGCATTAGAAAACGGAACCTGGATTGGAACACCGTGTCGGAAGAGGAATGGTGGAACGACAGAACAAAGTGGAGAGGAACCATATTTGCCCCCACCAAGTGTCAGCTGGAAAAGGGGAAATGAAGATGATGCTGATTACATTTTGTGATTGTCTCAGGAATCTGACGGCAAAACCAGTACAGATTATCTGTGAGACATATTTATTATTTTTACAACATTATACAGATTGAATTTCAATACTAGAGCGCATGCAATAATAAGTTTAAGTTATTAATGAATGCTTATTTATGTAATAATTTCTTATGTGACGTATAGCTAGTTGTTTGCTGTTCATATTTGACAATCCAGGTGGTAGTTCATTAAGTAGTGCTGGTACAAGATAATTTAGTCTTTCGAAACCTTAATGAAAATCCACAGCCTGCTTCCAGTCGACCGACCGGGTCAGGGAGTGGAATGAGTGAAGCCCCCCATCTCGCGACGAGGATATGAACTGTGCCGGCTGCCGAAGACTGTCGCACTCTCCTGGGGCAATGATTAAATGAATGACAGATGAAATTAAATGAATGTGGAGAGTGTTGCTGGAACGAAATTTGTGACAGGGAAAACTGGAGTACCCGGAGAAAGACCTCTCTGCCTCCGCTTTGTCCAGCACAAATCAGTGACCGGGATTGAAAGCACGGACCCAGTGGTGGGAGGCCGGCGTGCTGCCGCCTAAGCCACGGAGGCTCGCTCTTGAAACCTTAATAATACGATGTGCACATATTTATTCTTGCTTAGGGCAAAGAGGAGCTGCAAGGAAGCTAGGAGTGCCACGAACTTCAATATAGAAGATCCTGAAGGAGCGAAAATAGCATCCGTATAAACCGCACCTACACTACAGGCCGGACGTTTGTTTTAGACGAGTGAAAAATCTTGGCCTGGCCTGGCCCAAAGGGGCCTTAATAGTCTTATCTGAAAGGATGGTTCGACCGGCAGCATTTGATTGTGGGGGCTTGGGTGATTACCGGGAGTCTAATTGGCCAGGATATGGCCTAGTGCATTTAAGCATTAGGAAGACAGAAGGTAGAAAGGATAGTAGAAGTAGTAGATTCAAGAGAGAAAGTCAGAGAGAGAAGTTATGAAATTTGAAGTGAAAGTAAAAGTGCTAGGTAGCATGTTAAGTTACAGTGCTATAGGAGCATGTAAATATTTATTCAATAAGTATACGGGGGTGCTTATGGCGGTTCCCCCTGGCTCGGTAATCACCCAATCTGTTTATGTGTGGATTTCGGTTTTGTGTAGCTGTATGGTAGAATTGAGTTACCTGTCCTCGGATTCGCTCCTGGATGGTAGCGAGGTTATAATCTACATGAAGTTGTGCATTGCGAACATACCAGGGAGCGCCTGAGATCATTCGCAATGCACGGTTCTGAACAACCTGAAGCTTGTTGATGGTGGAGGGTGCTGCAAATCCCCATGCTGGACTGGCATATTCCATAATAGGTCGTATGATGGTTTTGTAGATAAGGAGTTCGCTTTTGTCGTCTAGAGCTCCTTGGGACCTGAGTAAGGGCCAGAGCTGAGCTTGGATCCCTTTCGCTTGTTTCGCGCGTTCTGTGACCTCCTTAGCGAAAGTAAGGCCTTGATCCAGCGTGACACCTAGATATTTAGTGGCTGACTGCCATCTGATTGCTTCACCGAAGAAGTTGAGATCCTGGACTTCGGTGTGTTTACGTTTCTTTGCAAACAGAGTGGCAGAACATTTACTAACGTTAATTTTAGTTCTCCATCTCCTTAGCCAGGGTACTAAGGTGTCGAGAGCGACTTGGAGATTATTAGAGATTCTATGTCCTCTCCAGGAGGTAGTAGAGATGGCAGTATCATCTGCATATAGGTGGAGACTAGTAGCGTCTGTAGTAGGCATGTCAGAGACATAGATATTGAAGAGGGAGGGAGCTATGACGCTGCCCTGCGGTACTCCGGCTTTGATCCTTCTTATGGAGGAATGGGCATCATCCACCTGGACATAGAATTTCCTATGGTTAAGGTAAGATTGCACGACCTTTAATAGATGGTCTGGGAAGGCAAAAAGCTTCATCTTGTACAGCAGACCACTGTTCCAGACTTTGTCGAAAGCACGACTAATATCTAGGAAGCAAACTCCTGTCATGCGATTTTCATTAAATTGGCGCGTAATAAGTTCAATGAGTCTAAGTAGTTGGTGCACCGTGGAGTGGCCTTGCCGAAAGCCGAACTGCTCATCATTAATTATGTTGTTTATATAGATCTTCAGCCTGGCAAGAAGAGTCATTTCAAAGAGTTTTGAAATTATAGAGAGGAGACTTATAGGCCTGTAATTTTGCGGAAATGTGCCGTTAGAATTAGGTTTTAGGATCATTATTACTTTGGCTAGTTTCCAGGCTGAAGGAAAGTAACCAAATCTGTAGATGGTGTTGAAGAGTTTGGTGAGACATGTGAGAGCGTTTTTGCTCAGGTTTTTCAAAAATGAGGCTGAGACGTCGTCTGGGCCAGGGGCCTTACGGGTCTTCAGCTTCTTAATGTAGTTGATCAGTTCGGTAGACGAGACAAATCTAAAGCCCTGGGGAAGTCCGCCCTGGAAGCCGCCACGAAGGTCATGACGAACTTCGTGAACAAAGTCGTCGTCAGAAGGTTCCTGGTTAGGCTCACAGGCTTTTTCAAAGGTAAACACCAGGGCGTTAGCCTTATCGACGTTATTGAAGACCATTCCACGTGTGCCATGTAATGGAGGGATGCCAGTTCTTTTCCTTAGCAATTTTCTGGCCATACCATACAGAGAGCTGGAGTCACCAGCCATGTTCCCTAGTTTAGTTTGCCATGATTGATTTCTAAGGTCAAGCATGGCAGTATGAACGATGCGTTTAAGACGGTACCACTCTTGCTTGAGGCGAAGGTCACGAGTAGTTTGCTACCTCCACCTGAACATATTTTCCGCTTGATTGTAGCAAGAAGAGCAGGGGGGATGGTGAAGGACTTACGTTTTCTGTGTTGAGGACCAATGGCTGCAGTGCGGGCGGCGTGTAGGAGTGATTGAGTGTACTTCTCTGTGAGGGAGTAGATGTCTTCCTCACAGCGAATGCTGGGATTACCAGCAACGGTAGATTTGAGGATGAACTGGAAGTGTTCCCAGTCAATCTTACGTAGGTGAAGAGGGATTTTAGAGCGGGAAGGCCTGTAGGTAGTGTTGAGTTGGATAAGGATGGGGTCGTGATCCGAGTCAAGAGATTTGAGGTTGGAAACATCAATGGGGATATCTAGGTCCTTGCTTATGGCAATGTCCAGAGTATCAGGGAGTCTATTTGGATCAAACGGAAAATACGTGAACTCAGGCGGAGGATGAATTAAACACCCGTGATCGTCGCAAAATTTCTCAAGCAGCCTGCCCTTAGCCTCGGTGAACCGGCTATTCCACAGAGTGTTCTTAGAGTTAAAGTCACCCGCCAATATCACCGGAATATTGCCGGGCAACAGTGCCTCCAGATCTGTCGGAATAAACGGAGCACCTGGAGGCAAGTAACAGGACACAAGGCGGTAAGGTCCGTTGCTAAGTTCTATCTGTATGATAGTGGCCTCTGTTGGTTGGTTTGTTCTTAAGTTTAGGGGCTGCGACAACGCGGTCATGTAGCCCCGTGTACTTTGGGTGTGTGTAGAATCTGTCTGATAACCGGTGTTAAATGTGATGACTGTATTAGTGTGTGTTATCTGTTTTTAATTTAAGTACTGCAACTTAGAATTTTTCAAATAGTTCCTACTTTTGCCGCCAAGCGCCACCATCAACGATTACTAGGCCAAGTTCATAACTTAGCTACTAGACACCACCGCAGTCGGCTCTTGGCAACGAACATAGAAACCTAAGAACGTTGTTTACATTCTTAACCTGTCCAATTTAGCTTCACACAGGTACAATTAGTTGAAGGTTCTTTAACATGCCATAAATCTATGACATGGGACCGCCGACTTTACTTCCCCTCCGAAGAAAGGCACACTGAGGGATTTTAACGCTCTTAAAAATCCGACGGCTTCGGCCGGGTTTGAATCCGCTATCTTGGGCATAGAAATATTGGCCTCAACAAACCTCAGGTTGTCAGGTGTGGGGATGCGCTGGTGTGCCAGGTCTGAGTGCACGATTATGGCCGTGCCACCACTCGGACGCCCTATTCGGTCATTGCGGTACATTCGATACCCTGGGATGTAAAATCTTGTGTCTGGCTTGATGTTGGTTTCACCTAGTAGAGCAATGTCTATGTGTTCCCGATGTAGGACGTCCGAGAGTTCACCTTCCTGTGACTTTAGGTGGAATGCATTCCATGCCATTATCTTGGTAACGGGGGCGTTGCGTGGATTAGCCATTAAAAAGGTGCATCCTTCCATAATAATTTGAAGTCGGGAAGACGTGTCGGGAGCGCTGATGAGACGCTTGAGGATATCCTTCACGATGGTGAAGAGATCGCGAAGGGAGGGGTCGCTAATTAGTGTGAAAATTTCAAACATATCGTTTGAGGCGGTCGGAACAGAAGTGCTTGGGGCTGATGCAGGACGGGAAAGGTCAGGGAAGTTGCTGCTGGTCATAGCAGGGGGTTGGGGCGCGGTAGGGGGAGGAGGGGAGATAGGAGGAGTTGGGGTCTGAGGGGAAATGGCTTCAGAGTAGCTGGTACCTCCTCTGATGCGGTTGCGGTCTGGCACGTGACCCGCTGGTGTTTTGCGCACAGAAGGAAGACGGTTGTTAAAGGTAGCTGTGAGTTTCTTATATAGCTCACAGCCTCTATAGCTGGCGGTGTGTTTCTCACCACAGTTAGCACATTTAGTTATGGCATCCTTGTGTCCGTAGCGTGGGCAATCTTTGGAGTTGTGGAACTCAGCGCAAATCACACAGCGTGGTCTACAATGGCAACCGCTGGAGGCGTGACCAAACCTCTGGCACTGGTAACACTGTACGGGGCCGGACTGACCTTGGTACCTAATTATCGAAATGGTGTTGTAGAGGAGGGTCTTGAGGTCATATATGTTCCTCTCAGGGGCTGTGGTAGAGTGGGCAACCAAAAAGAGTGGAAGCTTCTTGGAGCGATCGCTTGACTGAGTTAGCTGGCGGACTCTTTCAATCGAGTAGCTAAGTTCGGTCAGCTCCTGATGAATGCGGCAGGGGGACGACAGTTCATAGGGAGCGCGTGGGTCGGGGTAAGGCCCTGTACTGTTTGTTCTGCCAACCAATGAAGAATTAATTTTAGCACTAAGGTTCCGTAGTTGGCACTCATGAACGTTCACATCAAACCGAATGGCGGAAGCGGGAATAGTCTGTTTTGATTGATTTTCCTCGTGGTGTTGTTGGTTGTTTTGACTTGTTCAGTATTTTCATTGTTTATTTGAATTGAATTGAGAGTCAATCATGCCACTGCAAGGGAGGAAAAATTGCCAAGCACCGGGATGTAAGAATTATAATGATAGTAAGAACAATACGGCAATTTTCATCTTCCTGGTGTTGACCATGTGAAAAACTAGAGGGCAATATGGACTACTCGCGAATAAAAATATATAGAGAATAAATGTGTGCATTTCATCTCTTGTTTGTTTCCTTACCCATTCTCCTTTGCATTGCAATAAAATTTGTGGTTTAGGGCTACGGGGAGGGGTGGGTTGTTGCGGGCATGCTAGGCAAAAAGTGAGGTTATGGCAATGTAGTGTGTGCATTTGGACGATTTTCTTTATATTCATCGAATATCCCAACTATTCTGTAGAGTATGAGAGCATTTTTTAATTAGCCTAGAGGTGAATTAAGCTCTAGAACGGCATAACTGTGTCTTTCGTGACAAATCCATTGCCAACATTGATATATATCAAAATGTATTCTTTTCCTATCTGGACGTATATTTCAGCACCTAGCGAAAGGCGCAGTTATGTTTGAGTTATATTCATCAATAATCAATAACTCGTCGGAGAACATACTGTTCATTTACGTGTAATAAAGGCTACATTCATATGGCTTTTTACTATTTATGTTGCCAGACTTGGCAGTACAATCCATAGCCTCAGGCGGTGTTCTCTCTCGGAAATTCTATAACCAAAAGTGACAAATCTCTTATACTTACATGATCCTTGGAATGCGGTCCGTATTAGTGGTGTGGTGCAACCCTCGGATCACTACCTTCCCATGGAAGCCTGGAGGCGAGTTACTGCAGTACCTGCGTTGTTATCAGCTGCCCCAAGCGGTCCGATGATTGACAAAGCTGTCTCACACTGCTACTGAAGTACAGTCATTGGCAAGTACAATGACGATCTGTTCGTAACTACGTAACGTGTACTTCCGCGTCAAACAATACTTCGACGTTGACTGTACTGTCTGCAAGTCGGTGTCGCCACGTGCTCAAGTCTGGAATTCCATTACATCAGATCGGTGATGACAAATGTGAATCGATAGGGTGAGAGAGATACTGTGTACAGGCTCACCCGCAAGCTTCAAGGTCTTGGCTCAGGGGTAACGTTCTCGCTTACTGAGCCCAAGGTTGCAGGTTCGAAACCTGGCGCAGTCAGCTGGCATTTGAGGGTGCGCAAATGCGAGGGAGCCGTGTCAGTACATTTACTGGCACGTTAAAGATCCCCTTCGGGGCAAAATTCTGGCACCCCGGCGTCTCTAAAAGCCAGTGCAGTTAAAAGGGACGTAAAACCAATAACATTATTATTATTAAGCTTCAAGGTCAAGGGCAATCGTCTAAAACAAACGTCCTGCCTGTAACAACTGTATGGAAATGATTTCGATCGTATGGTAGCATATTGCCGAATAATGGCCGCTGCATTACAACAAGATCCACATTTTGCCAGGAATATTCTGTGGAGTGATGTATGCTACTTCTCCAATGATGCCAACGTCAATACTCACAATCTTCAATACTGGGCTCCAATAAACCCCCACTGGGTTCGAGCACAGCATGTTCAGACCCACTGAGGCGTTAATTTGCGGTGTGGTATTCTGGGAGACTACATACATGAGCCTGGTTTTATAGCTACCTGACTCACAGGTAGGAATGATCTTGAATATCTACAAACCGACTTGTCTCTGGGAAACCTTCTAGAAGATATTCCACTCCAGGTTGTATTACATTGGTACCAGCATGATGATGCTCCACCTCCATCTTCCGAGCCGTTACGGAATATCTGAATGCATGATATTCTGAACGGCAATGGCCACCACGATCGCCTGATCTAACTCCTTTGGACTTCTTTCTGAAGGGCTATATAAAATCAATAGCCTACCAAACGGAGCCATAAAATGTTGATCAATTAAAACAACGCATTGGTGAGGCCTGTGCTGCAGTAACACCTGAAATGTTACGATGTGTCCATGCAGACACTGCGAGACGTGTTCAGCATTGTATTCTCCACCTGGGACATGTCTTTGATCATATTCATTATGAATAGCAGTCCAAATGTGACATTTTAATTTAATTTATTTTCTTAGTTTTGAAGCAATAATATGTAGGTTTTTGTCCATATAGCAAGCAATGCAATTGTCGAGTGGAATTCCTGTATGTGTTATTAAACTTTCTTTTCTGCATATTTGGCGTATTTACAAATGAACCCTGTTTATTACATAAATCGCTGTTTGCAAAGGAGCGTTACAACATGGCATACAATTTGTTGGATGTTGTGAAACAATTTAGCAGTAGTTTTACTACACAAGTACTGTAACAGGATTCCTATTATTATTATTATTATTATTATTATTATTATTATTATTATTATTATTATTATTATTATTATTATTATTGTCACTATGGTGTCTGCACTAGACTATAATGATAAAATAACAATAGTGACACAGGTTATCAGACAAATTCTTCACACACTTAAGTACACGGGGCTACATGACCACTATGTTGCAAAGCCCCTAAAATCAACAACAACTCATTATGTCAGTACGGTGTGATTCAACGTACCGTGTGAAGGCTTCGAGAACAGCAGGATGTACAGTCTACACAACATCAGAATTGTTGCAGACGGGTCTAGCCATGCTGGTACAGTAGAGTCTCGGAAACTCGACATTCGGTAACCCGGCACTCCGGATTTCTCGGCCACCCTGACAGGAGAAAAAAAAATCATGATTTTTGTTTGTTTTTGTGTTTCCGCACAAAGCGTTATTATGTTTTCTTTCGTCTTCTCCATCAATGGAATTATCGACAGTTAAATACGACGCGAAACGAGTAGACCTACAGTACATAGTGAGAAGAGTAACGACGACCTGATAAATACAGGTACTGTACAGTACAGTACTGTAAATGCACAAACTGTTGGCAGTAAGAAGTAAACAATCGGTGTTCCCACAGAGCGTTGTATTTATTTGAATGCGCATTCTCCGCAATCCTGTTTTTTCGCCGTCTTTGTGATGAGGCTACAAGAAACAGGTTTCAAAGCGAAAAGCAAAAGAACATTACTTCCGGTACTTTTTGCAAAAAAGTAAATGGTAATTTTCATTAAGTGAAAAAACTATTTGCCTACAGGAATTGTTTTGTTCATATACTCCACAGTGTACATATTATACAAATAATTTGTAGGCCTAGTTATTCTAAGTTTTCTATTATATTTTATAGTAATTGCTTTCCTTGATTCTTATGCAGTACAGAAGTACAGTACTGAACTATAGTACTGTAAATGTAGTGGCTTAATCGTTTTAAAACTTGTGTTTCTGTTAAGAACAAATAAATGTACTGCATTGCATTACTTTTAAACCAAAAGAAACAGCTTATTTCTTCTTTTTACCACATTTCCCGATAACCCGGCATTTTCGCGAACTCGGTCACCCTTAGGTCCACATTAGGCCGAGTTTGCGAGACTCTACTGTATGTGCTTCAACAATCCATTAGCTCTTAATTACAGCTCTGTTCGGGGAAATACATGTGTAGAAAGCAGACGTTTATTTGGAATCTCTTGTGCATATAGTCTAATGTGCGACCTTGGTGGGATTGTGACCAGATTCTCCATAGATAAAAATTATGTGTGTGTGCTTGTTTTTGGTGAAAATCTCAGCCATTGTCTATGTGTTGATAGCATTTTTAATACTGCTGTACCACGTGCAAAGCTACTATTCTGCACTCGCCAGCGAGGCTTCATACCGCAATGGGGCGCATTGGACGGGAGCACTGAGGAACATGCAGCGTGCGGCCGTCTGGTTTTCTCTTGGCATTCTGACGTAACCTGCCTGCATGCAAGGTTACCCCTTACCAATTCAGTTATTAGACCTCCCGTTCATCACTAGTACATGCGGGACAATTATAAGTAGATTGCACGGCGCAAATGGGCCACCTGGTATATATATCAGTTTCTTGTGGACACGATAACTGCCGTAATTTTGCACCAATCACTTTGAATGTTTTACATAATATGTATCCCTTTAAAATCTTGGCCGAGTTTCGTTAATGGGCAAAATCGGTCGAAGGGAGTGAAAATGGGGTTTTTTTCTTCGAAAAAGTGAAATATCGCTATAACTCTCTTAATACGTGAAATATCGAATCCATTTAAAGTTCATACTATGTGCCGGATAAGTGCCAAAAATTTACGTTCAAAAACATTTTTGATAGCACCAACCATTGACCAAAGGGGTGGAAAAGAGTGGGTTTTTCGGGAAACATTAATCATATCTCTCTTGAAAATCCACAGCCTGCTTCCTGTCTCCGACCGGGTCAGGAATGGAATGAATGAAGCCCCCATCTAGCAGCGAGGATATGAACTGTGCCGGCTGCCGAAGCCTGTCGTACTCCTCTGGGGCAATGATTAAATGAATGACAGATGAAAGGAAATGATAGTGGAGAGTGCTGCTGGATTGAAATTTTGACAGGGAAAACCGGAGTAACCGGAGAAAAATCTGTCTGCCTCCGTTTTGTCCAGCACAGATCTCACATGGAGTGACCGGGATTTGAATCACGGACCCAGCGGTGAGAGTCCGGCGTGCTGCCGCCTAAGCCACGGAGACTCTTAATAGGCACAATATCAAAACCGTACAAAATGGACAATTTTCCCCTAATAATTACCTAAAACTTATGTCTGAAAGAATTTTTGATATGACCCACCATTAAGCCAAGGGATGAGCAAAATGATTTCGGAATGAGAAGAAGTGGTTACTATGGCAACGCTTCTAAATTGATGAGGGATAAGCTATCAGAGGTTGCCATGACAATGCCATTGCACGAGATCACATTCAGTTTTCCATCTGACTCTGTGAGAAGCGGCTTTGGTGACGTAACTGGTAGCATGCTGAAATTCTATGCCCAAGGTCGCGGGTTCAAAGCCGGCGGAAGTCGTCGGATTTTCTAAGAGCGCTAAAAATCCTTCAGTATGCTTTTCTTCGGAGGGAAAGTTCCAACGTTCGTTGCAAGTTTCTGATTGCGGTGGCATCTACTTGCCAAGTTCACAGCTAGGTGTCGTTGACGGTAGTACCTGGTAGCAAAATTAGGAACTACTACTTGAAATTGACCGTCTGCAGTCCTTACCTGAATTACAGACTAATACAGTTTTCACAATTAACACCGTTTATCAGACAGATTCTACAAACACCGAAAGTACATGGGGTTACATAACCGCGTTGTCGCAGCCCCTAAACTGAGGAACCAACCAACATCTCTGGTAGCCCACTCAAGATTTCCAGTCCAGGTGATGAAACTTGAATGGCCCGTCTCTTCCGCGAGCTGGCCTCGGAATGACAAGATACAATAAGTTAACATACGGAGTGCTGCTAGCGCAAATTGCCCATGTAAAAAGAGGCCCAACTGCTATATTGGCGGAAACTTACGCAAGGAACACCCTGCGCCAGTCTAGCATCAGCCACTTCCAACGAAACATCGCAACAGAGACCCTTGGTGTTCACAATGAGAAAATATAAGAATTATACGGTGAACTTGATGAAAGTGAAATACACGGGATTACAAATTAAGCAAATTATAATTATAATAATAATACTGTAATAATAAGAAGAAGAAGAAGAAGAAGAAGAAGAAGAAGAAGAAGAAAGCACACATGCGTGTAGCAGACAGTAGTCTATATTAAAACAAAGATGGTCCCTTTTCTTCTTTGAACTTTAATATTCTTCGCATAATTGTTGCAGCCTTCCTTTCTTCCCCGAAGTGTTGGCTAAAACTATGCGATGATTATGCGACGAGATATGGTAATATATTAATAATTTTATTACTGCAGCCAATGGCCATGTACTTTTCTTTTCAGGACGGGTCAGGGAAGTGATATTGGAAGGAAATCGGCCATGGACCTATTGAAAGGAACCGTCCCAGCATTTGCCTGGTCGTGAAAATGGGAAACCACGAAAACCATTTTCAGGACGGCCGAGGTGGGATTCGAACCCACGCTCTCCCGATGCCAGCGAGGCACGAGATAGCGCTTATCGCTCTCAGCCACCGCGGCCGGTATGGTAATATATTATATCTATAAAAGTTTTCTTACCGGTACCATAGCGTATAGAAGAGAAAGTGACGTGACTTGTGGAGTTTGTATGTTCCAGCCACTAGGCAGCTCTAGCGTCGGCTAGCGCTGAGTGCGGGCGGTATCAATACCAGCAGTTGGTTGTTACTTTTCAGTTATCAGCTTCCAATACGTTGTATTAGACAAGATTACCCAAATATAAAAATCTCCACACTAAGTATATAAAACGCTGACGTCCGTTGAGTTAATTATGAAACATCATGTTACGTCATAGGTTCATATAGTAAGGAAATAAAACATTCTGGCGGGGATCAAAATGTAACTGAATGTTTAACAAGTAGTACTCTGAAGAACAAAAGCCTATTTTCATATATCCTACTAATGCTAATTGACACATCAACACACAAATTTTCAGTTTGATTGCTGTATTAGATTCGTAGATATTGAGAACCGTCTAAATATTGCGGATGGTCGCCATGTTGGATTTTTATATATGTAGGTCTTAGAGTTATGTACTGTTACATGAAGATTATTATGTACGTGTAGTATTCAAACTTCAATCGCATGATTAGGGCACAAGAAGTAAAAACGAGATTTTAAAATTTCGCACAGCTACCATCTTGTGGTTATGGAAACAATTGAAATAAATTAGATGTCAGGGGATTAACATTTGTATAAGGATTTACTGTACCAAGTTTCACTGCACTCGGATGGTTAAATTGCGAGAAACGTCCATGTGAATATTTATACTTCGCGTCGCCGCCATGTTGGATTTATGATCACCAGGTTATAGAAAGTCCCATAGGTGAACTTATATCCATAGCCCCTATGAACATAAAAAATCAGTTTGATTGCTGTAATAGATTCGTAGATATTGAGAACCGTCTAAATATTTCGGATGGTCGCCATGTTAGATTGTTACATGTATAGGTCATAGAGCCATGTACCATTAAAGGAAAATTATTGCGTGGGTTCATTATTCAAACTTTCACTTCGATCGCATGGTTACAACACTAGAAATAAAAACTTAATTTTAAAATTCGCACAGCCAAAATCTTGAGGTTATGTAAACAATTGAACTAAATTAGATACCTGTGTATTACAATGTGTATAAACATTTGCTGTACAAAGTTTCATTGCGTTTGGATCATTAAATCGCGAGAAAAGTCTATTTAAAATTTTCAACTTCACTTGGCCGCCATGTTCGTTTTGTGGTTAACCGGTTTTTGAAAGTCTCATTGATGAACTTCGAGTAGTGCTCATTATCTCCGTAAAAATTGCAGGGTGATACCGGTAATAGTTTCAGAGATATAGAATGCCGGTGAAATATTTCGCACAGCCGCCATCTTGAGGTTATCTAAATTATTGTACGAAGTTAGATGTCGGTGCATTACAATGTGTATAAACATATACTGTACCAAGTTGTATTGCCTTTGGTTGGTTAAATCGCGAGAAACGTCTATTTAAAAGTCGCAATTTCGCTTAGCCACCATGTTGGTTTTGTAGTTACCAGGTTTTCAAAAGTCACATAGGTGAACTTCTAGTAGTTCCCTTTAAAACTGTACAAAATTCCAGGGTGATATCGGTAATAGTTTCGGAGATATTGAATGCTGGTGAAATATTTCGCACAGCCGCCATGTTGGATTGGTGTGACGTAACAAAATTTGAAGGGCACGGTCGGGGTCGTCCGAAATAGTGCTGTGAACTTTCTGAGTTTCATTGTAATCGCTCCAGCCGTTTAGATTTTATTAGGGACACACACACACACACGAATCACACACGCACGTACACACAGACAGACACACGGACGAAAGGTGATCTCATAAGCCTATTTTTTTTCCATAAATGAAAATAGGTTATAAATCATAAGCTACAGACCATTCACTACTACAGAAATACAGTACATAATAATATAATATATGCTCACCCATGTAACTTATAGCTGTCAGTTGTCCGAGACTTTGGAAAGCTTACGGGACGATTCTGCTGACTTAACAAATGACTGTTGTTTCCTAATTTCGTACAAAAGATAAAGCGGCACTTCATGAAATGGAAAACGAGTTTTCCAATAAGGTCCAGTCTATGTTCCATAATATATCATAAATCTCATCAATGCTGTCCAAACACTTTTAAAATATATCACCCCACAAATTTGAGAGGATAGAGTATTAGATTATAATCACTATTGAACCCTTAATATAAAAGTCTTTATATTAATGTTTCATGAATTCTATTCTGTGTGGAGGAGAGAGGTTGAATATTGGAAGTTACACCTGCAATATGTTGAAACAAAGATCTATCTGTTGGCAACGAGGGGACGCCAGACTTCCTGAGGGGACAATAGAAAAGGATGAAGTTGGAATGTGGTGAAGAAACAAGAGGCTGGTAGAGCACCGCTAGAGAGAAAAAGAGTGGAAATCAAAAGAAGAAGGCACTTTTCGACGATGCCCACAAGGCGTGGCCTGCCAAAATACCGCGATCTTGGAAATCACACTGACGAATGGGAAGAAGGGACGCCGATTATTCGCGCACTTTTGAAGACAAGCTATCAGCAGATAATTATGGAGGGAACTCGATTCTGATTAAATCTGCGATCAGATTGATTCCCGCACGCCGAAAACGTACGCTTAGCGTCATGCTGAGTTCTTAGATATAAATTGTTTGCCTGTGCGATTATTGCTTAATTAAATAGATATTTTATCTTGTCCCCACTCCTACTATTTGGGTAAAACTGTATAAATACCGAGTGAAGTGTTCACTCAGCCCCATTATTCTCAATTATTCTGCATTCTGAAGACGTTACCATGTCTGTCTCTACGCAAGTCTGAGGACTTAGAGCAATTTCTATTCCGCCTGAGAGCAGGTACAACTTATCAATTTTGGAGTAAAATTTTGCATTTGGAGATGATTATTATTACATCTTTAGTTACCTAAAGTAATTGAAGTGTTATGCGTGTGAAATTATGTTAAATAGCATATTGCTATAAAATTAGGGAAGTAATCGATGTGTATTGCTTCATAGGACTGTGGATGAATTTAGTAATCTGCCAGAGCAATCTAGAAAGGGTTAACAATGTTAGAAAATATTTTGAATCCAAATGACATTTTATTCGAAGCAGCGCATCAACAAAGAAGCCCATGGTATCTGCTGACGAAGGAAGGATGTCTCGAATTTCAACAAGCACCAAGATGATGTTCATGTGCTAATTGCAGTGCTGGAATCATGTCCGGGGACATCAATTTGAAAAAGACGGCCGAGGAAGAGTACCAAATGAATTAATTTTCATTATGTAGCTAGCTTTAGTAATCGGGAACTCTTGTATATATTTTTGTGTTGGTTGTAGTTTTGTAGTTTTGTTTTGATTTAACCGACTACTTATTTGTATGTGAAGCTCGACGTGGTTATTCGTTTTGTTCTTTTTGTGTTTGTGTAATTTTTCTGCGGGACAATAACTTATGTTAAATTGTACTAACGAGTACAAAGAGTGTGTATTTTTGATAAAATACAACACAGGAATGAACTATGTAACTTCGATAAATGAAGCATTTTATAGGTAACGTAATTGCAGTGTTGGGGGGAAACGGAATTTAGTTTGAGAACTTCGAGTTTCACAGGCTATAATCTATGCGATATTTCATATTTATTTAGCGAGGAGCCATAAGCTTCTTTGGTAATATTGTAACGTAATTGGAGCACATAGTTAAAGTATTGTGTTTGTTGGAACACAATTTTGTAAGGTATTTCTTTGATCTGGAGCGATATTGGTGGATTACAAGTGTAAAACCGTGGTATGAGGTCTCATGTATGTTTATTCTGCGCGGGGTGTGATGAAGGTCACTAAGCTGACTGCTGCAAGGCGACGACAGTACTCTCAAGGGAGATTTGGCTGTAATTTTCTTCGGTCCTGAATTGCAAGGTGAAATTTCTGGGGACAAATCTGCGATATGATGATATATATTTTATTTCAGGATGTGATATTCTGTTTTTGCGATTCTCAAAAGCATGGGAGCTCGGAGATATTTGGTAAGACCTACCTGGTTTGGTGACATAGTTGATGAGGGCCGTTCGAAGTCCATTTGCTCGCCCAGTTCACAGGTAAGGAATGTCAGGCAATTAGTGGCCGAGATGTGTGCTCATAAGATAAGAATCATCTTTGGAGCCTGTATAATTGGAAGTGAATTAGATTATTTATTTTTGGGATTTCTCCATGGCAGATACGTAATTCAGGATTATGTTGATATTTTTGTGTTCTTATTTCATGTTAGCTACTGTCTCAAATAAATGTAGATATTTTTGATGCATCTTTTTGTGTGGTAATTAGGTAATTTTGTAAGTGTTCGGGAAACAATCGGTTTGCCCAGGTGTTGTTCGAGAGTAGCCACGATTGAGTGTTCATTGCTTGTGTCTGTAAGACCTGGTAGGCAGTTTGAGTTTGTACGTTCGCATTTTGATAAGACTTCATGCGGATGTGATCTTGTATTTTAGTTAAGGGTAGCGTAGTCGGTTGGTAATTTATTTCATGTTAGCCATTGTAAATGTTGATCCCGGTGCCAAAGTCTGGTGAAGAAAATCATGAATACGCGTCCTGCGACTTGGATCAATGGAATCGTATCTCATTATAATGTACTCATTCTAGGTTAAATCTTGTCATATCGTCGCGCGCATATATACAACAATTAGGAACTTACAGACGAGATACGTGCATATTTTGTTTGTTTACCGGCATTTTTGAAGCTGTATTTTATTAATGTAATTATTTGATTTGATATTTGTCCTTTGATTCATAAAAGGGTGTCATAAGGGAGATTTTTGTTATTATTGTGTCTGTTTTATCGGTTTATTAAAGTTGTTTTTATGTTAATCTTGGGTCATCCTTCTTACTAGTTATATTTTTTTAATCTATGCTACCTTGATATTTATGGAAGCAAATTACAAAATACCCAACCTCACGACGATTGACTGAACACTCCCGAAATTAGTCTCGTGTGCGCTTCTTTCAAGGGGACATAATAGGCTAAAAATCATAAGCTACAGACCATTCTCTACCACACAAATACAGTACATATAATCAAAAACTGGCGAGCCGAACATGTCCTCGGACACTCCAGGCACTAAAAGCCATACGCTAAAAAAACATGTAACTTATAGCTGTCAGTTGTCTGAAACTTTGGAAAGCTTACGGGACGATTTTGCTGACTTAGCAAATGACTGTTGTTTCCTAATTTCGTACGAAAGATAAAGCGGCACTTCATGAAATGGAAAACGAGTTTTCCAATAAGGTCCAGTCTATGTTCCATCTAGCATAAACCTGTCCATAGTGATCATAATCTATTTCTCTTTCCTCTCAAATTTATGGGGTGATATATTTTATCAGTGTCTGGACAGCATTGATGAGATTTAGGATATATTATGGAACATAGACTGGACCTTATTGGAAAACTCGTTTTTCAAAGATAAAGCGGCACTTCATGAAATAAAAAACGAGTTTTCCAATAAGGTCCAGTCTATGTTCCATTATATCTCCTAAATCTCATCAATGCTGTCCAAACGCTCATAAAATATATCACCCCAAAATCTGAGAGGATAGAGTAATAGATTATAATCACTATGGACAGGTTTATGCCATGGGCACGTCCCCCGAGTTCCCAGTTCTTTTCAACGACTAATTCGACCTGTAAAAGAATGTTGAAGACACTGTCAGACGGGTGAGTTAGGTAAGTAAGGGTATTTATTGTAGCCAAAGTCCTTTATGTTAGTGAAAGTTGCAGCTGCTGTGTCTGACGGCCTTTCACATTGAAAGGTTGTTGCACACTTCACACAGCCGATTCATTTTTCGTTGCTTGAAAATGCACCCTGCTAGACAGAGTAAACCAAGCGTTGTTTCGGAATGTTGTCTTCATATGGAAGGGGAAGATCATTCTCCCAGTCCGTTATCACCACTTTGTCTATAATGTTGTCCTCCGCAGACAACTTAACAGATTTGTTTTGTTTCTCGGGTTGCTTCACACATAATCGCATTTGATTAACAAATGACGTAGGAGGTGGTTCTAACTTAGGTTGGCAGTTCCCGGACAGGGATATAGCCTTTTTAAATGGAACATACACACACTCTAACATATGCAAATGCAGAAAATCTACAATTGATGGGTGATCGTCACAACTTATGGACCTTAAAATTCCGAAATGACGTTCCAAGGAGTCTTGATTGAATTTCCCTGTCAACACTGTAATATTGACAAAGATGCAGTCTTAATATTATTATTAATCGACAGGCATAACAGTGGGAAATATCATAGCCACCCACATAATTTATTTTTAACGTATAAATTGTAGTTATTTTTCGTATCAGTTTAATATGGAAGGAGAAGTTTGTTTTACCATATGTTTATATTTAATTTAATTGATTTAATTTAATGGAAGATTTTCAATTCGAATATTCATTTACGAAGGCTTTTCTGTCACGTTGCAGGGGACGAAATATGTTGCAACTTGAGTTAAACTTGGCCAGGCGCACCGCGGGAGACTTTCCTGGAAATTGAGGGAACAACGAAGGCCGCTACTGAAGCTCGCTTTTGTAAGAAGACAGTACACCAGAGGTCATATACACAAGAACAAGGGATCTAGCCTCGCGCCAGGACCGGGATATCTTATTTTGGCTACAAGTAGTGTGATTCTCGGAATTTATACCACGCCATGGCTGAACGAATCAGAAGTGGACACTAGCATATGCTGGAGGAGAAGGGTCTGCTACGATGAAACACAAGAGGTGATTGGTCAGCGGTCACGAGTGAAGTGTACAGAGAAGAGGGATAAAGAAAAGTTATAAGAGACGTTACCCGAGTTTCGAGAGCCATTCCATTCTGAATCTTATTCTTATTTTGATTCTCCTTCATCAATCTGCGTTTCTTCACAGTTAAAGTTGGAAATATGTTGGGACACATACCGTCCACACATATTAATGGTGATAGTTGTGAACCAGGCTATCATCAGAAATGTAATTTATGTAGCAAGTACTTCATCACACACACAACTAAGTAATTTGAAACATCGAATACAACAGGAAGATTACGGCGATATTCTGCAGCAGGCTACAGACTTGCTCGGGACGAGCAAAGCCAATGTTATGAAGACATCAACGGTGAGCGCTCTGGCAACATCACATATTTCTCTGTTGGTCAATTAGTAAATCTTTTATTTGGGCATAGTAAATTTAAATTCATTTAGCTTCTTGAATAATTTAACTTAACTTCATGTCTTCGTATTCGTTTGTGTTTGGCCGCCACGTTAATTGTAAATTCAGTAATTCTTCCTTCATAATGTCTTCCATAATTGTTCTTTTTAATATCATTAAAATTAATTCTTTAAATTCATTCTTCGTGTTTTCTCCTTGTAATTAGAACTAGCTATAATACGAACCTATCCCCTCATTGAAAATACTATACTGGTTGGAAATTTAATTTCCCTGCGGGCTCAGTTAAGAAAAGTATACATAGCCGAAGTAATATGGTAAGGGATTATGGCATTGAACCCGTTGGCACCCAACAAATATGAAGTTTTAATGTGGTTTGTCTACAGTACTCCAGGTAAACACAGTTACAATTGTCCGCTCAACCATCGCTGTCTGCTATGCTCTAACGCCTCCCCTCTTCCCTCCAAACAGCGAACATACAGGAGTACTAAAATTCTCCACCACTTACCTCGCAGCGCTAGCAGGCTGATACTCCAGTCACTCGTATCTGTTGTTGTCATCTAAACTCGATGCATCTTCCGACTTGTTGGCTTTGTGTTCAGATATTTAACATGTTCAAATCGCTCTGTTATTTCACACGCGATCTTATCAATAAATGCTGGTATTGCAATTTTACAAATCAACTTCCTTAGCACTTCCTTGTGGCCGCTGTCAGACGATGATTCGCACATCATCAAGGGGGACTTACTCAAAGCAGGCAGAACAATTGCAGTCACGTGTTCACATATTCGGGTGGACATAAACTTCGCAACAGCACACATGAACTGAAAAATTGTTGTCATAATCCACACTAGTTGTTCACTCGGATAATGCAGCTTATCAGAAGTGTCCCTTTTGTAAATTAAATCCGTCAGTGGGGAGCTAAATTTCCTTTCTTCCAACCAGCTGATAACATAATTCACACTGAATTTCCTTTTGGACTTGTTGCACTATAAATCCACCGATGTACGTCATCGATGCTTGTTCCATTGTGACAAATCCAAGACCTGAAAGTTTATGTAATTAATAAATACGTTCAAATTATGTTTTAATGTAATAAAATATTTATAATAAATACTGTAAAATTTCGACTTACGTGGTGGTTCACTGAGGTTGTTTAATATACTCTTGACTGAATCAAGAATATAAGTCTGCTCTATCTCAGGTCTCTGCAGGGCCTTACTGGATATAACCATGTTCGTTAGGCCTTCTTTGTTTCTTCGTGTATGGGATGAGAGGGAATAAAAGCCGGTTTTCAATATTCGGTTCAAGCTGAATATTACAGCCCTACAATCTTGCATGTCATTGCTTCCCGAGATATGTCTCAATTTTCTAAAGAAGTTCTCTACGGTGTCACTGTTGAATGCCCTTGTCAGTACGAAATGAAATCCAGAAGACAGAAGATAACGTACACACAGAACGGTCGAAGAAGTAGTCAGTAGAATAGCTTCATCAGTTTCTTTACTCAAAAATCGCATGGCCTTTTCATGACTCGATTCCTTGATCTTAGCTAGATACGACGGAAATTCCTCTTCTAACCATAAACGTCTCTCGTCGCTCATGTCGAAGTAATGCATTTTATCGCGATGTTGACTAAGGTTTGTACTACTTACATCGTGAATTCCAAACCATTTCTTAATTACTTTCAAAAAAGTAATAGTTGCTCTGCACTTCTGAAAGGCTTGTGTTTTAAAATGAGAAGAATTGTCCTTCAGGTATTCCAAGGCAGTTATGACTTCCGTAGAAAATACTTCTTTTGCCATTTTTACGTTCATTTTCTCAAAGTTGGTCGGTGCAACATGCTTTCTTGTAAGGAAGGAGACGGGTTTGATTATTTCCTAGGACTGCAGTTTTTATACATTTTCTACATACTCTCCAGTTATTTCTTCATATCCATCTGTCATGGTCTTTTCTAGGAGACTGTTTCTTACATTCTTTAAAATGTGACACTGATCGAAAGCCAGAAATAAAGGCCTATTTTGATTTTCAGGATGGCATATCTGTGGCTTTATTTCTTTTCCACTCGACAGTCTTCTCATCATATTTACATTAGTTTTATGATTGTCAGTAACTATCAAAGCCTCAAGTTTCCACCTCTGTTATTACTAACAGAGTTAGAGTGTCAAGTTCCAATTCCGAAAGTCTTTTAGAGTAGAAATATGCCGCAGGAATTCTGTAAGTGGTAGATAAGCCACATATCAGGAAGCACAGTAGGTTGTTTGCAAGAACCGTCCGATTTTCTTTTGCAACTGACGGGTTGGAACTGTTTTCACACCTGAGAGCGTCGGCATGAGTAGAGGTGTCCTGGCGACCGAAAAGTGTGTCGAGGTTCTTGTCGTACTGTAATTGCTGCTATAACTATAGAGCACATTTTTTCGACTTCGTTTAGCCTTTCAGACTCTAGCATAAGCCTGTTTTTCACTAAATCTGTTACTCCGGTTTCACATGAAGTGTCCCCTATGTAACGGCTAAGTGTGCTCTTCGATGGTAATTTAAATAAATTAATTCTGGCGAAATTGTATCTCTTAGGGGAAATGAATTCCTATATTACACATTGTATTACTGAATCTTCTGTCCATCTGGGTGATTTCTTGTTATAGTTTACAATTTGCTCCAAAATGAATGAGCATTTGGAATTGGAAGGGTCACGCTCTTTAATATTTAGTATAGATAGTAAAGATGCATGGTATTGATTATCATACTGGTGTAGTTGTCTCTTTTGGGATTCTAGTTCCATTTCCATTTTTTAAATTTTATTATTGGCACGCCACAGTTTTGCTCTAAGTGAAGATAAATGTCTTCCAGTGTCAGCGAATTTATTACGTGCGTGACTATCTGTCTGAACTTCAACAGACTTGTTATCATGACCTCGCAATACCGAAACTTGGTCATCGTAAAGGATATCAACTGATTCAACTCCCTCAGTTAAATAGGTCACGTTGGCTATGGGCGTGACGTCATTACTATCGTGAAAATTTTCCACGGTATCGTTATCTCGCTTTCTTTCCTTGCCATGGTTTTCGTCATGTTTCATGAGTTTTCTTCTCTCTAATGTTTGTTTTGGTACTTTATGTGCAGGATAATCTTCGAATACCGTGGGGAAGACACTGTCCTTCAATTTCTTTCTTTTCAGCCCTGGGCGATAATCAGACTCAAGAAAATGCCGCTCACATAGGTACGTGAGAAGTTTTTGACTCAAAATTCGGTACAAAATTGTCCCGAGAAATATTTTAAAGCCATTTCTGTCTTAATTCTGCATCACACGGGAATTCATGAAATGAAATGCCTTTTACTTTCCCGCTCTTACTCTTGCAGTATGGAACACAGCAGCATACTATAGTGGCTAACAATCACCTACGACAATTAAAAGTATTACTTCTCTTCGACATGATTATTAGCTACCGGTATCACAATACAGAATACCGATGCATGTTCTAGAGACTATACATAACAAGATAATACGTCGGCACAACATAAGATTGGGACGGTATTTAAATTAAATAAACATACCTGTTCTTTAGGCATGACAACATTATGGAGTCGTAGTGAAAATGCTGTAACTACTGTAAGTAACACAAAATATCAACACTTAGTGAACACTACTGCACTTCTCACATTACACAACTCAAGTGCCAAATAACAAATGAGTAAGATATTAAAATTAGAGACGTACGCGGAATATTGCGTGCTTGGAAAAGCTCACAATCGTCTCAGCTTAGCAGCGCTCCTGTCGGGAAGATCGTCAATTAGGCGATGTTCGTTGCTTAGCACACAACTCGCGCTGAATGGGAAGGCGTTAGAGCATAGCAGACGTCGATGGCTCAACAGTGGAGCTTCTCAGTCATAAACATTACATTTGGTGGGGCAAGTACAGTAGAGTCTCGCAAACTCGGCCTAATGTGGACCGAAGGGTGGCCGAGTTCGCGAAAACGCCGGGTTATCGGGAAATGTGTTAAAAAAAAGAAATTTAAAACGATTAAGCCACAACAATTACAGTACTTGAATATATAGTTCAGTACTGTAGCCTACTACTGTACTGCATAAAAATCTAGAAAAACAATTACTGTAAATTATTAAAGATAACGTAGAAAAACTAGACGAAAGAAAACATAGTAATGCTCTGTGTGGAAACACAAAAACAAAAATCATGTTTTTTTTCTCCTGTCAGGGTGGCCGAGAAATCCGGAGTGCCGGGTTATCGAGTGCCGAGTTTGCGAGACTCTACTGTACAGTTATAAACATTACAACACCTACCTAAAGCATTTGGACCATAAATATTGAGCGACTTCCATGGTACTCTTTAGCGTGACTCTAAGATATTCCATTGTCTTATTTGAGCCAAAATTTCTGAACTAATGGTTTCATAAAGGTCTACCGGTATTAAGGGACTCCGGAAAGCCCTATCTTGCCAATGCTAAAATACTACTTATAAAGTGCATGTTTTGTCAGGATCTATTTGGAATGTTAGGCTGAAATTTTTACAGCATGTTTATGAGGGTTGTGGCCATACTTTAACACGAGGATTTTTTAGTTTATTGATTCACGGTTTTGTTATGATTTTTTTTATGCTATAAATATTTGCTACACTCTTATAAAAAATTTGAAATGTAAATTCTACGCTAACAATTTTTTTTTAAGAAAAGCCTGTGTTAAAATTAGCACAATAGTCCATATAATATATCCTCAAAGTTTGAAGCAGATCTATGGGGTGGATCCTGAGAAAACATGTATTGTATAAGAGAAAAATTGATTCTTGGGAAATCAGCATTGAAGTTCTGCTTGCCTTTCTAGAACATTCCTGCTGCTTAGGATGGATTATCTTCATTATCTGAAAATTCCTCATCCAGTTTGGATTCATTGGATCATAACTTATGGATTTTCAGTTTCGTCGTTTGGGAATTGATAAGGGAAGAGGGGGGGGGGATGAGGGTATATATACATACCTACACAAATATTTTCACTATTATTGTCAGTGTTATTATTATTTATGATTAGTAGTTTCTGTTTTCCAACATGTCTCCTATTCTTGAAAACATTCAGAGGATTTCTGGTATTCTTACCCATGGCAAAAAGTAACACAAACACACTATAAACACAACAAATAATTTCCACACGTTTCTCTACAAATGCAACTAAAGAGCGGCAAAATGAGGAACAGAAGAGATATCTATAGTGTTATAAGAGAACTACATATGTACAGGTTGGCCACAACACTTAATTTTCCTAAGAATAATGCCTCATGAGCGGTTAGCTTGAAACGCTGGATTTTCAACAACAGATTCACAGCTCTAAGCCAAGATACATGCGCGCAGGGTGTACTTTAAAAATGTATTAAACATTATTAGGTGTAAGTAAACCGTATAAATTATACATCATTTTAAAGAGGAGATTTCATAGATTAAGATTTTTTTTTTCAATTTTTACCTTTTCGGAGTCCCTTAAGTTAATGCAATATGCGAAGGGGCATCTTTGTAGAGTGCGTTTGTTGGTATTCTGGAGTTAAGCGCTTCTGCTAGATTGTTCATGTCTCTCGTGAATAATTTTTGTGTGTTCTCACTGCCGCTAAAAATGTCGGGGTAAGTTTGCAGGAAGAACCTAATGGTATTCGCGGTCGCATTGCTGAATAATTGGAAAGCGAGTCTCGCGTTCATTCTTTGGAAAGACGTAGGGTTTATGTGTGTGAAAGTCAATTTTGGACAAGCTTTAAGCTGCGAACTCAGGGAACGTGTCCATGGCATAAACCTGTCCGTAGTAATTAAAATCTATTACTTGATTTGTGTACAGCAACTTACTTTTATCAGGAAATAGCTTCGTGATCGAATACACTTGTCAACACCAAGAAATAAGGACTAAATACGGCAGCATTGCTGCGTTTCAAACTCGCGAGAGCTTATTAGAATGTGACTCCAGCCAGCAACAGTCAACCGCTGCGTATTCTGTCGGTGGGTGCATCAACTACCCATACCCAAGATGGGACAGATTGAGGAGTCTACGCACTTTCTCTTCTATACGCTATGCCGGTACCCTAAATGTTCTTAATGTAAAGTGTTCTTTTATAAAAACGTGGCCTGGAAATTATGATTATGGTAAGGGTAGAACGATAGATCACTTAAGCTTCCAGGTTGCCTGTTCCTGTATTACAGTTTTCTCTTCTTCTTTTATAGTAATGAAGCCAATTAATTAAACAAACATTCTATTTCTGAAAATATATTTGGCAGCTCACTGCATACTTTCATATTTAGAGAGTAGCTCTTTGAGTATGGCAGTTTGCTGATCCCTGAATTATAATTTGATCCATCAGATGCGTTGATCTATTAACAGTTTCACCTACAGGAAGAATCTTAAGGTATGGTTACTATACTTACTCTCTTCAGAGGAATTGAGATATGGACAAGGTATTTCTTCAGGTGAACAGCTATCCTCATCACCTTGGAGTTCACGAACATAAACAAAAGGCTTCTCTTCAATGGTGAGGACTTTGAGATGTGTGGGAATCACGACTCCTTCTGGCTTTGTAGTACGCCTGCCTGGCCACAGTATGGCACTCTCGTCTAGTTTCAGACGCATGCGGCTCTTTTCCTGAAATGCCCCCCACAATTTCTATGTGAAACATTTTGATCCAGGGAGTTTATCATAAAAATGAAAATTTGTATTACTTCAAAATATTGAAAGTAAGCTTATAATGGGAACAGACTGCCTTCATTCACATCTATATTAATAAGTTATTTCATTGTATGTGCATTTTTGAGATCATTTTTTATTTTAATTTATTTCTGGTCAAACGAGGACAATGCACGTGGATTTTTGCTTGGCAAGACCGAGCATAAGGTAATGGGGTCAGCTCAGAATCAAGCACTGAGCTCTCATTCGGTGCCCTCACCCAATGGGTTGGAGAAGCATCATCTAAACTATGCTTTGTTTTAGAAAGTACATTAGGAAGTAAGTCAAATTTGAGGATTGGTGTTCATACGTACACGCATACTTAAAATACTTACGTTAGAATAGAAGTACTGTCCAACTGATACTTGTTGTTGGTTATCCTGCACATTTGCAATATCATACTCTGCATTGATTCGGTCACCATTGTCATCAAAGGCTACTTTCCCAGTGGCACCATTCATTAATACTTGCTTCTTAATATAGCTGGAAAAATGAGAACAAATTGCATTACTTGTAAACTCTAGAATTTTGATTATTTACATTTAACTTGGGTCATATGGCTAGATGGGGGCTTCATTCATTCCATTCCTGACCCGGTCGGAGACTGGAAGCAGGCTGTGGATTTTCATTTCATTTTCAACTTGGGTCATATGGCGTCATATATTTGCCTGACTGTCGTTTTAGACAAAGTGTTGAATTAAACAAAAAATTACTGTTTCTGATAATTATTATTAGATATATTTTACAAGTCATATATTTGCATATTTAGGTCATTTTCATAATCAAGGTCATATTGTATTGCGCATATTTATTTTATACGTGCGGATGATTTAACTTGTCAAAACAAAACAAAATCACATAATAGGATACTAACAAACCTCACAGGTCACGCAAGTTTACAATAAGCTTCAGTGACTTAACCCACATATTTGTAGACATAGATTAATAGCCTGTGTAAAGGATCTGATGATGATCACTTGACAATCCAAACTGGTCATCCAAGTGTATTAATTAATCTCATATGCATGCGCGGACCACATACTATTTTGTAACTATAACTCTGGCCCAGGCCCAGGGGTATAAACGGGCATACTGGGCATTTGCCCAGGGCGCCAAATTTTAGGGGGCGCCGAAATTTAGGTGACGCTGAACGCAGAATAAGGTTGACCCAACAATTCCAACATTAAAAATAAGTATGACATGGAAATCTTTAAAATGTAGGATAAAATAACTAATAATTTACGTGAATATAAAATTAAAGTACATATCACACACATTCTTGTACAAAAGGGATCGCAGAAAGAGGTCATATCACAGGCTGAGTATAAACTCTATGAGTTGTACTCTAGTGACATCAGAAGTGAATTTGAAAACGAATGCCAGCACCTCAGAATGTATGTGGAACAGGAAGAATTTACTTGCATTCTTGACATATATGAAAACGTCATAAAAATGATTTCAAAACTAGGCCTACTTTCCCTAATCTTGAGGTAGCAACTAGAATATTTCTGACTTTACCAGTCACCAACTGTTCCGCAGAGAGAGGATTTTATGTTTTGACTCGGCTAAAGAATGTGAAAAGTTCAACTCTTTCAGACAGCAACTAAATTCTCTATTGTTATTGTCTTGTGAAAAAGACGTAACCCTTAGCACAGATATTTCTGAAATCATAAATAAATTTGCAAAGTTAGAAGCTAGAAAAGAAAAACTTTGATTTGAAATGTTTCTGTAGCCTATATTGTACTTTTAAAATTTAACTTCCGAATTTGTAATCTTGGTTTTTAGTGTGGTTAATGTTTCAATAAATGGCTACAAAATTGTATGAACGACTTACTTTTCTTATTATTTTCTGTGATACAATATTAGTAACGTAGTTGTTTGTAAGAAAAAAAACTATTATGCTATTTTGATAACACATAAATGAGAGAAAGGGCGCCAGTAGACCATTTGCCCAGGGCGTCTATCACCTTAGCCCGGGCCCTACTCTGGCCCATTGGTCGATCTTGACTACACTACTGGTCACTATAGCTATAAGTAGCAACGTATTTTTAATGGATCAACGTTAGACTTCCGGAGTTTCAAAGGGGAGACAGCATTATTATTAACCAATATATTCTATGCGTCTGGGAGAAATACCAATTGACAAGAGAAGTAGTTCCTTCAGATGTTAATAACTGCAACATAAACTTTCATGTGGCTAAAAGAAAAAGTGCAAACAGTAATTTTTCTTTATAAAGGCTGGGAACATATTTAAACATTTTGGAACTGGTTCTTTTGTCTCTATTGTATACAGTGCTATACAACTGTCGGCATAGATAGCTTTGTAATATCAATCACTGTGGGCATTTCAATTTTTTGTTGTTGTTAATATGGTCACCACAGCTTAAACACACTCAATTCCTAAGAAAAATCCAAACTTACTCAAATAGTGTTTTTCCTGTCTCCCAGATTGATCCTGAATCATCACAGTCCTTTGGAGCTTCTGTTATGTTCTCTGTTTTATTCATCTCCTTCAGAGCTGAAGCTAGGACATAGCTGAAATAAACAATTTCATAATAAAACAGTTCAGGAATAATCATGTTAGAACATTGATGACAACTGAACGATATTAGCTGTTGGTGAGGAAAGGGGGAACCCATGCAATTTGAGTCAAATAATGAAAACTAATCCACTAAAAGTAATTGCTGAGGTCAAAATGGTCTTTGAAGTTTCTAATTGTAGGTTAAAGTAAAATTCACTGCATTAAACATGTATTTAATACAATTCTTGACCCAGAAAGAACAAAAGACGTATAGGCTACAGGTTCAAATCTCGTAAAGCATCTGGGAAATTATGTAATCTTGCGGCGGATATCAGAAAACGAAGATTGAAGTTTTGTGCACATGTTCAAAGACTTCCACCGACTAGGCTTACACACAAGATAATGACATACGCAGAAAAACTGAAGAATATACCGTGGATTCAGCAAGTCAAACAGGATTTGGAGAAGGTCCAAGTAAGAACAGTGGAAGTCTTTGACAGGAACCTATTCCGATGTAGGGTAAATGGCTGGATAGTAATACCAGAGAATGACGCTCCAAAGAGACCAGGAACCAAGTGGACTGAGGAAAGGAAGATGTCCCACGGAGAGAGAATGAGGGCTATATGGAAGATCAGAAAGGTGAATTATAAAAAGTACTGCGTGATCCATGTCTATTCGCACATAATAATAATAATATTTAATAGGCTACAATTAGAATTAACAAAAAGTAACCATGGTTAATCCCTTTGTTTGTTATTTATAGCTTCCCATCTCCTGTCATACACATCTTGTATTACGTATGTGATCTACTCAAATATAAATATGCATAAGACATGTCATGACATCTGGTAGAATGATAAACTCACATGCTATCCTGAATGTGAGCCGTCTCATTGGTAGCATTAACCAGTTTGAGTCCCAAGGTACCAACAGGAACATTGCTGGCCTCCAGAGCCTGCTCTGTTACAATCCAAACGAACCCTTTCTCCAGCATATTTTGCTGCTCAGCATCGCGAAAAATTACCACCGAGTCTGTCTTACTGTAATAGAATATCATAGTACGAGGCACGTCCAGAAAGTAAGATCCGTTTGGTAATAAAATTAAATTGTGTACAGATACAGAAAAAATATTTATTGCACAACATTCTACACCTCTTAAACTACTTTTACACATAACTGCCGAACTTTTTCAGGCATTTGTCATAGCGTGGCACAAGTTTTTGTATACCTTCTTCATAGAAGTTTGCCGCCGACCCGTAAAAGAGTGTGAAGACTCCCCTGTAAGGTATCCTACTGTTTGGCCACCACTGTTAGGCAAATTGCGTATGTGGTCAGGAGAACTCCTAAACATACGCAGTTCTCCTGGTAAGCACGCAATTTGCCTAACAGTGGTGGCCAAACAGTAGGATACCTTACAGGGGAGTCTTCACACTCTTTTACGGGTCGGCGGCAAACTTCTATGAAGAAGGTATACAAAAACTTGTGCCACGCTATGACAAATGCCTGAAAAAGTTCGGCAGTTACGTGTAAAAGTAGTTTAAGAGGTGTAGAATGTTGTGCAATAAATATTTTTTCTGTATCTGTACACAATTTAATTTTATTACCAAACGGAGCTTACTTTCTGGACGTGCCTCGTAAGTATTATTAATTAAAGAGTGAAAACATAATCTCCAACAAAAAAACCTTCTATAGAATAAAATATGTATCAAAAAGAGTGAGAAACATGAATTTTCTGCAGAAATAATTACAACTAGGATACCTGTGCGAGCACTGCCGGATTAAGGTAAAATGAAGCACAAGTCGCTCAGATTTTAGGGGCCCTTTAATTTTGTTCAAATAATTTTTATTTGTTATCACCTGCACATTTAATAAAGTATTGTACCCGATGGTAGTGTTGCTGACTGACATCGAACCTGAGAATCTAAGGAGGAGAAATCATGCCTATGATTTTATAGAGTATCGAACCCAAGGTCTCTGAGGGGAAACAACCTCATGGAACCCAAGACACAAGTAAATAATGATTACTGATGTAATCCCAGCTTGATTCCATTTACCTGTGAGGAATCACAAGCAATTTTATGGAAAAGAATTGTATGCTTAATGCTTTATTATACAAAATTCTAGCCAAGAGCTCAGATCTGGAGGCTGTGTGACAGTTTACAAATTAGCTCGAACGAGTAGGCGTGTCAAACAGACGCCAGATACATCACAGCGACCTATTTACACGCGTCCTGTGGGTTGGGGAGAGTCAAAATTGACAGGAGGAACCCCCGCACCACAAAGGCCAGAGAGTGGAAAGAGGTGGAAGCCAGGAGAATTTAATTTATTACTCGCAAACCAAGAAAGCAAGCGACTTGAGAGTAACACCCAGAGGAATAAAATCTCGAGGAGATAATTATAGAGCCTTCAGATATGCAAATCGAAGCCTATAAAGTATCGGAGGGAAAATGGCACGCAAAGTGCGGAAGGGAAGTCATTAGCGGACAGCTATCGGGGATTCTCTGGAGCATGGCGTGGGTACGCCAACTGTAAACCAATTAATATTAATTAATTGGACGATCGGATTCCTTGCATGAGACAAGAACCGTAACCTCCATGCAAAAATGATCTAGAAAAATGCAATTCCAGCCCGGAAAGTGCATTATCAGAGAAGAAGACGCTCTGGAAATCTGAGGAAACTATGTTTTCGAACACATCCCTTGCATAGAGCAGGGAAGCTGGGACCAGTCAGTCTATTTTGAAAGCTCACGCGGTGAGGATGTGACTCTCCCGCACCGGAATTTGTTAAACAAAGCCACGCGAGTGAAATATAAAAGTAATTTGAAAGAACTCAGGTGGGGAGGATGTGACTCTCCCGCACCGGAATTTGTCAAAGAACGCCACGCGAGTGAAATATAACGTGTTATAAAAGTCTTTTGAGAGAACTCACGCGGAGAGGATGCTACTCCTCTGCACGGAGATTGTTAAACAAAGCCACGCGAGTGAAGTACAATGAAACTCAAAGTGAAGCTAAGTAAAGTTTACATTTATCTAAAGCCGCACAGTAAGTGACGAGCATGTTGAATGAACAATTTAATTACACCAGTTCAACGTGTAACACAGTAGTAAATTCGCTAAGTCATGATCTAGTTATCATCGTGATAATACAAATTAAACTATACACGATAGATCATGGGATGGAAAGAGCATCACCGGCATTGTGATTAATGTCAAGCCATAGACACTACATTGATATGTTAGGCGATCTGGAGCAAGAATCACACACACTACAGAAGATACACTAATAGTTGAAGTAGGAGATACTGGGAGCCCTAGAAGAGGATTAGTCAGGAGATACGCGCAGATGATAGAGACTTTTATTGGGAGGAATGATATGTCAGGAAATGCGCAGCATGCGCCTCTGGAATCATACAGATTCGAAGCCCAGGAAGGCACCACTGTATAAAGCGAGTGTAATATTAGTACATTATGCAACGAGCCTATAATGGCTATAATTAAGACACGAGTATTTTTTTATAAAACGAGCGTATGCGAGTTTTATAATTTCCGTACGAGTGTCTTAATTACCATTATAGGCGAGTTGCATACGACTGTTTATGTTCGACGATAATTATAACTTTATTATATGTTTTAACATAAATATTCATAAATATCTGTTGAGAGTCAGCTACTGGAATTTTGTGATCGCAGAGCGAGCGTTGGGTGTTATATCTTTGTCTTTCAAGAGCTTTGAACAACCGACGCATGCGCTCTGTGTGGTTGCAATGCCATATGCAACCATATGTTTACATCAGCCGTCCCTCAGTAATATTGTCACCGCAGTCATTTGAAGACAATGCGCTGAGTAGAAATTAGTGTTGGTGATTTTAAGGTACAGTGCTATTTCTTGTCTCATATTCGCCAGTTTATTTACGCGAACATATGGACGGTGGGTATTCCATGTCGGTAATTTATTATAGTTCGATGTTGTGTTTATGTCCGACATGTTGGATTTTGAGCGCATGCGCGAAGTTATCGTTACCTAATTGGTCAATGAACGAGCTCTGATTGGCTGGAGAAACTGTATCATAATGGAAAACAGTGTTATAATGACCATCATTATGATACAGTTATCTGACACATAATAGTGAGGGTCGAACATAAAAAAAATTATGTGTTTTAGTGTTGTTAACATAACGTGTTTATTATAAAGTGTTGTATAAATATGAATGAAAGTGTTAAATTCAAAATGTGTAACATCGAAATGAAATAAGTGTTGTGAAACCACAAGGAATGTATATTGTGATCACCATGGAGCATTGCTAGACGCATAATGGTGGTCACATGCTGTATTATTGGATTCGACCACCGAGTGAGAAGTATGTAAGTACCATTCCAATGTTATAATGTATCAGTTAAGCTCACCATATGTCCATGTTAATAAAGTGTAATAGGGAACTTGAGATAAAGACTTGTACGAGTTTTTCATTCCTCGTAACTGCGTTAAAGAGTTTGCACATACGAATGAGTTGGCTTACGACAGAAATGCGTAAGAGCACGCTACATTTAATAATAAAGATAATGAATAACTTAATGAAGTGGTCAAAGTCAAAAGAGAGATTAATATTCAGCATGATTATGTATGGAACGTTAAATTGCGTCAATTTCTTCGATGTTACACATATCTCCTGACTAATCCTCTTCTAGGGCTCCCTTATCTCCTACTTCAACTATTAGTGTATCTTCTGTAGTGTGTGTGATTCTTGCTCCAGATCGCCTAACATATCAATGTAGTGTCTGTGGCTTGACATTAATCACAATGCCGGTGATGCTCTTTCCATCCCATGATCTATCGTGTATAGTTTAATTTGTATTATCACGATGATAACTAGATCATGACTTAGCGAATTTACTACTGTGTTACACGTTGAACTGGTGTAATTAAATTGTTCATTCAACATGCTCGTCACTTACTGTGCGGCTTTAGATAAATGTAAACTTTACTTAGCTTCACTTTGAGTTTCATTGTACTTCACTCGCGTGGCTTTGTTTAACAATCTCCGTGCAGAGGAGTAGCATCCTATCCGCGTGAGTTCTCTCAAAAGACTTTTATAACACTTTATATTTCACTCGCGTGGCGTTCTTTGACAAATTCCGGTGCGGGAGAGTAACATCCTCCCTGCGCGAGTTCTCAAAATAGACGGACTGTTCCAAGCTTCCCTGCTCTATATAAAAGATTTGTTCGAAAACATAGTTCCTCAAATTTCCAGAGCGTCTTCTTCTCTGATAATGCACTTTCCGGGCTGGAATTGCATTTTTCTAGATCATTTTTGCATGGAGGCTACGGTTCTTGTCTCATGCAAGGAATCCGATCGTCCAATTAATTAATATTAATTGGTTTACAGTTGGCGTACCCACGCCATGCTCCATGGAATCCCCGATAGCTGTCCGCTAATGACTTCCCTTCCGCACTTTGCGTGCCATTTTCCCTCCGATACTTTATAGGCTTCGATTTGCATATCTGAAGGCTCTATAATTATCTCCTCGAGATTTTATTCCTCTGGGTGTTACTCTCAAGTCGCTTGCTTTCTTGGTTTGCGAGTAATAAATTAAATTCTCCTGGCTTCCACCTCTTTCCACTCTCTGGCCTTTGTGGTGCGGGGTTTCCTCCTGTCAATTTTGACTCTCCCCAACCCACAGGACGCGTGTAAATAGGTCGCTGTGATGTATCTGGCGTCTGTTTGACACGCCTACTCGTTCGAGCTAATTTGTAAACTGTCACACAGCCTCCAGATCTGAGCTCTTGGCTAGAATTTTGTATAATAAAGCATTAAGCATACAATTCTTTTCCATAAAATTGCTTGTAATTCCTCACAGGTAAATGGAATCAAGCTGGGATTACATCAGTAATCATTATTTACTTGTGTCTTGGGTTCCATGAGGTTGTTTCCCCTCAGAGACCTTGGGTTCGATACTCTATAAAATCATAGGCATGATTTCTCCTCCTTAGAGTCTCAGGTTCGATGTCAGTCAGCATCACTACCATCGGGTACAGTATATATAAGAGTTTTTTCTCAAGAAGAATAATACACTTTTTATTAAATCATATATATACATATATACATACATTTCAATTGAAACGATCAGTGTTATTTGAAAACATTTCAGATGATGTAACAAATCATAATTGGGGGGGGGGCAGTTAATTGGGGGTCCTAGGCCAGTGCCTAGTCGGGCCTAATGAGTAATCCAGCACTGTGTGCGAGAAATCTCGCATGTTCATTAACCAACCTCCCGTCCGGCTTTACTGTTATTTGGGTTTCTATAAATATGTTGATTTGTTCAAACGCACTTTTTAAACAAATTGTCGATATTTATTAAATCAGAGTGCAATTCGTCACTTCTGCGAATAATTATATTTGAATATTATTTTCAATGAACAATGGGTTGTGTGCGCCCCATGTGAAGAGACTACCCGCCCGGTTCTAGTGCTATGCGGACTGGATGCGACACAGTTCTGCCAGGGGCCACTTTTTAAACAAATAAATATACCGTACTTCCATTGACGTTTCAAGAAATGCAAGATTTTCCCTGTACTATTGAGCCGATTTTCTGGTTCAAGAGCTTGAGTTTTTGTCGGATGAACTTAGCGTATTATACATAGATAATTTCAAAATGAGGAAATACTAACCCAACCTCTTCCCTCCAACACACACAAACTCACTGCTACCCACTAATCTAATCAGAACTTCTTGTTTAGTTGTCATTGCCTGACCAGCTTCTTAAACCTCCCAACTAGCGTTGTACCAAGCTTGGTAGTGCAAAATGAGCTAGACAGCATTATCTAGAAAGCCCTAGATGCAAAGTTTGATGACAAATTTCTGTGCTATCATAAAAATTATATTTCCCAACTTTGAGAAAATCTTAGTTTTTATCTATGACTAACTATACCCGGCATGCTTTGCAATACCATTCAAAGACAGATAGAAAGAAAGATAATTATACAGTAATAATGTTATTGGTTTTACGTCTCTTTTAACAACTGCGGCTTTAGAGACGCAGGGGTGACAGAATTTTGGCCCGAAGGGGATCTTTAACGTGCTAGTAAATCTACTGACACGGCCCCCTCGCATTTGCGCACCCTCAAATGCCAATTGGCTGTGCCAGGATTCGATGCTGAAATCTTGCTCAGAGCAGGCGAGAATGTTACCGCTGAGCTATGCAGCCAGCCCAAGAAAGAATAAAAATAAGTGTTTGAATTGTAAATGAAGTGCCTTTGGATAAACAATAATCTTTGTTTTTCTGTCTGGTGCCCCGGTCCTTATGCATTAATTAGGCTGTGCTAAGACATCCATGTCAGGACATGTCACCTCGCGAGTATCAGCAAGCCATTCTCACACCTTGCACTGCGGTGTCATAAGTATACAGATTGTGCAATTGGGTTACTGTGGGATTTAAGGCTTCCTGTTAAGTCTCTCACCCATTTGTGTTACATAAATAATTTGTAGCCAGAAACCTTACCTGGAGTCCACACAACAACTCAGCCAATTTTCATCGCAATCAGATGAATGGTATATGAATTCATAGAGGACATATATACAGACATATTAACAGACAGACAGACAAACTATCACATAATCAAATGTTCTCGAAAGAGAATCAAAATGAATATTGTCCGTTGAGCCATTATAATTAACGCATAAAGTGATAAAAATGTCCTGTATAACTCAACAAATTGCTAGCGTTTCGCCCCAGTGTGCCCATTGGGCTCTTCAGTTGGTAAAGGCACACCTCCCAAGACGCGTAGCAGGCACTCACTGAGAAGGCCACGCAAGACGCTTTGCTACATATGTAGCCACGTCACGAGCATGCCAGTGTGCCTGCTACGCGTCTTGGTAGGTGTGCCTTTACCAACTGGAGAGCCCAATTGGCACACTGGAGCGAAACGCTAGCAATTTGTTGAGTTATGCTGGACATTTTTATCACTTAATGTGTTAAACTATCACATAACATTGATTTATATATATAGATTAACATAAATAACAGGAGTAACATTTAGGAATAGTGAACTGAATCTGACAAGATCTCACCTGGCATATAAAAGATATACCCGAGATAAGGCACTCTTCATCTCCAGCAATTTCTCTGTAAAAGTCTCGAGGCCAGGCTCAAATTCAATGACCAGCTCAACCTAGAAAAGAAAGAAACAAAACACAAACTGTTATTGCATTGGAGAGAAATATAGCACTTGGATGATTTTCCTCAACGTAGATGCTATAATATTCTAATAAAACAGACTATCCCTGGAAAACTCGCCTGCACTTTGATCTCCACATCGTCCTCGAGACTTTGAGAAGTTGTCTGGAATCGTCCCAACAGTGCTCGACCATCCGTGTCGGAGCTGTGTATGAAGATGACCTTCCTGTACTTGAGATGCTTGAGTAGCTCAACCCACACATCAGCCTGGTGAGAGTATGGCGGGACTGTCCGCAGAAACGAGACATGGATGTTCTGAAACAAACACTGGGTCATCTAGAGCAGGGGTTCTCAAAGTGGGGGGTGCACCCCCAAAGGGGGCGTATTTCATATTCTGTAACAAATATTGATATCCTCATATCCATGAACCAATCATAGACAGGAAACTTCCACGACTATTTGAGACTAATAAACTCGTACTTTTGCTGCCTTATTTCCTAGGGGCAGATGACCTCGTAGTTCTGCCCCTTAAAACAACAATAACTAACTGTCTTATTTCCCAAGAACTGACCAGTAGATCCTGCCAGCTTAAATCACGAGCTTTCAAATATGAAAAGCATTATAGAACTAAAGACACACAGGTGCCACAGCTAAAGAGCTAATAAGTGATTTTAGTTTTCAATTCCAATAACTGCACACGCAGCAGTTGTTGTTATTATAAGCAAGGAGAAATAGTTAACTTTCAACACCTTAGAGTAACATAAATGCATGAACTTCTTTTACAAAAAGTTATTGAACTTTGATGTGCTTTAGGAATAGTAAATTGTGTGTTATTATTATTAGCTTGCCACTGTGGGTGAGTGGTTATCGTGTCGGACTACCAACCCCAAGCTTGCAGGTTCGCTCCTGGCCGTGGTAAGTGACACGCATGTCATTCGTCGTTGGCATGTTAAAGAACCCATTTGAATTCTGTCAACACAAAGTTCCCGCATTTTTCTACTAGAAAGCGCTATAGTGTCAAGGTCCTTAGATATCTAACCTCCTTGACTTTCATAGCGCGCCAAAGAACGAAAAAATTCGACATGCAAGCTGCCCTCTGGGTGTCAAATAACAAAGCTTGCACCCGGCACAGAGGCCATACGATACTATTATTATTATTACTATGCGCAGTAGCCTATGAGAAGTGCTAAGAAATGAAAGAAGAATAAGAGGGGGGGGGGGGCGCTAGATATTTTAAACTTCAGAAGGGGGGCGCTACAGAAAAAGTTTGAGAACCCCTGATCTAGAGGAAGGAACAAAATCACACCTGGTAGAGGCAGTGTAATGTTAAGAAATTCTCTAAAGCCTGCCATGTGATATTGTCCCTGCATATAGAGAAACTGCTATGTGTAAATATCAGGATTTATTCTATCAATTATATTTTGTTGAATGGCTATTTGATAGCCAGAGTGCATGGCAGAAAATAATATCTTTGTTCCAGTTGAAGTTGATTTGATATTTCAGTTTAAGGAGTTAGCATCTCGATCATATACCCCTTAATGAAGACAAGGGGAAGAGCCATGTAAGGCAGGGAAATGAAAGACATTCCAGCTGTTCAAAGTCTAATTCAGTGGTTCCCAACCTGGGGGGCGTGGGGCTTTATCAAGGGGGGCGTGAAGTGATTTCTGAATTAAGTTTTTTTAACTCGAATATTACAATTTAGTAATTTTTTGAATCTCTCCAAGTGATTGCCGCACCAAGTAAATCGTTCAAAAGCACTGGTAATTGCCAACTGTCGGCACAAACCTCTGCGGACCCGCGAGGTTGGAGGTGAAATAAGGGATTTGTTGTGTTGTAAGGAGCAAAATCATGCCAATTTTATCGTCTCGTTGGCATATCTTTGTGATTTCTTTGAAGCTTTGAACTGTTTGAACTTAGAGCTCCAAGGCAAAAACTTCAATATTATGCATTCCTGGAAAAAAAAAATACAGTTATGGAAACGCCGGCTTCAGTTGAACAACTTCTCATCCTTTGACCGCCTTGCTGAAATTTTGCCGGAAAATGAATGTGATCGTAATAAACTTAGGTGCAAATTCAGTCACATTTGGATTCCCTGGCACAAGAATTCAACTTCTTACTTACTTACTTATTTCCTTTCGCTCCGTGCGGAGCATAGGGCATCCAAGAATGATTTCCATCGGGCTCTGTGTGTTGCCAAGTTCTTCACTTCCATCCAAGTCTTTCCCGCTTTTCTGGCCTCCTCTTCAATGGTGCGTTTCCAGGTGTTCCTTGGTCTTCCCCGTCTCCGAGCTCCTTGAGGATTCCAGTCCAGAGCTCTCCTTTCTACTGCATCATTCTGTTTCCGCAGAGTATGCCCAATCCAGCCCCACTTCCTCCGTTTAATTTGGACTTCTATAGGTTGTTGGTTAGCCCTTTGCCACAGCTCTTCGTTTGGGATTATATCTGGCCATCGTATACCCAGAATTCGACGCAGACAACGATTGATGAATACTTGAAGTTGGTGGCTGATAGGATTGGTAACTTTCCATGTTTCACATGCATACAATAGGACAGCTTTCACATTGGTATTAAAAAGTCTGATTTTCGTCTTCCTGGATATGTTACGGTTTCTCCATACTGGATAGAGCTGCACAAAAGCCCCATTTGCCTTTCTTATTCTGCTCTTGACATCCTCCTCAGCCCCTCCACTTCTCGTTACCACGCTTCCCAAGTAAACAAATGTATCCACCTGTTCTACATCTACACCTCCCACAGTGAGACCAGCCTGTACTGTGGAGTTCACTCTCAGCTCCTTTGTCTTCTTTGGGTTTATCTTAAGTCCAACCTTAGCAGCTTCAAGTTCTAAGTTTGCCAGTTTTCCCTCTATGTCTCTAAAGCGCTGTGCTAGCATACAGATGTCATCAGCAAAATCAAGATCCTCCAACCTGTCTCGAAGTCCCCACTGTATCCCTCTCTTCCTTCCTCTCCCCACCTTCCTAAGAGTATTATCAAGAACAATCAGGAACAAAGTGGGAGAAAGTATACATCCTTGTCGTACTCCAGTCTGGATGGCCAATGGCTGGGATAGCTGACCCTCATGCAGGACTTGACATTCATAACCAGAATACATCTCTCGTTATAATGTTAACTATTTTACTTGGTATACCATATTCCTTTAAGGTCTCCCACATGACCTTCCTATTAATGGAATCAAAAGCCTTCTCAAAATCTATAAATGTGATGTACAGTGCTGCTTGCCATTCGTTACTCTGCTCCACAATAATCCGTAAAGTGTTAATTAAGTCCACACAACTACGGTGTTCCCTAAATCCAGCTTGTTCTTTCCTAAACTTCGACTCGATAGACTTCTTAACGCGATTCAAGATTATCCTGAGAAATACTTTGCTTGGTACGGATAGTAAGGTAATACCTCTCCAGTTGTTACAATTCGTCAAGTCACCCTTCTTTGGGATTTTAACAATCACACCTTTCTTCCATTCCGCAGGCAGCTTCTCTTCAAACCAGATCTTTTCCATCAGTGGCTTCAGGATATTAGCTGTGGTGTCCATGTCTATCTTGAGGACATCTGGCGAAATGTTGTCGACACCGGGGGCTTTTCCATTCTTCAGTTGTAGCAAGGCTTCTTTGATTTCAGCACAAGTTGGACTGTGCAAAAGAATATTTGGATCAGAATTATCAGGTTCATCATTCCTCTCTTCGTGGTGTTCATTAATCCCTCGATCAACATTAAACATTTCGGTGAAGTATTCCCTCCACCGTTCTTGTTGTTCTTCTTGAGTTGTGAGTAAATTTCCCTGTTTGTCTTTTATGGGCTTGTTCTTTCGGAAACTTTTCTTGGACAGCACTTTTGTGATGCGGTACATTTCTTTGCTGTCACCTTTTGATGCAGCATCTTCTGCCTTCTTCGCCATCTCATCGATCCAATTACTCTTATCTCTTTTCACACTCTTTTTGACTTCTTTGTCAACGGCCGTGTATTCTGCTTGCACTTTTGCTTTCTGATGTCGAGTCTTACACATATTCCACCTCTCCTTAATCATTTTCCTATGACTTATTGCCTCCCAAGTTTGTTCTGACATCCAATCCTTCTTGAGAGGATTGCTCTTTCCCAGGACTATTTCACTTGTATCAAGGATGATGTTCTTTACATTACTCCAGGAAGATTCAATATCAGTTTCTGCTGTATCAGATTGGAGTACCTGAAAACGTTTTCTTAGCTCCAATTTAAATTCATCTCTGACCTTCTCCTCCTTCAACTTCCTCACATCAAATCTCTTGCTCTGTTTTTCAAACCTCTTCTTTGCCACCATGATCTTCATCTTGAACTCAGCCAGCATAAGGTGGTGATCACTGCTAGCATCAGCTCCTCTCTTATTCCGAACATCGGTGAGCGATCTTCTGAATCTCCTACTCACTGCGATGTGGTCAATTTGGTTCTCAGTGTCATGATCAGGGGAAATCCACGTGATCTTATGACACCTCTTATGAGGAAACAAAGTACCTCCAATAACAAGGTCATGACTAGCACAGAAGTTTGTGAACTTTTCCCCATTTCCATTCCTATCCCCAAGGCCATGTACACCCATCACATGTTCTAGTCCCTCGTTGTTCTCTCCTACCTTAGCATTAAGGTCTCCCATTATTATAATCACATCTCTCTTACTGCTTTTCTTTACTGTCTCATGTAGAAGGGAGTAGAATGCTTCTTTAAGTTCTTCTTCTGATGGTTCCGTGGGTGCATAGCATTGTATAATCGTAACATTGCGAATGCGAGTCTTAAATCGTGCTGATAATATTCTCTCGGAAATGGGTTGCCAACTTATAAGGCTTTTCTTTGCATGTTCAGTAAGCAAAAGACCAACTCCATCTCTGCGTTCCGCATTCTCCTCGCTCCTCCCAGAGTATATGAGGGTAAGTCCTTCATAAGTTTTTATCTCACCAAAATCTGGCCATCTTATCTCACTGAGCCCAAGTATATCAAGTTTATACGAGATCATTTCTCTGGTCACCTGCCTCAGCCTACTACTCTCACCCAGAGTCCTCACATTCCAGAAACCTATTCGTGTCTTCCTTTTCGTGCCGAAAGTTGTCAACATGAGATCCGTCCGGTTTTCATTCTTTTCAGTTTCTTTAATAAACAATTTCGGAGAGTGCGAGTTATTAGCCCACAGCTTCCTAGTTTTCTGGTAGGGCTGCCACCTTAAGGACTGAAAACGAGCCCCCGCAGTTTTCCAACCGTACCACTGAATTACAGCTCCGCCTGGAAATAATCTACTGATGACGCTGCTGCCCACCATCATGGTGTAGTCTGTCATTTAGTCTGGTCTCTCACCCTCGACCTTACCGGCATGGGTGACCCTGCCAGGAGCCGAAGCTCCCGCCGGCATTGCTCTCGGGATCACTGAAACACACAAGCCTCCCCACCACGTCAAGGTACCAGACCATGGGGGAGGAATTCAACTTCTACCTTCCTGATATCTCGTCGGAATAATGGTCCTGCATGTTAACAAGAGATTCGTTTGCCATTGAAATTGAAGCACTGCCAGCACAATTCAAGAAGAAACCATGGATTTGAAGTGTGATTCAAAGCTAAAAGATGATTCTAAAATATTAGGACTGGGTGACGTTTGGGTAAACTGCCTTGCAGTGTATTCTGTAATAGCCAAATTTGCATTGCGTGTCATTGTCCCATTTTCAAAGAAATATTTATGCGAGTCAGGATTTTCAACGCCGAGTGTCATAGAAATAAAGCAGCGCTGTCGGCTTTATGTTGCAAGTGATCTCCGCTTTGCTCTGTCAAATATCAAACCAAATATACCGAATCTTACCAAGAGAAAACAATGTCAACCCTCTCACTGACATTTGTTGACTAATTTAAGGATTTGTTGTAAAAGTGTGTTCTTTGTATTGTGCTAAAATGAAGTTGCTATGTAATAGATAGGCCTATTTCATTATTTAATGTTATTAGGTTAGGTCTATATCCTCCGCATCAATCGAAGAGGTTATAGAAGCAATGAGTGGAGGGGGCGGGGGGAGGGGGGGGGGCAGCTGACAAAGGTTGGGAAACACTGGTCTAATTGCATCAACATTCTGAAAAACATAATAATTGATGAGATCTAAAAGGAAAGATAAAAGGAGCCTGTCGGTAGTTCATAGATAATAGAAGCAGTGAAAGAATTAGCTTGACCTCAGTGGTCATCAACCGCACTGCACAAACCATAAGCTTCTGGAAGGTCTCTTCTTAAACGTTATGGTTGTGACGAAAGCAATATTTGAAAACACAGGGACGTTATGCAGTGACGTAGCCAGGATTCCATTTAGGGAGGGCAAAAAGAAAAATTAAATTCCTCCTTTCCTCATCATCTACGGGCCTGACCATCCTCCCACTCAATGTACACTGCCGGGAGAAAAAAAAAGGTCACCCTTTTGGAGGTTACCAATTCACTCAATATTTATTGTGGCAACAGAGCATATGGAGTAGGCCTACATGAAATGATTAAATATATACTGTAGTTCAAGCGGTTCAGAGATTCCAGGTATCGACCCATGCTGAAACACCCATATTAGTTCGAGGTGTAGCCTCCACGGGCGGCAATGCAGGCACTGACTCTTGCAGTCGATCATACAGATGGCGAATACCGTCTTGGGATACGTTATTCCACGCCTGCTCGACCATTTCATAGAGTTCTGTAAGAGTTGTGGGTGGACGAGTCGCACGAGTCACTTGTCGGCCCATCATGTCCCACACGTGCTCGATTGGCGACAAGTCCGGCGATCGTGTTGGCTAGGGAAGTTGCTGCACGTCTTGCAGTGCACGTTGAGTTGCTCGGGCAGTGTGTGGGCGAGCATTATCCTGGCGGAACAACACATCCCTTTCCTGTTGCAAGAACGGCAAAAGAAAGGGTCTAGCAACATCCTGCACATGCCGAGCGCTGGTTAGCGTTCCCTCCACAAACACCAAAGGTGAACGAGAGTTGTAGCTTATCGCACCCAGACCATAAGGCCTGGGGTGGGGCCGGTGTGTCTTGGACGAATGCACTCGACGAGACAGCTCACCAGGTCTACGTCGAACGCGCCAACGACCATCATTTGCGTGCAGGCAGAATTTACTTTCATCGCTGAAGACCACCGCGCGCCATTCCAGTCGAGCCGTGCACGTCGATGCCGTGGCGTGAGTGGAAGACGGGCTAGAGGTGTGCGTGCCCGTAGTCCCACTGCTAGTAACCGGTTCGCAACAGTTCGTGTTGACACTTCTGGGATCACAATCCCTCGTATCTGTGCTGTAATTGCTGTACGATCTGGCACTGCTGCCCTTACAATACGACGATCCTGACGGACGTCTGTGCTGCTTGGACGTCCAGAACCTCGTCTACGGGTGTGAGAATGTTCACTTGACCACTGATACCAGCATCGTTGCACAACGGACACAGCACGTCCAACTTGTAAGGCAATTCTCCGAAAGGACCATCCCACCCCTCGGAAGGCCACAATTTGACCCCTTTCAAACTCGCTCAGTTGGCTGTAGGAAGCACGAGTGCGTCTCCGTGGCATTGTACCTGCTTGTTTCACACGTTTGCACCCAGGCCTAAGAAACTCCAAGCACTTTCTCCGCCCGTTAAATAATTATTCTTGTGTTTGGGCCCGTACTCGGTAACTTTTGTTACCAACCTTGTTTGTCACTAGATTTTAGAGGCTTTCCGTTTATTTTGTTGGTCCTTGGGAAAATTATATTTCCATGGCAACGTGATCATGGATGGTAATGGATGCATGTGATGAGTTCGCAAATCAAGGTAATTATTATGTCTCGACATTTGGTGATTTACAGAAAGGTACCGTATTGGTAGTTCCAGTCGATAAAATGGCAGTATATTGTTGGTTGATGATTGTGCGTGAATTAAGTTATGTTTTTGGTCGTGCTAAGTTTATAATAATAGAGACATAGGTTAACTGATCTTAAGCTCTTCAATATTTGAGAAGTAATGATGGATGTGATGTGTGTTGCTCGTAATCCAGCCATCGGCTAGAAGTTTAGAAAATCTTCCCGCGTATGAATGAGAAATTAATATATATATATTGAAAACCAGTAGACTTTTTCTATTGGGATTAATGGTGTACATTATATTTAGGAGAGGGATGAACATCCTCTTTAATCTCTACATGTAGCCTACATTCTCATCATTTCTCAAACTTTTGTTTCACTTGTTGTTCATGATGAATAGTCTGTCACTTAATTGCAGAATCACCATGCAGGCAAGAAGGTTGTGTCATCATCATCATCTTGCACAGTTTCCAGCCACTGGCCGGGTTTGTTTGGAACACAAGCCTCTCCAACGTATTCTGTCTTCCCACCATCTCTCAGCCTCCACCCTTGTCCAGTCTTCTCCTCTCTTCTTCACGCTTTCTTCCACCCCCTTCAGCCACCTGTCTCTCGGTCTCTTTCCTTCCCACTTCGTCTCGTGTATCCTCCTGGGTATCCTCTTCTCCTCCATTCGTTTTACATGTCCGTACCACCTAAGTCTAGATTTCTCTATACCATCCTGTAATGGTTCCTCCTTCATTAATTCTCTGGTCCTCTCATTTCTTATTCTGTCCATCTTTGTAGCTCCAGTACTGCTTCTCAAGAACCTCTTCTCACTGGCCTGTATTTTGCTCTTCTCCCTTACTTTCATAACCCAGGTCTCCGAGGTATACGTCAGGATAGGGACATAGTACGTCCGATATATGATCTTTTTGCTGTTCTGAGGGACATCCTTGCTCCATAACATGCTTCTCACACTCCTCAGGAATGCTTCTGCCTGTCTCCCCCGCTCATTTATTTCTCTATCGTTTCTTCCATCATCTTGTATCAGGCTTCCCAGATACTTGAATCTCTCCACTTTCTTCAGCTGTTCCCCACCAATTGTTATTCCCGTTGTGGTTCTTTCCTTCTTCCTTGTTGTGATCACCATCTCACTCTTATTTATGCTAAATTTCATCCCATATCCTTGTATTATTCCTTCCCACACGTCGAACAGTTCCCCTACCTCCTCCTCCTTGTTTCCCCAAATCATCAAATCATCTGCAAACACCATTGCTTTCATCTTTCCTTCCCCAATTACTTGTGCCACTCGGGTCATTATGTCATCCATCAGCACAATGAAAAGTAACGGTGACAGTGCACTTCCTTGTTTCAGACCCTTTCTCTGTTCCAACCAGTCCGATCTCTCTCCTCCCACATTCACACAGCTCACGCTTCCCTTGTACATCTCTTTTATCCTCCTTATAGTCCGTTTTTCTACTCCTCTATCCTCCAGGAACTTCCATACTTTGTTTCTGCATACACTGTCATATGCTTTCTCAATGTCCAGGAAGGCCATCAGTAGATCTGTTCCATACTCATAGTGCTGTTCTTGTAACTGCCTTACAGCAAAAATCAAATCCACTGTGGACCTTCCTGCTCTGAAGCCATGTTGTTCTTCCCTCATCCCTCCTTCTCCCTTGTCCTAATTCTCCTCTCCAAAACTTTCTCAAACATCTTTGCACAATGACTCGTAGTGTTATTCCCCGATAGTTTCTGCATTCTGTTCTACTACTTTTCTTGAAGATCGGGGCAATTATTCCCTTTTTCCAGTCTTCCATGCTGTCTTCATCACTTGGTACAGCCATTGTATCCCCACCTCTCCTGCTGCTCTCACCGTCTCCACACTCAACTCATCCACACCCGGTGCCTTCCCTCCTTTCATCTTCCTCACTGCATCTTCCACTTCTTTCCATTTTAAGTCCTTTTCTGTTTGCTGTCCATCTTCCTCTTCCCCGATTTCTTCCTCCTCGCCGTGGTTTCCATTTGGGTTCAGAAGTTCTTCAAAATATTATTTCCACATTTTCTTCAGTTCTTCCCTATTTTCTATCTCTTGTCCCATTTTGTTCACCATTCTAACATAATCCGTAGGATCCTTCCGCCTCTTATTTTTTTACCATCCCATACAAGACCTTTTTTGTACCTTCATTATCCTCCTTCATCATCTTTGTCCACTCTTCCATCCACTTTCTTCTCTCCTCAGCCACTACTCTCTTTGCCTCCTTCTTTCTTTCCTGGTACTCTTCCCTTGTCTCTACCGTCCTATTTTGATGCCACCTCCTAAAGGCACCTCCCTTACTATATCTTTTGTCTTCTCATTCCACCATGGTGTTTCCTTCCACGTCTTCTCACTACCTGTCTTGTCCTCCCACATACTGCTTCTGCTGCACCTCCTAGTGTCTTCTTAAATCTAGCCCATTCTTCTTCCACCCCTCTTTCTTCATCTATTGGAATTCCTTCCTTTACCATTTTGAGGTACTCGACCCCTCTATCTCCTTCTTTCAGTTTCCATATCCTTATACGTCTTTCCTGGTTCTCAGTCCCTTTTTAGCCTACTTTCGATTTTTGCAAAAAATGAAAGTAGACTTATGAGATCAACACAGGGCGAAAAAAGTGTGTCTGTCTGTGTGTGTGTGTGTATGTGTGTGTGTGAGTCTGTGTGTGTGTGTGTGTGTGTGTGTGTGTATGTGTGTGTGTGAGTCTGTGTGTGTGTGTGTGTGTGAGTGTGTGTACTCTGAATGTCTGTCCCCCCCTATCAATTCGAACACGGTGAATGCGAATTGAACGAAATTTGCTACAAAGGTAGCACTAGCAAAGGACACCTCAGTGTCATGTTTTATATCGCCGCCATCTTTACTAAAACTGAATGGCGGCCACTCAAACGTTCAAAACGTAAAATCAAATAACGACTAACCAAATCATCAGATCTCTACCAAATTTGGTAACAACATACCTTCGTATAGGATGCGTCTTGTGACCAAACTACAAGGTCGTCCGCCATACCATTTCAGGATGGCGGCCGTGCGAATTATGCAAACTTTATAATCCATATCATGGGACCCACCAGTTCCGATTATCGAGCCGAGAATCGTTTTAACTGTTCTAAAGGAAGAGGCACGTTCGAAATTAAAAGTTTATTTTGTAATACTATAGTGCAGACGTGATTTTAAAAAGCTGAGCCGATTCAGTAATAAGATAAGACAAGATGGCAGCGGATATCTTGTGCCTGACTTATATTTCACTAATTTGAGTATTGCATGCAATATAGCGTACTGATACAAAATAAATAAACTTTGTATGAAATGCTCTATATATAAATAATATACTCCAGTGATGAAATCGTTTAGTATAAATCATTATTTGCTAACAAGTTCTATGTACGTCATTTTATATAGAACGATATACGTTGACACAATTAGCTCAGTGGTAGAGCGTTAGCCTATCGCTCAAATGCCTATGGTTCAAACCCGATCAGAGCTAGGTTTTTTGCTTGAAATGTTATATGTTTATTGTTTTGTAATGACTCAGATGTTTTAAAATTAAGCGTTATATTGTGCATATTATGGTGTAAAATATATATTTAATTAAAACATAATTCGCCAGCAGATTTACTCGAGACATCTAGCTGCCAAAAAGGTAACTGCACGCCGACCTACGTACTTATTAACTTCCAGATTTTATTGAAAAGTTTCTTCTTCTGGCCGCTAGAATGCACTCGCTCTGTTAGGATTATATTGTTCGATATTTCACCACTAGCTGTCACGACTAGTCTACGTGGGGCTCCATTGATTACTATACCATTGGCATTCTATGCGCATCGAATTTGAAGAATGACAAGATGATACTACGATACATTTTTACTTTTTATTTTAAAGGGTTTGTAACAGCCTATTTTGCGTTACTTGAAAATGTTATTTGAAGTAAAGAACAAAACGATTTCACATAGTAACTGAATTCAAGCCGTTGGTGTTAGTTCAGGTAATTAATTACTACTTTTATTTCAGACAAATAGCAATCGAAAATATCCACATAGTTTGTATACACACGTCTCTGTAGGGTCATGGAAAGATTTGTTAATTCAATTAGGGTTGTGAAAGCCATGCACAACCAGACGTGTAAAGACATGCCTCAACTCAAAGTTGGATGTTGCCCACGGCAGGTCGTATATGTAATAATAATAATAATAATAATTATTATTATTATAATAATAATAATAATGTTATTGGTTTACATCCCTTTTAACTACTGCTGCTTTTAGAGACACCGGGGTGCCGGAATTTTGTCCCGAAGGGGATCTTTAACGTGCCAGTAAATGTACTGACACGGCTCCCTCGCATTTGTGCACCCTCAAATGCCAGCTGACTGCGCCAGGATACGAACCTGCAACCTAGGGCCCAGCAAGCGAGAACGTTACCGCTGAGCCACGCAGCCAGTCCGGTCGATTATGTCTCCAGATCCATAACATTCTTGATATACTTCTTATCTTTCTTTCTTCAATGATGGTAGCTGTTACGAACAGAAACGTCACTTCGTACTTATTCGGGAAAATGAAAAGATATTTATTCACAAGAAAAAATGCACACACATTACAAATAACACTCAAAAGACTCCATCTTGGATGCACTGTTCCTTGTCCTTCTTTTCTCACAAAAGACAAAAATAACTGTTGCCAACTGTCTGTCACATCCTCCCACCGTTGAGGAAAGACATCCTCAACAAGACATCCTCAACTACTCCACATATCTTGCAGGAACGTTGACAGTTCTACCCGAACGTGTAGTCTTTGGGGGTTGAACACCAGTTCCAGTCGGCTCTCCTAAAGCAGTAGCCGTTTTCTTATTCAAGCCAGTCCTTAAAGGTGTGCTGTCTTCATCAGGTACTTCTAGTGGGTAGAGTCGCTGTATCGGTCTCAAGAGTTCTCCTTTTGATGTAACAACCCTTGCAAGTCTTGTATTACCATCAGTTCCAGGGAACAAGTCCACAATTTTTCCAAGGGGCCAATCTATCCTCTTAGTGCCATCTGATCCAACTAGGACAATGTCACCTCTCTTGAACAAAAGAGTTGGTTTACAACTCGGTTTACCGAGTGCCAAAAGTCCCAGATATTCCTGCTGGAATCTTTTTTTCAATGCCATTCTTAGGTTCAGAAGATGACGATTTCTTTGATTCAGGGTTATAGCATCCAATGCATCACATTCTGGAACTCCAGTTGTCTTAATTTCTTGTAGAAAGCAGGCAGGGGTGAGTGGACTTATATCTTCACATCCATCGGTCAGATATGTTAGCGGTCTTGCATTTATGGTGGCTTCTATACTGCAGAGAAGGGTAAGCATTTCTTGGTAAGTTAGACAGGCTTTACCCAAAACTCGTTTCAGAAGCTGTTTAATTAGACGTATTAACCTTTCCCAGAAGCCTCCCCACCAAGGAGCACTAGGGGGATTAAATCTCCAAGTAATACGTTCAACCGAATGGTGTTTGGAAATATTCTCCCAGTCAACACTTTGAAACGCGTTATCTGTACCCGTGAAATTTGTACCATTGTCTGAGTAAATCACAGAGGGGCGTCCTCTTCTTGCTACAAACCGCCGGAACGCTTGCACAAACGCCTCTGTGGAGAGAGAAGTAACCATTTCGAGATGAACAGCGCGATACACCGCACATGTGAAAACTACAATCCAAGCTTTACTTTCATCCCTCAGGAACACCGGACCTGCCAAGTCCACTCCTATCACTTCAAATACACAGGCTTCCCGTATGCGGTCCAGGGGCAGAGGGGCCTGAGCGATTTCGGTATGTTGTCCATCATGCCTCCGGCACTTGACACATTTTCTTATAATTTTTCTAACTGTCCTCCTTCCACCGATGATCCAGAAGCGTTGTCTCAGATGATTAAGAAGAAGTTGTACTCCAATGTGATTTTCTTTCACGTGCTCATCCATAATCAAGCGAGAGGTGATGACATGGTTCACCGGGAGAATCATTGGGAACCTGAATTGCTTCAAATCTTCTCGCAGTAGTAGTCTCGTTTTAACCCTGAGAACACCATCTTCCAGGAATGGATGTAGTGAAGATAGACGTTTATCAACTAATCCATGGAAGCTTTCTCGTTGAATTATAGAAATGAGTCTAATTTCAGCCCTTTCTAACTCTTCAACTTGCAGATTTTCTTGCGAGATCCTCTCACGTCTAAGACAATTCTTACAGAAACGAAGAATCCATGCGATTAGATGAACTATTCTGTGATAGCTGGAAAAATACCTGGCATACCAGAGGGGACCTTCATTGGTTGCAGTCATAGAATTCACAGGGTTTTTCTTCATTTCCTTTGCGATACTCTCTTCGTCATACACCACTTTTGTTTGAGGCCAACAATCTGGAGATTCGTACAACCAGGCAGGTCCCTCCCACCATCGAGAGGCTACTAATTGCGAAGCAGAACAGCCACGTGACGGTAAATCAGCTGGATTCAATGAACCAGGAACATGTCGCCAGCAGTTTAAATTGGTCAAATTCCTGATCTCATTCACACGATTGCGGACAAACACCGACCAGTTCTCAGTCCTGCAGATCCATGCTAGAACTGTGGACGAGTCAGACCAGAGAAAAAACTCATGAACTTCCAGTGAAATAGATTCCAACACACATTTAAGCAACCGTGCACCAATTGTAGCTGCCAGCAATTCCAATCTGGGGATTGTCACTTCCTTGAGGGGGGCCACACGAGATCTTGCATCACATAACTGTACACTCACTTGATTGTTGGAATCGCATCTTATGAAGACTACTGCTGCGTATGCAAGTTGGCTGGCATCACAGAAGACATGAATTTGCACATGGTCACTTCTTCCAAACCATCGAGGAATCTTGATTTCTACCAGGTGAGGTAGATCCTTTACCCAGGCCAGAAACTCGTCTCTGGACTTCTCATCAACTGCACTATCCCATCTTATATGAGTCTTCCAGGTTCTTTGAATCAACAGTTTAACACAAAGGGTGACAGGACATGTCACACCAACTGGATCAAAAATTCGATGTGCGAGTGACAGAATTGTCCTTTTCGTCACTTCTCCCACCTGAAGGCTATTCAACCAATGCAAATTTAAAGTAAGTGTATCCTCCTGTCGATCCCATAACAGTCCCAAAACAGATGAAAGGGTAGCAGACTGGTCATCATCCTGAGAGAACTGCCATCCCCTCAAATTAAAACTGCCTTCTGATAATACCCTACTAGCTTGATTGATAAACTCGCCCACCTCCGATTCCCTGTCAAGGCTAGTGACAACGTTGTCCACGTAGAAGCTCTGTAGAAGTCTCTCGATGAATAGGGGATTGAATTGCGGGTTTTCCAAGTACTTCTTCAGGTGATACTCCAAGACCGCCGCCAGGAGAAACGGACTACAAGTTAAGCCGAAAACCAGCCTGGCATGCTTGAAGATCTTGTAATTATTCCCAACGTCCTGCCACATCAGGAAGCAGATATAGTTTCGATCTTCTTTCCGTATGCTTATCTGAAGGAAGGCCTTCTCAATGTCTGCAATAATTCCTACTTTCCTCTCTCGGAATCTAAGAAGAATAGCAGGGATTAGCTCAATCAGGTTGGGGCCATCATACAAACAATCGTTCAAAGCAGGGGTTCCCGCTTCCTTCGCTGAGGCGTCAAATACAGGACGAACAGGTGTCGTTGAACTACTTTCCTTCACAACAGCTCGATGCGGTAGATAGTGTCTGAAGTTTTCATCCTCCTGAACCGGTTCAATAACACCACTCCTTTCCCACTCGTTGAAAATATTTTCATACGTCTCGCCTAGTCCAAAATTTTCCACTTTCTTCCTTGTGTTGACTAACCTCTTCTCAGCCATGACCCTGTTAGATACAAGAAATGATTTGTTTTCTTTCCAGGGTAAATGGACTTCATACCTAAATTCTCCATTAATAGACACGGTTTTCTGAGAGTGCTCCATTGTTGCAAAGTTTTCTTCAGTTTTAGTTTTCTTTACGGCAGGATCGCTGATACCTAGCACGTCCAGTTCCCACAGATTTTCAACTGAAGCATCTCTGATAAAGAGAGAAGTGACGAGGTTGGTCATGCTTGATTGATCTCCGGAAACTACTTTACCCATCACAGTCCACCCCAGCAGAGTCTCAATACATACAAGACCATTGCTTAGTGTACACGTATGTCCAGTCATTAACTTTCCAGCGACATCAGCGCCTATTAATAGTTCAATGGGACCTTCAGTATCATAATTCTGTATCCCTTTTGCTCTTAGTTCTTGCAACCATGGGCCCTTTAACATAGTATTGTACCCTGTAATTACTTGTTGCCCTAAGACTTCAAAATTGCAGGCATAAGGCTTTCCTAAACTCTCTATGTAGATCCTATAGCACATATGCTGTCTCTCTTCGGTGACTACCCCACCAAATAGTGAATGGCGTAGCATTTCTGTGCGATGACTACTGTAACCTAACTTCTGTGCCACTGATTCAAGCATATAAGATCTCTGACTGCCAGTATCCAGTAGAGCCCTTACCTCCATTGCAGAGGATTCTCCAATGACCTTCACCTTTAATGTTTGCAAAATAACACCTTGCACACCACTACGTTCTTCATTTGAAATCAAAGAGTGAGACTGAAGTTTCTCATTGGTAGCTTCAGAGGAATGTGTTGGGCCTAGACATATTAGGCTGTTATGTTTTTTGCTACAGGAATCACATTTTAACTGACTTCTGCACATCTTTGAAACATGTCCTTTCTTCAGACAGAGAAAACATGCTCTCTTATTCTTCACAATTGAGACTCTCTCCTTTAAAGCCATCTGCTTTGCCACGGAGCAGTTTGAACTAGCATGGGACATATCACAAAATATACAGTTTAGTTTAAGATTACAATCCACAAGTGCAGCTGCGGTAGGTGGCGATTCACTGTAAATGTCAATTTTCTTCGTACCTTTTGACTTGTCAGGATTCACATTGATGTTACCTTTACTTGGGATGGCCAGTTTGATCCTTTCCTCACTCTCTACTTCATTCTCCAGGAATTTCATCAAACCTTTAAGACGTTCACTAGGTTCACATTCCTTCCCACCGCCACTCCTCTGCCAGGCACGTAACACATCTATAGACAAGCATGATTCAATCATAGGAAATAACATTGCTGCATATTTCTCGGAAGTTACACCTAGGCTCTCCAAAGCACCAAGTTGAGTTTCGAGTCTGTCATATAATGATGAGATGTCAAGACTACTACAAGAATTCATCATTGTCAATAGTTCTCTAGTGTAGACTTCCACCAACAAAGAATCTTTGCCAAAACGTGATTTAAGTTTCTGTATTGCTTTAGGGTAATTTCCACTTGTGGCTGGAAAACTATCAACGATGTCGCGAGCTTTGGAGTTTGGCAATGTTGCTTGGATAAGATATTCGTATTTATCGGCATTATCTAACCCTTCATCTTCATCAATCTTTTGAAATTGATTCCAGAAACCTAACCAATCTCGTAGATTTCCACCAAATTTTCGGAATTCGATCTTTGGAAGGCGATATTTACTTTTTAGGTTATGAGTGTTACTGGTGCTTACTGTTGACTGGACTTCGTCTTCACGTTTTCTCTCCATTGCAAGAGCATCGGAAACAGCCGCTGCTAACATATGAAACTTGCGTTTATAGTCATCTACCCCGTCTACTTCTGTGATCAGGTCTTCTTCTGACACCGCATCTTCCATGAGGTGTTGGAAGATCTCCTGGTCCAGATTACTTATGAGGTTAGCCTTCTCTTCCACTAAGGCGTAATCTCCTCGGATAGCGACTATGTCCTTTATTTCTTTCTCCAACAAAACTTGAAGTGAAGCTACAATTTTCGTGAACGATGCACGGTATACACCACGTTTTCTGATCAAACTTCGAGTATCGCTCATTTTCCTTTCTATGTCCTGTCACGGTCGCCAGATGTTACGAACAGAAACGTCACTTCGTACTTATTCGGGAAAATGAAAAGATATTTATTCACAAGAAAAAATGCACACACATTACAAATAACACTCAAAAGACTCCATCTTGGATGCACTGTTCCTTGTCCTTCTTTTCTCACAAAAGACAAAAATAACTGTTGCCAACTGTCTGTCACAGTAGCAGTTTTTATCTAGGTTGTGGCGTTTGGTAGAGGTAAATCGTTTCTAAGGTCTTCAACAAAGAATAGTTCTATTATACTCTTTGATAATAACAACGAGTTATAACTATACTCATACATTTAGGAGAAAGTAGGCTATATGTTCTTTACTGATCATCTTGTTTCTCCTTAGTCCCTCTCAGGTTCATTACCGGCAATCGATGGTCGCTATCCAAGTTCTCCGATGATATAACCTTGATGTCCGTGATGTTCTTATTTAATTCTTTCTCATTATAGTCGACCACCGACTTCCTGGTCAAGTTATCACTGTACCATATGATTGTGTGGCTCTCTCTTTTCTTGAACCAGGAGTTCACAACTAGCAGGCTGTTCCTTTGACAGAAGTCCAACAGTCTCTTTCGTTCCTCATTTCTTCTGCCCCAACCCTCTGGTCCAAGCACGCTCTCATACCCTTGTCTTTCTTTTCCTACATGGGCATTCAGATCCCCCATAACAATCATATTCCTTCCTCCCAGCTGCTTCTGCAATTCCTCTTCAAACTCATCCTTCTCTTCAGAGGCACAGCCTACTTGTGGAGCATACACTTGCACTATTTCTACGATCTCTCCCCTCAGTGCTACTTTCACTTTCATCATCCTATCACTTATTCTCTTCACTTCTTCTTTTAAACCATCTCGTACTACTACTCCCACTCCATTCCTCTTTCCCTCTTCATTCCCACTCCAGTACAGTCTATAGCATTATCCCAGTTCTCTCTTTCCACTCTTTCTGCCAATCCTAATAAATCCAACTTCCTTCTTTCCATCATATCCACACTCTCGTCCACCTTCCTCGTCAGTGGGCTTATGTTTAAAGTTCAAAATCTTAGTCCATGAACACAGCTAGGTCGTCGTCCATTGTATTGGTCCTGTCCGAGGCCTGTTCCCTTCTTGAAAGCAAAAGTCTTATCCACTACTGGCTTGCTGGGCCTATCTTAGCTTCACCAGAGCCCCGTTAGCCGTCAATTTTCAGGGTTCCTGTAGGACTTTCACAGCTACCGTAACGGTCCCGGGGCACACGATGTCCCCACTGTACTTCGCCCCTACAGGCAATCCCCTACTTTGTGCCATGGCCCGTCTCCCACGACGTGGACGAGGGGTTGGACTGCTCTGAATTGTGATGGCGACATCTAACCGCCATAGGCACCTGTGTAGATTTCCCTTGGATTACCGTATGGTGGTAGTTTTATACAAATCCTTTGTATAAACCAGATACTGTATTATCCATTTTAGTCACCTTTATCTGTGATGTAGATTTGTGTCTGTTCATCCATTTAGTTAGGCTATTATCAGTCAGTTCGGTGGCGTAGTCGGTAGCATGCTGAACTGCTGTGCCCAAGATAGCGGGTTCAAACCCGACCGAAGTCGTCGGATTTTTTAAGAGCGTTAAAAATCCTTCAGTATGCCTTCCTTCGGAGGGGAAGTAAAGCCGGCGGTCCCATGTCATAGATTTATGGCATGTAAAAAGATCCTTTCACAGACTAAACTTGTGTAAAGCAAAATTTGTTAGGTTAGATTTCGTCAGAACGCTCTATCAAAGTTCCAACGTTCACCACTAGGTATCATTGCTATCTGGTGGCGTAAGTTGGAACTACTTGAAATTGAACGGAACTTGTAGCTCGCCCTTTAGGGTGTCCGCTGGAAGCAGCTACAGACTCAGGCGAGCCGAACATGTCCTCGGACACTCCCGGCACTAAAAGCCATACGATAAATAAAGATAAATAAAAAGTCAGTTATGTAGTTATTGAGGTTTTAAGGGGCAGAACTACGAGGTCATCTGCCCCTATCAGTAGATAGCGTAAGCTTCACCCAGATGATTTCCATGAAGAAGTTTTTTTTCCGGTTTGACAAATCATGATCATTAGCCTATGTCTATGTTGACACCTTGAAAGAATTATACATGTAATTGCAAGTTTCCACGTTTAACATAGAGCCAAACAAGATGTTCGGGAAAGAACATATAGCCTACTTTCTCCGAAATGTATGGGTATAGTTATAACTCTCTGTCCTTATCATCTCCTAATTTCTTCCTATTTGAAGTGCAAATTGGCACACAGGATTTGAACAGTGGCGTTCAAACCATAGTTTATAATTTACCCCAGCATTTTGCAATTTCATCAGCAAACACTCCAAACACCGACTACTTACAATAATTGAAACTTCGTTGCTCTAATAAGGCCCATCTACAATGCGCAGTCGGCAGTCCGTAGTTGGTAGTCCTCGGTCGGCAGTCGCGATCGACTCCGTGTATACTATAGGCACCATACACAACATGAAGTTCCAGTTGGTAGCTGGCAGTTGGCAGTCGAGAATTTTATCCTTGACTGCCAACTACCCGACTGCAGCAATGTAATAGCCAATCAGAGCAGATCAGAAACTGACGTCACGTTGTTGTTCTGTGTCGTGTACGAATGATATAGAACTAAGTGAAGTAACTTCGCAACCCGTTAATTTATAGGCTAATCTTAAATACACGGTATAACAAAATAATCCATCTCCAAATCATCCATATTGCAAGTTTTGAGATTATCAACAACGCCTCTGTGCACAAGGAATAAACGAATGTTACTGTCTTATTACTCCTAGCAGTCGTTAAGACTGGGTTCACTAACTGGCCGGTATAGAGCGCTGCTCGAATCTATAGTTTCTGCATAGTACAACTGAAGGCTGGAAGATGTCACACCAGTGGAGAATGTCGTTTTTTTAAATATATAATTTCCATTGCAAAAAGCACCATATAAAGCTTTATTTTATAACGTCTCAGTACTCAAGAAACAATAAATATAAAAACTAGTCGTGATATCTAGTTGTGAAATATCGAACAATATAATCCTAACAGAGCGAGAGCATTCTAGCGGCCAGATGAAGAAACTTTTCAATAAAATCTGTTACCTTTTTGTCAGCTAGATGTCTCGATTAAATCTGCTGGCGAATTATGTTTTAATTAAGTATATGTTTTGCACCGTAATATGCACAATATAACGCTTAATTTTAAAACGTCTGAGTCATTACAAAGCAACAAATATGTAAAATGTCAAGCAAAAAACATATCTCTGATGGGGTTTGAACCATAGGCATATTAATGACAGACTAACGCTTTACCACGGAGCTATTTGTGCCAACGAACATTGATCCATATAAAATGACTTACATAGAACTTGTTAGCAAATAATGATTTATACTAAACGATTTCATCACTGAAGTATATTATTTATATATAAAGCATTTCATACAAAGTTTATTTATTTTGTTTGAGTACGCTATATTGCATGCAATACTCAAATTAGTGAAATATAAGTCAGGCACAAGATATCCGCTGCCATCTTGTCTTATTAATGAATCAGCTGAGCTTTTTAAAATCACGTCTGCACTATAGTATTACAAAATAAACTTTTAATTTCGTACGTGCCTCTTCCTTTAGAACAGTTAAAACGATTCTCGGCTCGATAATCGGAACTGGTGGGTCCCATGATATGGATTATAAAGTTTGCATAATTCGCACGGCCGCCATCCTGAAATGGTATGGCGGACGACCTTGTAGTTTGGTCACAAGACGCATCCTATACGAAGGTATGTTGTTACCAAATTTGGTAGAGATTGGATGATTTGGTTAGTCGTTATTTGATTTTACGTTTTGAACGTTTGAGTGGCCGCCATTCAGTTTTAGTAAAGATGGCGGCGATATAAAACATGACACTGAGGTTTCCTTTGCTAGTGCTACCTTTGTACCAAATTTCGTTCAATTCGCATTCACCGTGTTCGAATTGATAGGGGGGGACAGACATTCAGAGTACACACACTCACACACACACACACACACACACACAGACTCCCACACACACATACACACACACAGACTCACACACACACATACACACACACAGACAGACACACTTTTTTCGCCCTGTGTTGATCTCATAAGTCTACTTTCATTTTTTGCAAAAATCGAAAGTAGGCTAAAAATCAGGCTTGTGACTGTTTGGAGTGTGATAAGTTATAAGCAGGGCCCGGATAATCATGTACTTAACTCCATCTTCCCAAATGCCTTGCGGTTTGGTGGTTTGTAATATCTGGACTTAGCGATGAATACGAAATGCCTCTGAAGCTTTGTCCCTTCAGAGGTAGACAAGTCTTAATTGGAACAACTGTGAATGTGGATGCCATTGCTATTTTAACCCAGATACCAATTGCCTGATCAGGTATACTGTACTGCCACTTGTCGCACATCAACTACGCACAGTGACTGACCATATACATAACTTCTTTTGTGCCTCATTGTGTAGTGGCTAGTAGTCTTAACTGTCACCGCGGAGGCCCGGGTTCGATTCCCAGCTCTGCCAAGAAGTTTATTTCTGGCCTGATGGTTGCGCAAAAACTGAAAAGAAGCGAGTTCCAATCCCACCTCAGCCATCCTGGAAGTAGCTTTCTGTGATTTCCCCACTTCTATTCCAGGGGAATGCTTAATTAAGACCACAGCCGCCTCCTTCCTAATCCTCATCTGAGTTACAACTACACACACTAATACAGCCTTCACAATAACACCGGTAATCAGACAAATTTCACACACACCAAAGTACACGGGGCCACATGACCACATGTCGCAGAGCCCCGAAATGAATCAACAACACAATATAATTTCTTTGGGTGGCTTCAACACTGCAGCCCCTGTGGGTGGGGGTTTAGACTACACCCATGGTATCCTCTGCCTATCGTACGAGGCGACTAAAAGGAGCAAACTTGGCTATTCTTTGAGGCTTTCTACTTGTCTTATGAATTGCGCCCCCCGCCCAAGGTTGGGAGGGATGGAATACACCCACAGACAGAGTTGGACGGTTGGCACACGTTCTGTGGAAGTATTCTGGGAATATATATAATCTGGTGTAACAGTATGTTAATGAAATGAAAATCCACAGCCTGCTTCCAGTCTCCGACCGGGTCAGGAATGGAATGAATGAAGACCCCATCTAGCGGCGAGGATATGAACTGTGCCGGCTGCCGAGGCCTGACGCACTCCTCTGGGGCAATGATTGAATGAATGACAAATGAGATGAAATGATAGTGGAGAGTGTTGCTGGAATGAAATTTTGACAGGGAAAACCGGAGTACCCGGAGAAAAACCTGTCTGCCTCCGTTTTGTCCAGCACAGATCTCACATGGAGTGACCGGGATTTGAACCACGGACCTAGTGGTGAGAGGCCGGCGTGCTGCCGCCTAAGCCACGGAGGCTTCAGTATGTTAATGTTGTAGAAATTTCTAAAGGAGATACATTTTTATCATTTCAAATGATCTTGTCGACTTCGTCGTTATGGTTCGGGTCCATCGTTATGCGTTACGGACACGGACCCGGAGACGGACGTGACGTCATGCAGCCGCGCGGGAAGTGACGTCATGCAGCTGCGCGGGAACGTGACGTCATGCTCACGCGGGGAGCGAGAAGCAGACGCTAATGATTATTGGAGTCTGTTGAAAGAGGCCTGGCGTCGAGCGACCTGGGGCTCTGAGCGAAGCGAACACAAGAATACAGGGTGACTTCTAAAGAGATATACAAGATGCCATATAAGAATACAGGGTGCCTCCTAAAGAGGTGTGCAGGATGTCAGAGCAAAATACAGGCGAAGCGAACACAAGAATACAGGGTGACTTCTAAAGAGATATACAAGATGCCATATAAGAATAAGAATACAGGGTGCCTCACCAAGAGGTGTGCAGGATGTCAGAGCAAAGCATCGAACCAGTCCCAATATTCAATCCCTACTCTCACTCAAACTAGCCCCCATAATGTTCAGCCCGCCACTGCTCGCTCCCAGTTCTACAACTCATCTCCCAACTCTCTACCGTTACACTAGTCTAGCCAGATCGAACACAGGCCTGCCTGGGGAAAAAACACTCCTTTTCAGAGAAATAACAACTCCGCAACAAGCTTCACGAAAACCCAAATTAAAATCGAAAATTACATTCTACAAACACCAAATTCAGTAAACTTCCCTCATTTCAGTTACTCTATACTTTAAACAGACACAGAAGGCATAGTCATGACTCCTTCATGGAGTAGGCTATTGTCTAATCATGTTCACCTCTCCTTCACCTTTACCATAAATTTCATAAACTCTATTCAAAAATCAGAAACTCACTCCATAAATCTGTAAATCAGTATTCTTCCCTTATTTCAGACACACTATTCATTAAACAAACATATAAAGCATAGTCATGACCCCTTCAAGGAGTAGGCTATTGTCTAAATCTGGACACTCATACTTGATCCTTACACTAATTCAAATTTACGGCCAAATGATCCTTCTGACAGGGAGGCAAAGGTTTTCACCGGCTTGCCTGGGATGATGGGCCACAAAACCGCTATCAAAAAGTACACAATTTACGCTTTATTCAACCAAACGAATCTCTAAAACAAGTACGAGAAACACATTTCTTCCCGTGCCCGCGCGGGAAGCCTAAGTTAATGGGTAATGCAGTCTGTTGAAAGAGTCCTGGGGCTTCGAACAAAGCGAGAAGCCCACCTGAGCCTTTCTAACATGTGTAGCATTTGTAGCATGCGTCATTTGAAATGATACAACGTCTAGTCTTTCAGACTGACTGTGATTTTTCTTTACATTGCACTTTGTCAGTACATGTGTGTGTATTGTATATAGTTTAATGTAAAGTTTTTACATATTTGGTAGCTGCAATCATGTAAGTGCAGTCCTAAGCCATGGGGACAATCTTTCTTGCGACTGGTTTTGGATTTTTAGCCTATTTTCAATTTTGAAAAAATAGGCTTATGAGATCACCTTTTGTCCGTGTGTGTGTGCGTGTGTGTGTGTGTGTGTGTGAGGTGTGTGTGTGTGTGTGTGTGTGTCCCTAATAAATTCTAAACGGCAGGAGCGATTTCAATGAAACTCGGTAAGTTCATGGCGCTATTCCCGGCGACCTCGACCGTGCCCTTCAAATTTTGTTACGTCTTACCAATCCAACATGGCGGCTGTGCGAAATATTTTACTAGCATTCGATATCTCCGAAACTATTACCGATATCGCCCTGAAATTGTGTACGGTGATAAAGGGCACTACTAGAAGTTCACCTATGAGACTTTCAAAAACCTGGTGACTACAAAACCAACATGGCGGCCAAGCGAATTTGAGAATTTTAAATAGAGTTTTCTCGCGATTAAACTACCCAAACGTAATGAAACTGGGTGCAGTAATTGTTTATACACATTGTAAAGCACTGGAGTCTAATTTAGTTCAATTGTTTACATAACCTCAAAATGGCGGATGTGCGAAATATTTCACTGACATTCTATATCTCCGAAACTAATACAGATATCACCCTGCAATCTTGTACGTTGATAAAGGGTACTGATACAAGTTTACCTATGTATATTTCATAAACCTGTAAAGAACAAAACGAACATGGCGACCAAGCGTATTTGAAATATTTTAATAGACTTTTCTCGTGATTTAACTCTCTGAGCGCAGTGAAATGTGGTACAGTAAATGATTTTGCAGATTGTAATGCACTGCCATCTAATTTAATTCAATTCTTTACATAACCTCAAGATGGCGGCTGTGCGAAATTTTAAAATTATGTTTTTATTTCTTGTGTCGTAATCATGCGATTGAAGTGAAAGTTTGAATAATGAACCTAGGCAATAATTGTCCTTGAATGGTACATAACTCTATGGCCTATACATATAACAATCCTAAACGGCGAGCTTCCGAAATATTTAGACGGTTCTCAATATCTATGAATCTTTTACAGCAACCAGATTTTTTTTATGATCATAGAGACTATGAACATATGTTCACCTATAGGACTTTGAGTAACCTGGTGAGCACAAATCCAACATGGCGGCGACGCGAAGTATAAATATTTAAATGGACGTTTCTCGCGAATTAACTATCAGAGTGCCGTGAAACGTTTCACGTTAAATGCTTATACAAATGTTGATCCACTGGCATCTAATTTATTTCAATTGTTTGCATAATCACAAGATGGCTGCTGTGCGTAATTTTAAAATCTCGTTTTTACTTCTTGTGTTATAATCATGCGATTGAAGTTTGAATACCACACGACCACAATAATCTTAATGTAATAGTACAAAAATAAAAATCCAACCTGGCAACCATCTGAAATATTTAGACGGTTCTCAATATCTACGAATCTGTATCAGCAATTAAACTGAAATTTTGTATGTTGATAGAGGCAATTAACATGAGCAGGATATATGAAAATAGGCTGTATAGTTCTTCACGGAACTACTTGTTTTGGTCAGGTTTACCATTTTCAACATCCCCCAATGGCCTGGCCGGTACCTCTCGCTTCATTCCACCTGCTTGGTCATATTCATTTATTTCATCCTTTTATCAGCTCCTTGTGATGTTGCCATCTGTTACGACATCCGACTGTACACATTGGCTAGGTGGAGCCGCATCGACTTAAATTAATGCAATATTTCAAAGGTGGTATTGTATTGGATGGCGGTTCATTGAAATCTTGTTTCAATGTTTATAGCAATTCATTGTATTTCATCTCCGATCCCTCTGAAATTAGGTGTAGGTATGCCGGCAGCGCCATGGGCGCAAGCTCTCTGCTGAGTCGGTGGACGTGGGTTCGAACCCCACCGTCGCCATCCTTGAAATGGTTTTCCGTGGTTTTCCATCTTCAACTCTAGGCAAATGCTGGGACGCTACCTTCTGACCGGCCACGGCCGCTTCTTTCCGTGGTTTCCCCATCTTCAACTCTAGGCAAATGCTGGGACGGTACCTTCTGACAGGCCACGGCCGCTTCCTTCCGTGGTTTCCCATCTTCAACTCTAGGCAAATGCTGGGACGGTACCTTCTGACAGGCCACGGCCGCTTCCTTCCACATCCTTGCCCAATTTCATTAATTCATCTCTCATTCCGATGCGCAGGTCGCTCACGGGCGTTGACTAGTAAGATCTGTACTCGGCCTCTCAGGAGTCCACACGACAAAAAAAGATGACAGGGGGTAGGTATACGTGCACATGTTTTGAACTTCACCAGTCCTTTTTCAACAAAGCAACAATGTCATCATTGCCTAACTTTAAAAGGATAAATTTTAGCATTTAATGTGTACATTTCAAAACACACATGTTGTGAGATAATGGGTGAGGTTAAAGACCAATGTAAATTTATATTTAAAGGGCATAGAATATTTTCAAGAATATTGACAATTTGTCTGTAGGACACACTCTTTCCCCTCTCTCTTTTAATACAACGGGCACAATATTCCTGTGATGCAGATTTTTTTTCTGTGTATTTAACAGTAATATGACGTGGCTTCGTATATTTGGTCTGCAGGGGTCCTTTTAACATTGAATGCAATTGGTAATGTGTTGCACCATTACGTTCCACCACATCTTCCATATGTCCCCTCCCTCTTAGTTCTTGCAAGAAATGCTGCGTTAACTGGAATTGTGTTGCTTTACAGGCTGAAAATTCATGTTCGCCAAAATTAATCCTCTTTGAGTTTACAGCTTCTTCAGCCTGAGGATTGATCGGAGCTAGCCAAGAGGTTTTCCTGCGTTGGAGTGTACTTGACTGTGGGTTATAAGTTGTTTTCCACCGTCCTGCAGCGTCGCCGATCATCTGATTGCAGCCTGGCATGGTCTTCTTCAATCCTGTCTCCAGTCGACTAAGCCATTGACGTTCACACATCAAAAGTTATGACTCACATGTGAAAGAATGTACAATATGTACCATGACTGAACATACATTAATAAAACTATTGAAAGTGCCTGGAAAATCAGCTTTCTCATTTCCTTGACAATCCTATACCCTGCCTATAGTTTTTCTGTAGATACAGTTGAAAATCATTTAACAGTTGAGGGCAAGTAAATTGCAATGAAATGGCATTTCTTGGGCATATTCAATTTATTTAGAGAAGAAGGTATATGAGACATGAAATCAGTAATAGTGGCGTACTGGGTCGGAATATGGGTGCGGTCATTTTGAGGTTATGGTACCATAATATTGCAAACTTGCATGAAACTTCATAAGGTATTTCTTTTTAAGGTTGGAAATTCAAAAGGACCATTTGCTTGTACTTAACACGTAATAAAAGGGCTAAACAACTAAAAAGTAGGATATAAATAATCGGCAGTCAATTTTTTTTTTCTAAAAACCATTCCAACGTTATAGAACAGAATGTACGTACAAAATTTAATTTTGGGGTGTCCGTTGCCTCTTAATACTGTATATAATTAGAACAGCATTGAAAGTATACCGGTTGGATCAGCTGCTCCTAATACTATTGATTTATGCAGCCCAACTAACGCATGCTATCAGGAAGGTTGTTAGTTGTGATAATTATGGCTTTAAGCCAACATATAATATATTGTCGTTCAAAATGAAAACGGGTTGCTTTAAAGCAACAATAACGATGTGTATCCAGATTAATCAAACTCGATTCGATTTTCTCTCATTTCGTAAGTTGGCTAACGTACTCGGCGAAAGGAACCTAGATCCTTTGGTCACTTATATTTCATGCACAATATACGGCCAGTTATTGCATCTCAGTGGCGTTGGAATTCGCAAAGTGGTGCGCACCATGCAAGTTTTTTTTAGTAGCTTTGCGCACCATGTGCGTTTGAGTTGGAGCCCAAACAATGACGCAATCACACAGAATTTAACGAATCGCAGATTTACCAGAGAGTCCCTACTCTGTTATTATACACACATCAAAAAAAGTTTTGCATCACCTCGGTTCCAAGAGTTCCGGAACCTTTAAATACAAAGGGAATAGAGATCAACACAAACAACATTTCAGCTCGTTTTATTGCTCATGAGACCCACACATTGCATGTTGTACCATCATACAGCTAGACTTTCAGCATTTGTGGTCCAGATTGCAGTACACACCACTACCTCTAATACCCAGTAGCACGTCCTCTTGCATTGATGCATGCCTGTATTCGTCGTGGCATACTATCCACAAGTTCATCAAGACACTGTTGGTCCAAATTGTCCCACTCCTCAACGACAATTCGGCGTAAATCTCTCAGAGTGGTTGGTGGGTCAAGACGTCCATAAACAGCCCTTTTCAACATATCCCAGGCATGTTCGATAGGGTTCATGTCTGGCGAACATGCTGGCCACTGTAGTCGAGCGATGTCGTTATCTTGAAGGAACGCATTCACAAGATGTGCACGATGAGGTCGAGAATTGTCGTCCATGAAGACAAATGCCTCTCCAATATTCTGCCGATATGGTTGCACTATGGGTCGGAGGATGTCATTCAGGTATCGTAAAGCCGTTTCGGAGCCTTCCATGACCACCAGTGGCGTACGTCGGCCCCACATAATGCCACCCCAAAACATCAGGGAACCACCACCTTGCTGCACTCGCTGGACAGTGTGTCTAAGACGTTCAGCCTGACCAGGGTGCCTCCAAACACGTCTCCGACGATTGTCTGGTTGAAGGCATATGCGACACTCATCGGTGAAGAGAACGTGATGCCAATTCCGTGGGGTCCATTCAGCATGTTGTTGGGCCCATCTGTACCGCGCTGCATGGTGTCGGGGTTGCAAAGCTGGACCTCGCCATGGACGTCGGGAGTGAAGTTGCGCATCATGCAGCCTATTGCGCACAGTTTGAGTTGAAACACGACGTCCTGTGGCTGAACGAAACGCATTATTCAACATGGTGGCATTGCTGTCAGGGTTCCTCCGAGCGGCAATCCGTAAGTAGCGGTCATCCACTACAGTAGTAGCCCTTGGGCGGCCTGAGCGAGGCCTGTCATCGACAGTTCCTGTATCTCTGTACCTCCTCCATGTCCGAACAACATCGCTTTGGTTCACTCTGAGACGCCTGGAAACTTCCCTTGTTGAGAGCCCTTCTTGACACAAAGTAACAATGCGGACGCGATCGAACTGCGGTATTGACCTTCTAGGCATGGTAGAACTACAGACAACATGAGCAGCGTACCTTCGTCCTGGTGGAATGACTGGAACTGATCGGCTGTCGTACCCCCTCCGTCTAATAGGCCCTGCTCATGCATGGTTGTTTACATCTTTGAGCAGTTTTAGTGACATCTATGAACAGTCAAAGGGACTGTATCTTGGATACAATATACACAGTCAACGTCTATATGCCGGAGATCTGGGAACCGAGGTGATGCAAAACTTTTTTTGATGTGTGTATGCTCCTTGTTTGCACCACAATGAGCCGTTTGGCTGTGAGTTTTCCCTATTAAATGATAGACACAGATGGAGCTCTGTTAGCTATGCCACTACGCTATTTGTTGGCGGACGACGTTGAAACCCTTATCAGTACATCTACCTAGGTACTATCCCTCAGGTGGCATCTGCTGTCATCGGATCAAAATCGACGTCGTCTTTTCAGGTGACCTATTTTTTTTCCGGCAGTGTATAAATACACCCCCAACCCGTCGCACAATCAATGCAAATAATAGAGATAAGGGAATATCAAAATATAAGTTTAACTGTGTGCATGTTCCTACGCTACAAAATACGAACTTTTTGAGTCAAGCCAACCTATGAGGTTAACGACACTGGCTTTTTACGTGACAAGCTAAGCTCATTTCATCAGAGCCAAAATTAGACGCTGATGGTCAATATTTACTATCAACACCAAGTAGAATTCTTATTCTTTTATGTACTAATAGCCCCCGCCGTCGCACTACAGACCTTGAAGGGCCCTGACCTACCAAGCGACCGCTGCCCAACAATTTGGCCTGCAGATTATGTGGTAACGCATCGGGTCCCCTTGGTCTCCGTGACCGGGGCGCTGCCTCACTGTCAGACAGCTACTCAATTGTCCATACGAGACTGAGTGCACTCCGGTCCAGCCCTCACGTCAGTTTCTAAAATCCCTGACAGAGCCGGGAATCAAACCCGGGTCTTCCGGGTGCAAGGCAGGAGTGATACCCCAACACCAAGGGACCGGCTCTTTTATGTACAGTACGCTTTTATTTCCACCATGTGTTTTTTAATATAATCATATTTATTCACCATCATTAGTTGTTAGACGATAAATTTCGCCCTCTTGGGCGGAGCCCGTTTGGCTACGCCACTGCATTATAGCTTAACATATAAACAATTTCCTTCATAAGTCATCTGAAGGAACTAAGCATTTGCAAGTTATAAATGCCCCTTCTAATAGTCGCAATTAAACCTCACGTGGTCAACAAATTGCAGGGATTGCATTCTGGACTTCATATTGGCATGCTTGTTCTAATAGATATTTCACTATCAACTTTGTATGAATATTACTTAATATTTTAATAGTGCATTATGCAACGAGCCTATAATGGCAATAATTAAGACACGAGTATGTTTATAAAACGAGCGTATGCGAGTTTTATAATTTCCATACGAGTGTCTTAATTACCATTATAGGCGAGTTGCACACGACTGTTCGACGATAATTATTATAACTATTTTATGTTCGAACATAAATATTCATAAATATCTGTCGAGATTTCTCCAGTTTTATGTACTGAACAGAGCGCATGGGACGCAGAGAATACCTTGTTTTTTACCATGGCCTCCTCGATTACCACACTATGACACTAGGCCACGCAGTGAAATTTAAATTAGAAAGCCTTGGAACTCAGCGCAGGTGCGATGCTATCCTTACCTAATTGGTCAAACAACTGTTTCTTGAGCTCTGATTAGAGGGAGAAACTGTCCCATATTGAAAACTTGTAATATAATGAACCTCATTATAGTACATTTTTCTGACATATAATAACATCACGTCCTTGCGTGCGGGTTGCCAATGATCGGCAATATTTTACAAAGGTTGGAAATGGGAGAAAAATGACGTGATGTGGGTTGCCTATGCATGGGTGTACATACTAGAGGCTGTATACTTTTTTGAAAACGTTTTGGTCCCGTTTCCCACCCTACCGATGAAATTCCATCCAACCTGCTGTTTTGGGCTCGATTGCAGGCCATAAGTTTCATTTTCATCCAACTCTGAAAACTCTGCCATGACGCGTTACGCGTCCAGACAGGGAGGGTTTGGGGTGCAAATATTTCAAGTTTGGGGGACGGAATGTCAATCAACGATCGGAAGGGGTTGATTTCGTGTCACCACTTCTTCTAAGGACCTTTACAGCCCGTTCAGCGAATAAGACCTCGTTTCAGCCCTTAAAAAGGGCCTGATTCGAAAAATCATAAAAACGGGGGTAGCAGGGGAAGGGGTGGTGACGAAGGCACAGCTCCTTTTTTGAAACGTTAGGGGAAGACCCCCCATTCACAGCACTGATGAACATCTCGATTAAAACCTTCCTTAGGGGTGAATCGAGAGGGGGTGGTTTGGTCCGATGCCAGTTGAGGGTGTTAGGGGGGATGAACATTGCCGGAGGCCTTAAGAACTTACTGCAATCAGCAACTGAGGACGGTGTGCAGGTTTTCAGGTGGTTAAACACACCCGGTACCTTCTCAAACGCCCCAATGGTAGTCCATGTTTAGGGGATGATAAGGGGGTTGAAAATACTCAAACGTTAAATGTAACGATTTCAACGTGTTTGTGGAACCTTTAAGAGCAAGACTCATTCAATTTTGACTGCTTTGGCAACCTGCGAGAAGTCCTACAGCGTTTTTCGCAAACTTCAATTTGCGGTTTTCGAAAATGGGCTGGTTTTCGGGGTGCTACCCCGAAACTACTCAAGTTGGGGAGTTGTGCTGAAGCATATGCTTAGTAGGCGTCAGGACAAACGTCATACTGAGATTTCGAGCTTGTGCAGTCAACTTTTCAAAATCGGTGGCCTTTGAAAAAAGTGGTGCTTTAATTTTTTTGAGCAGCATATTTGCATTTCGACTTCGTCGAACATAAAGCCATAATTAGCACATCAAACAACCTTCCTGATAACACGCGTTAGTTGGGCTACATAAATCAATAGTATTAGGAGCAGCTGATCCAACCGGTATACTTTCAATGGTGTTATACTGTATAATGTGGGTTTTCTCCCCTTACTACTACTATGACATTCTAGTTAAGACAATTTTAAAATATATCTGAGAAGTTTTGGGGGGTTCAATTCAACATACCAGTGGTGGCTGGTAATAAGCCTGCAGTGTTGGACAACGACAAGATTAATTCAAGAAAAACAATTAATACCGTAATATATTTTAGTAATAAAAGCTGTACGTTTCTTGTTATACTCGTATGTATAGGAATTATAATTTTGTTCTTTAATAATTCAGGTAATCTTATAGTAAGTTACTGTCTAGGAGCGCTCGTCCGTTTGGTCGTTGCCAGCCCGAGCACCGACCAGATTTCAATAGTGAAGGGCATGGCAGAGATGTTCTATGCCAACTGTTAACTTGTCTGATCGTTGCTCGCTGATTGCAACAAGTGAGCCGAGGCGTGGACGGAGACATCCGAAATGCTCCGTCAACTGCCGATATCATGTCTTGCAATGTAATTTGCGCGTACTTGTAACTCTCGCCCTCGTATTGAGTCTAACTTACGTTGTTTTGTTCTCATGTAGACTACGGTAACTTACAATACATTTAATCCGATGGCAATGTGATGAAATGCGGCATTCGTGATGAATGAGGTACATTCGTTTTACCGCGCAATTGAATAGGCCTACAGTTTTCTCTGATATAAAACGGTCCTTTACCCTACCATCTCCTTCCCCCCTCCCCGAATGAAAATAGTGCAACACCCAGTTCAATTATCCTCCAGCCGCCACTGCTATATACTGTATACCAGGTAAATCAACTGCCCCTAATACTATTGTTTTATGCAGCCCAACTAACGCATGTTCCCAGTAAGGTCGATATTTCTCTGCTTGCATCCCGTATGGTGCTAATGCACTGCAAGCATATCCCGCAAACGATACTGAACACTATTAACTTTCCCTCTTAATAGTCTAGTCCAGGGCCATCCAATCATTGCGCTCCGGGAGTGCGGCCGCGCTCGGGGAGCACTAGGCAGTCAGACTAGTGCTCCTTCCCCTACCACCACTACACTGTGGCAGCGAGGAAACGGACGATGTTCGGACCACACTGACTAGATACGTACGTACAGTCGTGCGGCCGACTACTCTTGTGAGATTGTTGACATATTAATAGGGCTGTTTTGCCATAACAAATATACCGCATATACAAATTGAATGGTACTCTGATGTATGGAATGTGCTGGAAACGAACACAAGTGTTAAGTAAAGAATATTGTGATTTATTTCAAACTGAAATGTGAACATAATAGAGAGGATAATTCAACAACAAATTGTGTTCTTTTTAACACACTAAACATTTGGCATGCCCTTTATAAGCTGTACAGAAAAATGAAATTTCCCATTTTGTTTTAAAGACTGCTGCTTCACCACTCCTTTATTTTTGTATGCTGTTCAGTCATGACCACTGCGAAACTGATTTACTTACACGCTGTCAAAAAAGCGCATTGGACTAGACTAGCGACTGATGGATCGGCTGCTCACTTCAGCGTGTTCAGCCAGCCAAGCTCCTCCCACCACTTCTGAAACTACCTTCCACCAAAGCGCTCGGAGCACAAGCTTAGAGCGAGGGCGGAGCACTGTGTGGATGGTCCAGGTCTAATCACAACGAGGGAAAAGTAATACGGTTCAGTATCGTTTACAGTATATCCTTGCAGTGCATTAGTACCATACGGGATGCAGGCAGAGATAACAACGCTAGTTGGGCTGCATAAAACAATAGTATTAGGGGCAGGTGATTCACCCGGTATATACCGTACATAATCAATTCCATTCATTGGCCATTTAAAAACAGCCATGTCGTTAACTAACACATCAAGAAAGGTCTAAGTGATGTCTTATTGGGTGTGGACAGTTGTGGTGTAATAAGCAAGCACACTCACCATGTAGGATATTGGAGTTCAAGTCCAGAGGACATCTTGTTTACAACTGTTACGGTTTTAAGATTTGAAACATTCCGTATTGATTTTTAATGGGCTATGGTTCCGCCTGAATGTATACTATTATTGAAAATGATCATCACTTATGTGGTCATTAGAAATGGTACATGTTTCGAGGACTAATATACTTTTTTTTGTCCCCTTCATCAGCCAATATTAAGCACTAAATGAGGAAATTATTTGATTAGCGTAGTCCTAAATTTTAAATAGCCACTGAACCTAATATGCTGCACCATATAGATACATAGGATATTTGAAATGATTAAGGCACAATCTTTCCGGCACATTACTTAATGATTCATAACAGAACTGTGATTACATCGACAACTGAATACTTAAACGTCTTCAATGACTTTTGCACACCATAAAGAAGCATTCCGCATATTCTTCTCGTAGATGTCACGTCGATAACAACTACATTGAATTGAACTGACCCAGTTAAACGTGTCTTTTCGTGTATTGTGCCTTAATCATTTCAAATATCCCATGTATCTACAGTATATGGTGCACCATATTAGGTTCAGTGGCTACTGACATTTTAGTGCTACGCTAATCAAATAATTTCCTAATCTAGTGCTTAATATTGGCTGATAAAGGGGACAAAAATGTCTATTAGTCCTCGAAACATGTACCATTTCTAATGACCACACAAGTGATCATTTTCAATAAAAGTATTGATTCAGGCGGAACCATAGGTCATTAATAACGTAACTGTTACGGTTTTATGATTTGAGGCGTCCAGTTGCAAAACTCGTTTAATCCACTTGTGAATAAAAATCATTTTCATGAGAAACGATTCTCTGGTCTTTGCCTCACGTATCTTTTGTGTTTGTTGTTTTCTACTTTTTTCTTTTTGCTTTGTGTTTTTGGTTTTGTGTTTGCTTTGTGCTTTTGCTTTTGAATTCTACTTTTTACTTTTCTTTCTTGGTTTAGGTTTTGTGTTTGTTTTCTGCTTTTGCTTTTGTGAATTTTGCTTTTTGCTTTGTGTTTCTTGTATTTTGTTTTTTACTTTTGCTTTTGTTTTTGAATTTTGCTTTTTACTTCGTGCTTTTTGGTTTTGTTTCTGTGTTCGTTTTCTGAAAAAAAATTAAACGAAATGAAATAAAACAAAACAAAATCAAAATAAAACAAAATTAAATTAAATTAAACAAAATAAAATAAAACTAAATAAAAAACAAAATAAAAATAAAACAAAACAAAGTAAAATAATAAACAAAATAAAATAAAAATTTAAAATAAAATAATAAAATAATTTTACGACATGATCCTTATTAAGCGAGTTTTGCAACTCTAGTGTTTACCTTGTCTGAGAAGGCCGAGTCTCGCGAGGATATTCCTATCACTGGGATATGATAGAAGCCACTGGTGTATGAGACAGCTGCAGGTGAGAGGTCTCCAGTCAGAGGATGGGACACCACTACTGTGTACACCTGCAAGATTCAAGCAAGCACAGTGAACAATTAGTAACAGTGGTATATTCCCTTTATTCCCCCTGATTATTATTCTTATTTATCTCAGTAAAAACCTGCAGCAAGCCAATTGATTAATTCATTATCTGGTTAAATTTCATTGTATACAGTATTAGTATTTGGATTCAAATTCCGAATGTGATCACAATTTCAAGTCTTATTAAAGAACAAGTTGATGACACTCTACATACTTTACAGAGGCACAATCCCTGCCGACTTTGTTAACCACCGGACCACATAACATACACAGTCATTTTCAATCTGGCGTGGGACTATTAGACCAGTCAAAAGTGACACAAAAAATGGCTAAATTCGCAAAACATGATGTATCTCTTATTATTTAGTATGTTGTTTGGACCCAATAGGGCTATGTATACCCAATTTTGCAACTCTCAAAAAGCTGTGAAATTTTTTTTACACACCATAATCCGCAAAATTTTTGGACTTGTTTTAGATTCTGCTCTATATCTCCTAATCCATGCATTCTTCGTCGAAAGCTATTCTATACGTTTGTTAAGAGCATTAAATGTGTGACAAATTATGTCCAACCGGAGCTCTGTAGGTCAATTGGTTACTGAATTACGGCACTTTGTAAATAGGACAGGTTTTCCAAAAATTGAACATTTTAGTTTTAGACCTTCTTTGGACCAAAACTGCGCCGAAACCGTTGATCCTACGAGTAGAACTTGTAGAATATAATTTGTAGGCAATTTAATTATATTTAAATTAAGCGCATAGCGGGGTCTGTATGCCTCGTAGTTCTCTCAAAATCTCAAAAACGCATATAAGAAAAAAATCGCATTTTTTCCAGAAATGTACCTAACCACTTTTTGTTGCACGTAGTGAGATTTAAACATGCAAAACTTGTCTGGACACTTCTTCTATGCGAAAAGTGCTATTTTAAATTAACAAGATATGAGCACTATGCAAGACCGGATGGACCCAACCGAATATCAATTGTTCACGAAAGGATCGTTCACCATCCGCAGATCCGAAAAATTTTGGTCAGGTATGTGGACTGGCTTGACAATTGAACAGGTATTGATGCGTTCAATGAAGAGCCAGGGTGGCCTAACCCATAGCAGAGGTATCTCTACAAGTGAGCTCTCTCGTTGGACGGGCGGGATGGTATATATGCTGAATATATGTGAAGAGATAGAAGGGTATTGGGATATTTCCTCCACAACAAGTGTACAGCATGTCGATATGCGACCTACGCAAATTGCACGAGATACCTCTGACGTGAAAAAACTGAAAGCCTGGTTCAATAACCATCCACCGTACCCATCGATAGATAAACTCGTATCCATCAGCAGTGGCACTGTAGGTGGCCCCCACATAAATTGCTACGCTGCCCGAGAAGGACTGAAAGAGGTGAACCGATTTATTGGAAACACGTTTGGGAATGTTAGTTTCTCTAGGAAAGAAAAAGTCTTCTCTTCGGCAACGCCTACCACCTCTATCAAATCCACAAGAAGAGAGTCAATGTCGAGCCACTCACCATCTTCCAGCGCATGTGCATCATGAAACAGTCAGACCTAAAGTTGAAGGCCCATTTCTCATATGAGCTCGCCCCATTTCCAATGGCCCTATTTTCCGACGAAGGGATGCGTAAAGGCACACAATCAGCCTTTTACGTTGCCTTTACTCAAGCCACAGAGAACGTCATTGTTCAGGCAAAACATTTGCTGTCGTCGATGGAGGATACCTCCTCCATAAAGTCGTGTGGCATCGGAATGATTCGGTTCGGGCTATCACAGAAAGCTACTTAAACTACATATTTAACCACTTTGGGAGAAAAATGTGTGTAGTCTTCGACGGGTATCCTGAGGATGGCGCCCAAAAGAACACCAAATTTGCAGAGCGATCACGACGGTATTCTGCAGCATCTGCGGAAATTGTGTTTGACGCATCGACCATCATCACAGTGCCCGAAGAGAAGATGCTCTCGACTGACAAAAACAAGGTTCGTCTGATTGAGCATCTCTGTTCTGCTTTTGCTCTCGAGGGGATTGAGACAAGGATATCAAAAGAAGACGCAGACCGCGATATCGTCGTGACTGCTCTGCAAAAAGTTCCTCCAAAGACCACGTCATCATCTTTGGAGAGGATGTGGATTTGCTTGTGCTCCTCTGCGGTCTAGGATCCACTAAAACGAACGTATACTTCCAGAAGAGTGGCAGAAGTGTGGCGGGTTGCGTCCAATTCTCCCCCAGCTCATCCAACCAAGGGGAAGTGGAGCTACCACCTGGATTTGAACTTTCATCCACGCATTTACTGGGTGCGACACCACGTCTGCCCTCTTCTGGCAGAGTAAGATGAAAATGTGGGGCCACTTCAGACAAAATCAAGCCCTAGTGGACCAAGCAAGAGTTTTCCTCCAGACAGATGCCACACACCAACAAGTCGCAGCAGTCGGTGATAAGTGCCTAGTTGCCCTATATGGAGGAGACCAAACGACAGACACCCTCAACGATGTACGCGTCCATACTTTTGTGAAGACAGCAGCCAACGCCAAAGCGAATCTGGCCCGTTTGCCCCCCAACTACAGAGGCTGCGTCGTATCACCACTACCGCACATACCACCGGGTGCAAAATTGGTTGGGGGTGGAGAAAGAGGCCACCGACTGGGGTTGGGAATTGACCTCGGCTGGACTCATCCCCATTACCAGTTGATAAGCTCCTGCCCTCGCAGAGCTCCTAAAACTCCTTTATTGCAAATGCAAGAAGGGGTACAGAGGTGGCTGCACTTGACTGATAGCAGGGCTCAGATGTTCTGTGATGTGTGCTACCTGCTCTGGGGAAACGTGCCAGGACGCTGCCCTTATCATCATTGAAGAAGACGACGACGACGAGCCTCAAGACAACCTTGACGATCCACCAATACTGGAGTACCTACGTACAGGGGACGAAGGCGACGAGCCACCAATAGTGGAAGACCTACCTATTGAAGATAGCAACGAAAGTGACGGCCCAGGGCCATCAAAAACAAGGCGACGAGTTTGACTATGTGTCTAATTTGATTGACTGATTGATTGATTAAGTTACTGTAGTTTTGATTTCCTATGTTTATTTTATTATATTATATATATATATTATTATATTATTATATTATATTATATTATATTATTATATTAAAATACATTTCACAGTTTGTTTAAATGATTATATGCCTTCTTTTTCATTACCAAAACAAAAACCAAAGGATAGGAAATGTTAAGGAACATTTCTGGAAAAAATGCAATTTTACCTTTTATGGGTTATATGGGTTGTTTTGAGATTTGGATAGAACTACAAGGTTTACAGACCCCGCTCTGCGCTTAATTTAAAGAAAATTAAATGGCCTACAAATTATATTCTTCAAGTTATACTCGTAGGATCAATGGTTTCGACGCAGTTTCGGTCCGAAGAACGTCTAAATCTAAAATTTTCAATTTTTGGAAAAACTGGCCTACTTTCAAAGTGTCGTAATTCGGTAACCAATTGACCTACAGAGCTCCGGTTGGGCATAATTTGTCAAACATTTTATGATCTTAACAAATATATAGAATAGCTTTCGACGAAGAATGCATGGATTAGGAGATATAGATCAGAATCTGAAACAAGTCCAAATATTTCGCGATTTTTGGTGTGTAAAAATTTTTCCACAACTTTTTGAGAGTTGCAAACTTGGGTATAAGTAGCCCTAATGGGTCCAAACAACATACTAAAAGATCAGAGATACATCATGTTTGCGAATTTATTGTCACTCTTTACTGGCCTATATCGCCACCACGTCGGCGGACCGCATAGACGATACCACCTTTTATTTTTGGCCATCAGATTTTAACTTTTCTTATAATAGAAGTTATAAAATGGGAACTGATGGACAATTTTGAGTCCATTTTTATTTAGATTCTGGGTTGCAAATATAATAATAACCATCATCATCATCATCATCATATATATATTATTTCAGTAGTATAGATCCCTCCTGTGGCGCTCACAAGCGACCGATCGTGATGAATGAGCATTCAAATGTAAGAGAATAGACATTAGCAGTCTAATATCATAAATATCTATAATTTCTTTAAAAAAATGACTATTGATAAAATGTACGAAGTGTGCGATTTGCAGATACTGTTGCTGTAGGAAAATATGCTCCATAATTGCTGTCCACTTCACATTTTGACCGATGTGACACCTGTTTCATGTCATTTCAACATTATGAGGTCTTTCCTTTATCATTTTGCATGGATTTCAGAAACAGCAAATCAAAGGAATGAATACCCAAATCGTATACGGTAGTTTCATAAATATCGAATAACCGGTGAGTGTTATGCTGATCCAATTTTCAGTGATTGCCTTCTTAAGTTAGGGAACGTAGAAGTTGGAATTCTAACTGAAATGTAAATAGTGTTCTATAATCATTAGGTTGAAATAAAAACATAACAACCTTTCTCCTTAAGTCTCTCATTATAAACCAATTGGGAAAAGTGTGGTTTATGAACATGCGGGATTTCTTGCACGGGTTCGCTAGTGTATATTATTTCAGTACTATAGATCCCTTTTGTGGCGGTTAAAAGTAACCGATCGTAAGAAATGAGCGTTCAAAAGAAATACAAAGACGATAGCCCTTGCTAGAACTGTGTCGCGTCGAGCCTTACTGTTTTGCGAGGCTAATGCACAACGACAATGATGTTGATATGCGAGATGTCTCACACGGGTATCCTTTTAATAATAATAATGACAAATAAACGTTTCTTCTCGCTCTTCAAGAAAGTATTAAGGGAAAGAGGATGATTCGCTTGAAGCATTTATGGTGTTATTACTTAACAAGAAAAGGGGCAAGAGGGAACCAATTAGAAATCATATTAAGTGTAAGGCAATTTTTTTAAATATATAGGCTATAAATTGATTGGAACCAGTTTTTTAAATGTATTTAATATAGTTACAACCCGTGTTTCACCTACAGGTATATCACGGGATAGTTACAGTTTTAAATACAAACATTAACATGAATTATTGAAGCGAGTGGAGTTGTTTTTTATAAATTCTGTTATTTCGACATAATTCCAGTGGTGTTTCATAATAGTTTTCGTGGTAATGATCGTAGTACAGCTGGTCGTTCTCCAGAGTACGTGGTGCATTCAGTCAACAGGTGGCGAGCCGTCTGTGGAGATTTTTCCTGGCAGCTGCAAATTGGTGAATCAATAATGTTCATTCTATGAAGATAGGATTTGGAACCAGTGTTTGCTCACTAAATAAAAACACAACTGGTAGCGTGCGTCACTAATCACTACATTTTATTATGACTATAATTATTTACACAGCTCTCTCGCAGCACCTGTCGCAATCTCGCAGTCTCCGTATCTGCCTAACATTCTGAGCCCAGGGCTTCATCACTGACCGCACTTAACAACATAGTGTGTTATTAATTTAGCATGTAAAAAAGTTAAAATATTTGCAAGTAAATCACCTACATTATAGTTTGCACTAGCAACACCCAAATTTACATAAATAATTATTTCAATATCGAAACACAATCACACAAATCAGTCAGCAGGTGGTCGTTGCATACAGTTTTGAATTTCTTCAGTGAGGTCATATTGGCTGGTAGCGAATTCCACAGCCTTGAACCCGTGACTACAAATGATTTTTAAATCAGTGGGAATAGCAAGGGAGGATCCAGAACGCGTGTTGTTACTATGGAAAGATAATAATAACTATAATAATAATAACAATAATAATAATAACAATAATAATAATATCGTATGGCCTCGGGTGTCGGGTGCAAGCTTTGTTATTTCACGCCCAGAGGGCAGCTTGCATGTCGATTTTGTCGTTCCTTGGAACGCTGTGAAAGTCAAGGAGGTTAGATATCAAAGCTCATTGATACATAGCGCTTTCTAGTAGAGAATGGAGGAACTTTGTGTTGGCGAAAAATCCCGAGATTAATTTTGCCATTATGAACACGGCACACTGAATTCAAATGGGTTCTTTAACATGCCAACAACGTATGACATGCGTGTCGTGATTTTTGTTGCCTTTCAAAAATCACTTACCATGGCCAGGAGTGAACCTGCAAGCTTGGTGTTGGTAGTCCGACACAACAACCACTCACTCACCGTGGCAAGCTATGAAAAGATGAAAGTAGCATATATTTATGGGAGATGTATAGTGGCGGATTTTAGGTCAGTAACCTGTATATAAGAATTATTACGAGAATGATGCGGTGGATTTTTATAGAAAAGAGATGAAGCGAATCTCTCTCGCTTGGATGGAAAGAAAAAGACGAAAGAAGTAATGAAACCAACTCGCTGGTGAGATAGAAGAAAAGGGGAAATAATGGGGTGAATTTAGTACGGATGTTACGCCTCTATTTTCTTTTAACTATGTACATTTTATACCAACACCTATAGATAGGAATTTTTTGAAAGGGTTGGAGAAGGTTACTCGCGAAGATGAAAAGAAAATAACAAAATAATAACGCCAAATCACTGGTGAAATAGAAGAATAAGAGAGAGGATGCAGTGCATTCATCATGTGATCTACGTGCTGGTTGTCTTTTGTTTGTTTTGTTTTTTGTTATTTCAGTTGTAGGTTTGATCCAGGAGTCAGGTGGTAAAGTGTACTCACTGGGGGGTGAAAGGGAAGGAACGAATGAGTTGAAACTTAACTTATGTGTGCTCACAAAGCTCGCTGGAGGTATGAAAGAGAAGAGGGAGTGCGCTGAGCACAAGCTCTGGGTGTTTGGGTGACGCAAAGGAGCTAAGGCAAACTCCCTACGGAGAGAAAGAAGTTGGCCACGAGCTTGTGTGTGATTGAATTTAAAGATAGATTATATTAATAGAGTGGCTCTGGTTCAAGATTTTTGCAGTGATATATTCCCAATTTTGAGTTCAAAGGTTTTGGGAGAATCTGTAGTGATACATTCCCAATTTTGAGTTCAAGGGTTTTGGGAGAATTTGGTTGAGAGTGGCACGGTTACAGGATATCAGTTTGCTGTTTTATTTCGTGCGAGATTGATTTAGATAGCGGTCATGTCGTCAGGGAGACGTAAATGTGGATTTGTACAGGAATAATGGGAGAGGCATGTGAGGGCAGAGAACTTGTAAGTGTAGAGGATGGTATCAGCGTCGAGTCCCCATGTAGTAGGCCTACCCGCAACATTATTCCTTCGGCCATGAAGCCTTTCGCCCATCGCGCGACACTATACTGTACCAGGACTTCTTACAGCTCGCAGATAAGCTTACTTGCTGTATTCAAATGAGTGGTCCACCTCGTGGCCATCATCGTGGAGGTCCGGGTTCGATTCCCTGCTCAGCCAAGAAATTTTTAATTCTGGTCTGAGGGCTGGAACGGGGTTCACTAAGCCTCGTGAGACAGAACTGAGAATAGGAGGGTACAATTCCTACCTCAGCCATCGTAGAAGTGGTTTTCCGTGGTTTCCCACTTCTACTCCTGGGCGAATGCTGGGATTGTACCTAAATTAAAGCCACGGCCAAGCCTTAATTACAAATAGGCTACACATACTAGTACAGCCATTACAATGGCACAGGCTATCAGACAGATTTTACACATGACCACGATGTCGCAAAACCCCTAAATGAATCAACAACAACCACAAATGAGGGGATAAAAGGGGAACATGTCGCATACGAATGAAGTTTGAGGTTCTGTCACCATAAGGGAGATCCTGCCATCTACTCACTGTAAGCTTTATGATTTGTTTTACCCGCCAGAAGTATGAGTATTTACTGTATATTATCAGTAAAATTCCTTGCAATTCAGAGTTCCAGTGGAAAAGAGGTTTATGTCACACGGCGAACAATAACAACAGCGAAGTTTCGTGGTATACACAGTCTTATATCACACGTGTATATCGGCACTCCATCTTATCGATCTTTAAAATGTGACATACAAAAGACTAAATGCGCTCATCAAGATTTTGACAATATGGTAAACTAAGATTAAACATTATTGGCATTCATTCATTCATTTATTATTTCTTCTTCTTTCTTCTTTGTTCAATTTTGGCCTACTTTGGACCACGGGAAACAATTGACTTGTTGATTAGTCCTCTTTTCTGCTCCCAGAAACTCTTCATCCTTTCACTGTGGATTCTCTTCCTTTCTTCCGACCAGATGTTCTTGGCTCTTCTCCTTTGCTTTTCCTGGAACCCCTTGAATGCATCAATCCTACCTCGAAACACCTCTCTATTCCAGATCTCATTTGGACTGACCCCAACTTCCTCCATATCCTTTCTTATTTCATCTACCCATTTTGTAGTCGCTTTTATCTTGGTGATGTAATTAAAGATCTTCTTCGTTAGTCGACTGTCGCTCATTCTCGTAAGGTGTCCATAGAACTTCAATCTTCTCTTCCGTATGATATCTGTGATTTTTTCTGCTTGTCCGTAAAGATCTTTGTTTCGCCTCTTCCGCCATGTACCATCATTTCTATTTTCGGGTCCTAAGATCTTCCTCAAGATTTTTCTTTCTTTCTTCTCCAGTTCCTATAATTCACCTTCCTTGTTCAGTAACAAACATTCTGAACTATACAATGCCTCAGGCTTGACAACCGTGGTATAGTGTCTTATCTGCGCTCCGTAAGATATTATTCTTTTGTTGTACCTATTCTGTACTAATTTAAAAGCTAATTCCATCTTTCTGATCCTCCCTTTGTTTGCTGCATTATCCAGTCCATTAGGCTGGATCCATTCACCAAGATATTTAAACTTATCCGACCTCTTGATCTTCCCATATTTTGTTTCTAAGTGCTTTTCGTTATCATGTTTGTATTCCATGTATTCTGTTTTTTCATACGAGATCCAGAGTCCCGTTTTACCTGCAATTTCGTGTAATTTTTCAAGCATTATTTTAATTTCTTCTTTATCTTCAGCTAGCAATGTCATGTCATCCGCAAACGCTAAGCAATCAACCTTCACACCTTGCTTCTTTGTACCTAAACATATTCCTTCTATCCCTTCTTCTCTCGTGGCATTCCTCCATGTTCTCATTATTTTTTCCAGGACAACGTTAAACAGAATCGGTGAAAGCCCATCTCCTTGTCTGACTCCTGTCCGAATTTTAAATGGCTCCGAGATTTCCCCCTGAAATTTAATTTTGGAATCAGCTTCTGTTAATGTTTGAATTATAATCGCCCTTGTTTTGCTATCAATTCCAAATTCTTCCAAAACATTGAATAGGGTTTTCCGGTCTATGGTGTCGTAGGCTTTTTTGAAGTCAACAAACGCAACTACCGTATTTCTACTTCGTAAAGCTCTTACTCTCAAGATGCTTTTCAAACTAAAGATCTGCTCCACACAAGATCTGCCCTTTCTAAAGCCTCCTTGATATTCGCCTATGTGATGGTCTACCTGAACTTCAACTATGTGTAATAGTGCCTTAGATAGTACTTTGTACGATACCGCTAGCAAGGAAATTCCTCTGTAGTTGTTTGGATCAGTTCGGTCACCTTTCTTATGGAGTGGATGTATTAGGGCGCTTTTCCAGTCATCTGGGATAATTTCATTTTCCCAGATATCACAAATGAGGCGATGTAAGTTCTCCACAGCCGTATCTCCTCCAATTTTCTACATTTCAGCTACTATGCCATCTTCCCCTGGTGCTTTATTGTTTTTGAGATCCTTGATGATGTTTCTGATTTCTAAGAGGCTCAGTGAGTTGGACGATGGATTTATACTCATTGGCTGCTTGAAATCTAGCCTTTCTCTTGGCTCCTCACAGTTTAGAAGTGTTTCAAAATAATTAGCCAAAATGTAACAGTTCTCCTTGTTACTCACGGCCAATGAACCGTCCTTTCTTTTAAAGCAAAGACTTGGGGGTTGGTATTGTTGTAATTCATCCCTAAATGTCTTATAAAATTCCCGGGTATTATTTTTCTTAAAATCTTCTTCTATATTTTCCAACCGGCTTCTGTCATACAGTCTCTTTTCTCCTCTGATGATCTTGGCAGTTTCTTTCCTTTATTGCTTGAAGACATTCCAATGTTGTTCTGTGCGGTTGGAGTGCCATCTCTTCCACGCCTTTAGTCTCATATCAAGAGCATCATCGCATCTTTTGTTCCACCATCTGTGTTTCATTTTCGTTTCCGTTGCCCTAAGTTTTCATCCGCTCTTGTTAACGATTCTTTCATTTATTTCCAATTGTTCATCTGTAACTTGGACAGTTTTTCCTGATACATATTTTTGTTTTGCTGGAGAATTTCTGTGTCAATCCTAGTTTTCCTTTGACACATGCGTCGTTGTCTATTCGGTTGAAATTTTACTTTGATTTCCGACAAGAAATGGTCTGTGTCATTGTTACAACTTTTTCGTACTTTGACATTCAGAATCTCGCGACTGTTTCCAGTTGTAATTGCAACGTGACCAATTTGAAATTCGCCTAATAGAGGATTTGGGGAGATCCACGTCTTCTTTCTCTTAGGGAGAGCTTTGAAATATATAGACATAAGTTTGAGATTGAATTGATTACAAAAAGCAATTAACCTTTCTCCATTTCTATTTGTTCTTTTATGGGCTGGGTAATCTCCAACAATCTTGTTGTATTTCTTTTCTTTTCTTATCTGGGCGTTGAAATCGCCCATCAAGATTTTCACATTCTCATAGGGGATTTTAGAAGTTTCATTTTCAAGTGTTTCCCAGAAGTCTCCTACTTTCTCCTTGTTCCTTTTGTTGTCTTGATTTATGGGAGCATGTGCATTGATGACCGTGTATAATTTGTTTCCAGATTTATTTATTTATTCATTCAGTTATTTATTTATTAAATTATTATTTATAATTAATATTATTATTTATGTCTCATAAGTTATCCATATCGTTGGGTACAATTCACCATTTCATCGGCATTTGTTGCAAGATGGAGTGGAGTTCTCTAAACTGCTAGGTTGAGAAACAAACGAACTATGGAGCAGGTCTCTAAAATAATTACTTTCTGCATACTAGTACGCAGATTACGGTGGAGCCCCAATTTATCGAGGTTGGCCTTCAGCGACTTCGGTATGATCCCCGTGGAAGAGATTATGATAGGCAATACAGTGACAAATTCCTGTGGCCACATCTGTCGGATCTCTTCAGCCAGAGGCATGTGTTTCTCAGCATAACTGTGCAGGATATTATGGATAATATGCGAGTTAGGGACTGCGATATCTATTAGAAGAGTTTTCTTCTGCACTTTATCAATAAGAATAATGTCTGGCCTGTTTGCTGATATACGTCTATCTGTGATCACTGACCTGTCCCAGAGTAGCTTATGTGTATCATTCTCCAGAACAGCATCAGGAATGTATTGATAGGAAGACAGAACATTATTACTAAAGGGGTGCTTCTTTGCCAGGTTCAGGTGGGTTATCTTGGCTACTTGGCCATGCCTCTTCAAGTAGTACGAAGATGAAATTGTTGTACAGCCCCCCTGTGATATGCTGGATGGTCTCCGATTCGTGATGGCATCTCCTACATTTGTCATCTGACATGACTGCCTTAATGATGTATTTTATCATTTTAAATGATCTTGTCGACTTCGTCGTTACGCTGGGGTCTGGCGTTACGTTACGGTGACGGAACGAAATGTACCAAGAATGCATTGAGGTGTGTGACGTCATAGTACTGCTTGAGTTTCCTCCTTTCCCCGCGCGCTCCGGTGAGCGTGACGTCATCCAGCCAGCTACCTCCTTTGACCTTGGTTTGCACTTGCTAACGGACTTTGAGTCACGCAGAATTTGTAGCATTTAAAATGATATAAAGTCTAGTCTTTCATACTATCAGTCTTTTTAGGTAGTTCTTTGTTGCCCCTACTTGATCTTGTAATGCGATCATGAACCCCTCAGTCTCAGGAAATAGATCCGCATGGGTCAGCCAGCTGTTAGACGCATGTATGTCGACATATTCTTGACTGAGATCATACGGATGACGGCCGTGCAGTGCTTTCTGAGTCCACTGTTGAAGCTTGTTGCTTATGTGCTCTTCTGACGTAGCTAGCTGCACATCCCTGGCATGGAGTAGGTCCAATGGCGTGTATTTGTCATTCACCTTAATAACAGCCTGATGCAGGGGAGAGTTCGTCTTGCTCAAAATGTAGGCCTGAAGATTCTTCACCTGCTTGGCATGAAGGTGTATAATATCAGTAAGCACGCGCCCACCTCTCTGGCGTGACAAAGTCAGTCGTTCAACTGCTGACTTCGGGTGCAGACATCTATGTTTCGTTAAGGTGGTGCGCGTCTTAATAAGAATATTTTCTAGGTCTGTCTCTGTCCATTTTACTATACCAAACGTGTAAGCCAGTACTGGAATGGCATATGTATTGATGGCCTTGAAGATGTTCCTTCCATTCAACTTGGATTTCAGAATTTTGTTGAGACGTTGATTGCACTTCGCTACTGTTTGATCCTTAATGATCTTGTGATCAATTCTCTTTGATTGTTGGAAACCAAGATATTTGTATCTCTCAGTTTCTTCCATGGGCTGAATGAGACATAGATTTTCGAATACAAATCCTCGGGCTTCTAACTTTCCCTGTCGGAGAGTAAGAGTACGACATTTATCCAACCCACAAGACATGCCGATATCTGTAGAAAAGGAAGGTGTGATAACAATCAGATTATCTATATGCTTTTCAGAGGGTGCATATAATTTTATGTCATCCATATACATCAAATGGAAGAGATGATGGATTACTGTGCCAGAGTGTCTAAACGGAAAGCCACTTCGTGTCACATTCACTAACGATGATAACGGGTTCAACGCAAGGCAGAACCACAAAGGACTCAGACTGTCACCTTGAAAACTGCCTTTCTTGATTGGAATGAATCTTTACTCAATCGAAGTACCACCCTGTTGTATATACAAATTGGTTCCCCAAGATGTCATCATTATTTGCAATGTTGTAATTATCACTGGATCAACTTTATAAATATTGAGGACTCGGAGTAACCAGGAGTGTGGAACTGAATCAAATGCTTTCCTGTAATCAATGTAGGTCATATATAGATTTCGCATCATTTAGTATCCTTGCTCCATAATCACGGCATCAATTACCAGCTGTAGTTTGCATCCTTGAGACATTTTCACGCATCCCTTCTGTTTCTCAGCCAAGATGTTATTAAACTCCAAGTGCGTGTAGACTGTATGTGCAATACATGATGTAAATAGTTTATTGAGATTGCAGAGGTAAGTGACTGGCCTATATTTTGCAGGGTCTACAGTTATTTCGCCTTTCGGGAGTAGGTATGGCTTCCCTCGCATCAGGTAGGAGGGTATCAGTTGTGGATTTTCAAGGAATTTACTGTAGTGGTGGGCAAGATGTTCGTATGTGCAGGTGAATCGTTTGATCCAGAAGTTATGGATATTGTCTGGTCCTGTGGCTTTCCAATTTTGAGTCTCATTCGCAGCTCGTGTAACATCATCTGTGGATACAGACGAGTCCTGCATTGTGTCAACTTCTGACATTCTTTGCTCCTCAGTAAGCCAAGGAGCGTTGCTGCTGTACTCCCCCGCATCGGACCATATAGTAGACCAGAAGTTCTCTACCTCCTCTTTTTGGGGGTGTAGGGCCTGTCCTATCTTCAGTTTCTTCGAGGTTTCTATAGAAGAATTTCTCATTTGCGGCAAATAAGTTATTTTGTCGTTTTCGCTGATTGGACTCTTTATACCGACGAAGCCTCTGAGCTTTCGCCTGAAGTTGTTGCTTCAAGGTGTCTAAGATTTCAAGAGGCGTCTGGTTAGGAGGATTATATTTAGCGTGTTTCTTCTTTGAAGAGCTCAACAGCTCAACACAATGAACGACTTTGTTACTACGATTGCCCGCTATATATTGTTCAAATCTTCCAATGTTTCTTCGGAGCTCTTCAATAGACCTGACTAAACGTAGCTCCCACGCTGATTTAGTCTGGTGTCTGTTAGTAAGATGTGGCCCACATTTAAGTCTACCACCTACTGTTCTTACCACAGCGATCGCTCCAGCATAAATGGAGGTCTGTACATCACTGAAGCAGCTTGAGTTGAGTACAAGATGAGGAGCAAGGATATCCTCATTCATTATTCTCACTGCAACTGCAAGCTTCCTAGAACAATGCTGCTTTAGGATTGTGGGACGCTGAATAGGGTCAGTACCTTCAAATTCGGCAAGAGATTTCCTAAATTTATTCTCAAGTTGCTGACATGCTGGGTCCCAATACGTTTACTCATCAACGCACCATCTTTCGTAGGATTGCCATGATGTAGATCTGATGGTTGCCGTTCGTTAGTAGGAGTTGTAATATCTCCATCTCTCACTTGCTCCACTGATTTCAGAGTGTTGTTGGCAGCAATTTCTGTCCGTAGCATCTTAAGTTGTTCCTCAGGCATGAGATTCCTCAGTACTATAGCACGGCATTGGTCTGCTATTCTCTGTACCGTTACGTTGAATTCAGGATACTGCTGGCAGAATGCGGCATGCAGCTTCTGTCTGTATGCGATGGTATTCGCCTCCATATTATCTGATAATAACAGCGCCTGACACATGTATTCATCTCAGTCGTCCATTTCATGCGCTGTCTCGGTTTGCCTGCTCTCGTGGTCTCCTGAATCACAGAAGAAACACTATGTGCAGGTGTAGCGTTGGATGCTGTTAGAATGCTTCTATCTACATCGGCTGTAACATGTTCGGGGTGTTCCCCGATCAGGGCCCGCTTGTTCAGCTCCTGATCACCACCAGCTTGCATGCTGTCACCCCCAGCGATGGCTCCAAGGGTGCCCCGACGCTCCTAGGGTAACGGCCTTTTAGTTCCACTTTTCTTATTTCGTCTCATCATGATGATGGTGTGCCTTTTTTACCTACGGTCAGGATATGATTTCGACCGCCCCTAACATGGGGATCAGACGTCGTTGGCAGCCACCCGCTGCGGATCAGACGCTGCTGCAGTTAGTTTGAATTTGGGGTTTTCATCCCCTAGGCAGGTTGCCTTCACTACGGCTGAAGAGTCCTACCGACCCTAAATGATTAATAGTCTAGTACTAATTTCTTGTTAAATTTTGCCGATGTTTTTGAAGCTGTTATCTAATATGAGTATGAGACAAGCTACCCCTAACCTGCATTGGTGCCATCAGATCTTAATCGACCTCTTCGTGTTACTGTAAATATTCACGCAATTCAGCAAACGTTGAGCACACACAAACAGTATAGAAATGCATACATACTCACTGTGACAGGAGGGGCGAAGGCATCTAGTTGTGTTAGTAAACTAAGCATACTCGGAGATCATGGGTTTTGTTGGTGTCACATCAACCCATTATTATTATTATTATTATTATTATTATTATTATTATTATTATTATTATTATTATTCTTTCTTCGTTTAGGCCAGCTATGGACCACGTCATTTCAACTGCTTCCGTCCTTGGGCCTTGATCTTAGCCCAGTGTTCACTCATTCGCTGCCTGTGAGACTCCTTCCTTTCTTCAGACCACTCCTTGCCGGTTTTTAATTTCGCTTTTTCTTGGAATTGGTGGTGTGCTCCAAGCTTTTCCTTCAAAAGATCACGTTCCATAATGTCTGCGTGAGTAGGGTAGTGAGGCCGATTCTACTTCACTTCAGAACATACATGCCGTTACTACTAAGCCTCAGACATGTAATATTTTTCGATATCTCCCAAAGCCATGGTCCGATTTTGACAAATGAGGTGTCGTTGGACTCGGGTTGACGCCCTCTTTCCAATGGACCACTTATTTCAACCCCTAAATAATACCTACCCCTACTAGAGGGTGAAATTATAATTTTTAGTGAAGCCTCTTTTCAAATGCGACATGTATAAGGTACGCTGCTAAAATGAAATTAAATGTTGTTGCTCATATAGCGCATGCATTCTTCTGGCTGCCGCTATGGATTAACATTTTTGTTTTCGTTTTTTTACGCATGCGCACTTGGGATTTTTGTAAGAGGGCGAGCTCTTTGAAAACAATGATTGATAAGAAGGGGTTTTGGTGGTGAGGAAAGAACCAGATGGTCGCCTACTTTCCTACGAAGTTTGCCGATATCACTCGAACGCAAGGTCGGATTTGGACGTGTGACGTGTCAAATCGCTTGTCTCGAAACCCTATATATGTTATTAATAGGTTAAAGTTTTGAGAATGAGGGAAACAGGTTTTTTGGGGATAAAACCATGATTTTAGACTTTTTCCGATATTTCACGAATGCATAGTCGGATTTGGTCCTATGACGTGTCAAATCGCTTGTCTCGAAACCCTATATATGTTATTAATAGATTAAAGTTTTGAGAATGAGGGAAACAGGTTTTTTGGGGATAAAACCATGATTTTAGACTTTTTCCGATATTTCACGAATACATGGTCGGATTTGGTCCTGTGACGTGTCAAATGGCTTGTCTCGAAACCCTCTTTATTTTGGTAATAGGTTAAAGTTTTCGAGAATGAGGGAAACAATGTTTTGGGGTAAAACCGTGATTTTAAACTTTTTGCTATATCTCGCGAACCAATCATGCTAGAGGCGTGCACGACGGGTCCAAGGACTCGGGCTGACGTCCTTTTTGCTATGGACCATGCGTTATATTTTAAAAAAATGGAAACTCGATTTTAGGGTAAACACGTGTTTTTTGTGATTTTTGCCGATATCTCACGAACCAATAACGCTAGAGACGTGTACGAGGTGTCCTAGGACTCGGGATAACGCCCCCTTTCAAATGTGGTAGATATTTTTTCCAAAAAATAATTCACAAAGGGCCTAACGCCATACATGTTGAAAAAATTACCAAAAGATCCAAAACTAATAGGTCATTAGCTTTTTAATATCTCATGAATCAATAAGGCTAGGGACCTGAATGAGAGGTCGTTGGACTTGAGGTGACATTCTGTTTTTGAATATATTATTTATTTATGTCAAAAGGGCCTAACTGCAGTTTTGTTAATATCTTGCTAACTAATAATCAGAGAGGGTCAAGTGAGGTGTCATAGGACTCAGGATGGTCAACCCTTTTCCATGACCAATGCATTTACCCAAAAGATCTAAAACAGCAAGGTCATTGACCTATGATTTTATAAACTAATAATCAGAGAGGCTCAAGTGAGGTGTCATGGGACTCAGGATGGTCAACCCTTTTCCATGACCAACGAATTTACCCAAAATATTCAAAACAGCAAGGTCATTGACCTAATATTTTATAAACTAATAATCGAATATCAGCATGTGAGGTGTCATAGGACTTAGAATGGTCAACCCTTTCCCATGGCCAATGAATTTACCCAAAATACCCAATACATCAAGGTCATTGACCTGAGATTTTATAAACTAAAAATCGCATACGAACATGTGTGATGTTTACCATGTGTGATGAAACATAGCTAGGTAGAGAAAGAATTAGTGTAGGCTACATGTATCGTGACTGACAAGTCTTTTACCATTGAAACTTGTTTTTCAGATCAAACTGCAGTATAGAGAGAGTATAGGTTGCAGGTATGGGTTAATAAATGACGAACGGTGTACACAAACTCTGATTTATCGATTCAAGAATTAAGAGTAGACTATCTTTAATTGATTGGTTAAAGAGGATGGCTAAAACACAAAAAAATGCTCAGTGGTTACCGGGACAAGATGGTCGCTACACACAACAAGCTTTAAATACTTGAGGCTAATAATCTATACACACACACTCGCTTGTTCTAAACTAAACTGTGTTGCTGTCAGTGCTCAGACAGTAGGCTGATGACAAAATGCATTGCTAACAGAAATATAATCATTTCCGGTTGTATAATGTTACCAGCTATCCATTTTGTGTTGTAGTGTTAAGCACTTTTAGCTCTTGTACTGGTGGTCTTAACTCGATTTCCAGGTCTGAGGCCTAGAACGAGTCAAACTAAGAAACAAGGGCATGGTGGTGTAGTGGTTAAGCTGTTAGCCTCTTCACCAGGGTTCGATTTCAGGTTAATATTCATGTCATAAACATATTAAACAAAACAGAGATAACGTTTAAAACTGATTACATTTGTGTCTTTTCAAATTATTACTTGGATTACAAATACAAAGGTGAACTGGGTTTGATATACAGTTAATGCTGTCTATCACACACTAGACTGTAAGAAAGCCAAATAGCAAAAGGCGTAGGTAGAGCAGTGGTAAAATTGCTATATGTAGAGAACTACCTAGCGGTTTTATGAACTGGCAAAGCTATATCGCATAAACAGTGCAGGATACAATCCAGCAATCAAATTTGTATCTTGTGGAACAGAGAAAATGCACTTTTACCTTGATGGATAGCAAATGAGTGCAGATGAATGACCTATGCATTAGCCTACCATAGGGTTATAACCACGAGGTGGAGGTGTGACTTCTATATTTTATTGTTTCGAGACATGGCTTTTTTGTAACCAGTAGATTTAGTATTTTGTAAATATTCATTTTTATAATTGTAAATAGTGGAAACATTTTTTGTAATAGTAAATGTTAAATGTATAACTAAAAGTTATTTGGGATAAGTGTGCATGTCAAGGATAAATAGCGTGGTTGTATTTGTTTTCAAAGACAGGTATGGTTGTGTGAATGTATGACTATAGATAGAATGATAGAGATAGATAGAGAGAAAGCTTGTGTGTGTGTGGGGGGGGGGGGGGGTAGCATTGATTTTTCAACCAAAGCAAACACGGCAAGGTAGGATGGTGGGGTAATTAATGTATATAGCAAATGGTAAATAGTATACATTATTTGTTAACACTTGTGTTCTTTTTAATGCAGCAGTAGATTGGTGTTATTTTGTAAAACAGTCTTACCTACAGTAGTAGTAGTAGTAGGCCTATATGTTTTTGGAAACAAACAGAAAGAGAATGCACTATTGCCATGGCCATGCACTTCCATTAAGATGATTTCCAGAAAATTTTAATCAGCAAATGTGTGTTTTACAAAACTAAACTTTCAGCATGGACTAAATGATAAACGTGTCGTCTGTGATATGGAAAATAATAGGAAATCCTTGTTACCATATCAACACAATTTAAAAACTTAAAACTGACATTTAAAATATGTAAATGGGAAATTGACAAATGTGTAAACAGCAAAATGGAAAATTCTTGTTTCCATATCAAGAAATCCAAAAACTTTAAACTGACATTTTCAAATCGTGTACATGGAAAATTGACAAATGGCAATGTGTGAAATGTGAAAATGAAAAAAAAATGAACAAATGGCTATCATTATTTAAAAAAAATAACAAACCGTCGTGTTCTATCGTTAAAGTGTGAATCAAACCACATCTACTTATTTGGATCACCCGAGACTGAGTAGACCTCTTTTAGTCCTAATATACTTTTTAAATTTTATGTTTAAGCTCAAATTGAACTCAAGAGCTTTAGAGTGCCAGCTAACTATTATAACCGTTACGTCACAAAGACAACTTTACACTACTCTTAATGAACAATAATAAGAAAAAGAATAATAAGTGTTGAATTTTTTAAAGGATGAACATGGTGACACTGTTACTGTTGCACAGTCTGCTAGGTACTAGCCAGCAGCTGGGGTCTTAGAAAACGATACAGTTGATATTTTGTAATGAGATGTGACATGTTTCAAAGTACAGTGTTATGGGTTGCAGTTGAGTAAAAACTAATCCTGTACAAGGAAGCAAGGGTTCGAACCCCTTACCTAACATTACTATTGCCTGAACATGGCTTGACGACACTGTATTATTATGATATTCGGTACACAAACCATAGATAGAATGTATTGTTTAAGATTGTTTACTGCAGTTTGATCTGAAAATCAAGTTTCAATGGTAAAAGACTTGTCAGTCACCATACATGTAGCCTACACTAATTCTTTCTCTACACATGGTAAACATCACACATGTTCGTATGCGATTTTTAGTTTATAAAATCTCAGGTCAATGACCTTGATGTATTGGGTATTTTGGGTAAATTCATTGGCCATGGGAAAGGAAGGAAGGAAGGAAGGGAAGGAAGATTGTAGTTTTACGTGACCGTGAATCTTGTGATTATAAGCCACGGGACCTCCTTTTTACGTGGAATCCGAACCACAGGACATGGCATTTCACTTCGAAAATCTCACATGCATTGACCGGGAATCGAACCCGGACCGCCTTGGTGAGAGGCATACAGCTAGACCGCTGAGCCACCACGGCCCCCCCCCCCTATGGGAAAGGGTTGACCATTCTAAGTCCTATGACACCTCACATGTTGATATTCGATTATTAGTTTATAAAATATTAGGTCAATGACCTTGCTGTTTTGAATCTTTTGGGTAAATTCGTTGGTCATGGAAAAGGGTTGACCATCCTGAGTCCCATGACACCTCACTTGAGCCTCTCTGATTATTAGTTTATAAAATCATAGGTCAATGACCTTGCTGTTTTAGATCTTTTGGGTAAATGCATTGGTCATGGAAAAGGGTTGACCATCCTGAGTCCTATGACACCTCACTTGACCCTCTCTGATTATTAGTTAGCAAGATATTAACAAAACTGCAGTTAGGCCCTTTTGACATAAATAAATAATATATTCAAAAACAGAATGTCACCTCAAGTCCAACGACCTCTCATACAGGTCCCTAGCCTTATTGATTCATGAGATATTAAAAAGCTAATGACCTATTAGTTTTGGATCTTTTGGTAATTTTTACAACATGTATGGCGTTAGGCCCTTTGTGAATTATTTTTTGGAAAAAATATCTACCACATTTGAAAGGGGGCGTTATCCCGAGTCCTAGGACACCTCGTACACGTCTCTAGCGTTATTGGTTCGTGAGATATCGGCAAAAATCACAAAAAACACGTGTTTACCCTAAAATCGAGTTTCCAATTTTTTTTTATATAACGCATGGTCCATAGCAAAGAGGACGTCAGCCCGAGTCCTTGGACCCGTCGTGCACGCCTCTAGCATGATTGGTTCGCGAGATATAGCAAAGAGTTTAAAATCACGGTTTTACCCCAAAACATTCTGTTTCCCTCATTCTCGAAAACTTTAACCTATTGCCAAAATAAAGAGGGTTTCGAGACAAGCCATTTGACACGTCATAGGACCAAATCCGACCATGTATTCGTGAAATATCGGAAAAAGTCTAAAATCATGGTTTTATCCCCAAAAAACCTGTTTCCCTCATTCTCAAAACTTTAACCTATTAATAACATATATAGGGTTTCGAGACAAGCGATTTGACACGTCACACGTCCAAATACGACCTTGCGTTCGAGAGATATCGGCAAACTTCGTAGGAAAGTAGGCGACTGTCTGGTTCTCTCCTCACCACCAAAACCCCTTCTTATCAATCATTGTTTTCAAAGAGCTCGCCCTCTTACAAAAATCCCAAGTGCGCATGCGTAAAAAACTTAAACAAAAATGTTAATCCATAGCGGCAGCCAGGAAAACGCATGCGCTATATGAGCAACAACGTTTAATTTCATTTTAGCATCGCACCTTATACATGTCGCATTTGAAAAGAGACTTTCACTAAAAAATACAATTTCACCCTCTAGTAGGGGTAGGTTTTATTTAGGGGTTGAAATAAGTAGTCCATTAGAAAGAGGGCGTCAACCCGAGTCCAACGACACCTCATTTGTCAAAATCGGACCATGTCTTTGGGAGATATCGACAAATACTACATGGCTGAGGCTTAGTAGTAACGGCATGTATGTTCTGAAGTGAAGTAGAATCGGCCCCACTACCCTACTTGCGTGGGTGATCCCTACTTCGTGTAAATCCTTGTCTACCTCAAAAAACCTTGGTTTTTTGTTAAGAAAATAGGTAAATATCCGATTGGTGATTCTCTCGGGTTTCATACGGGTTAAGTGGCCGTAGAAAGATATTCTTATCTTCCGAATTACTTGAGATATCCTTTCTACATGATGGTACAGCTCATTGTTATGCGGTCTCCTGTATTCACCATCGTCTCTCAACGGCCCTAAGATCTTCCTGAGGATCTTCCTTTCCTTGGCTTCCAATTTCTCAGCCAGACCCTTCCTATTCATTGCCAGGCATTCTGCTGCATACAGCGCCTCAGGTCGGATAACTGAACGATAGTGTCTTAGTTTGGCATTGCGGGACGCTGTTCGCTTGTTGTACACTCCTTTCGTTAGCTGGTAGGCCACTTCCATCTTGTTCATTCTTGATGTGAAGGCTTCCTTCTCTGATATGTTGGTCTCGATCCACTCCCCTAGGTACTTAAACTTTTTTGCCTGACGGATCTTTCCATGTTCAACATTTAATTCTTTGACTGCAGGGCTAATATTAGTTATAAACTCGGTCTTCTCAAAATAAATGTGTAAGCCTGCCTTTGCCGCTTGTATTCTGAGTTGGTTGACTTGTTTTGCGGCTGTGTCTAGGGAATCAGAAAAGATTGCTAGATCATCTGCGAAAGCTAGGCAGTCAATTGTCAGGTCCAAGCTCCTGCAGCCCATTCTGACACCATTTTCTAACACTTATTTCCCCATCTCCTTGCGGCATTCACGAATTACTTTCTCCAGTACACAGTTGAAAAGTAAAGGTGACAGTCCATCCCCCTGCCTCACAGCCGTCCTGATTTTGAAAGTGTCTGAAATTTCTCCTCTAAATTTCACTCTGGAGTTTGTGTTAGCCATGGTCTGCTGGATAATTGCTCGTGTTTTGTCGTCCAAACCCATTTCTTTTAAGATTTGGAAGAGTGTGGTTCGATCAATAGAGTCATAGGCTTTCTTGAAGTCGACGAAGACAACTACGAACTTCCTGTTTCTGAGCTTCAAATATGAAAGAACAAATTATTATTATTATTATTATTATTATTATTATTATTATTATATCATTTTTGCCCTTATGGACAGTGTTTGAACTTAAATATCTCATGATCACACAATTTTCACTTCTCTCCCTTCTTCCTCTTCTCTTCCCAAAATCTCTCCATCCTTTGACTGTGTTCCTGTTTCCGTTGTTCTGTCCACAATGTTCCCCTCTTCTTCTTTTCATTTACTTTAAATGTTGTATTCTTAATTTTGTTTCTGAATTCTCCTCTATCTCGAAACATTTGCCTGTCGATCCCCACCTGCCTTAAGTCTTCCTCTAGTTCATGATACCAATTAGTTTTCCTGCTTGAGCTGTTTACTACATCAAAGATTTTCCTTGTAAGTCTATTGTTCATTCTCTGTATGTGCCCTTATAAAGTTAGTATTCGTATTTATTTATTTATTTATTTATTTATTTATTTATTTATTTATTTATTTATTTATTTATTTTATTTATTTATTTCTTCTTTGTTCGATTTTGGCCTTCCTTGGACCACGGGAAACAATTGACTTGCTGATTAGTTCTTTTTTCTACTCCCAGAAACTCTTCATCCTTTCACTGTGTATTCTCTTCCTTTCTTTCAACCAGATGTTCTTGGCTCTTCTCCTTTGCTTTTCCTGGAACCCCTTGAATTCATCAATCGTACCTCGAAACACCTCTCTATTCCAGATCTCATTTGGACTGACCCCAACTTCCTCCATATCCTTTCTTATTTCATCTACCCATTTTGTAGTCGCTTTTATCTTGGTGATGTAATTAATGATCTTCTTCGTTAGTCGACTATCGCTCATTCTCGTAAGGTGTCCATAGAACGTCAATCTTCTCTTCCGTATGGTATCAGTATTTTTTTCTGCTTGTCCGTAGAGATCTTTGTTTCGCTTCTTCCGCCATGTACCATCGTTTCTATTTTCTGGTCCTAAGATAGTCCTCAAGATTTTTCTTTCTTTCTTCTCCAGTTCCTCTAATTCACCTTTCTTGTGCAGTATCGAACATTCTGAACTATACAATCCCTCAGGCTTGACAACCGTGGTATAGTGTCTTATCTTCGCTCTGCAAGATATTGCTCTTTTGTTGTACCTATTCTGTACTAATTTATATGCTAATTCCATTTTTATTTATTTATTTATTTATTTATTTATTTATTTATTTATTTATTTATAGTTAGGCAAACAACCTTCTGGTAACATGATATTTACAAATATCTCAATTTCTCTCCATAATGTCTCTGTGTTCCCTGAATACAACATTTATTTTCTTCTCGAAAACCTTTAAACTGTTAGGGAGAGGTTCTAAGGCTTCTTCAGGTAACGTAAAAACAGGTTCTTCGGAACGTATTTCCCACTAGCTTTTTCAAGTTGTGGTTGACGGGTTCATTGAGTAATAAGGACTAGCACAGTCATTCGCTGTTTAACTTATAACTTATTATACGTTTCTAGTCGCCAGTTAAGAGAAGCAGGAATGTCCTAAGCTGCCCATATTAATTTTTAACTTTTAAAAATCATTTTCTCGGGAACTACTCATTGGAACTAGTTGTATTTTTCAGGGATGTTCCTTGATGCTCAGGTCGTACTTTAACACAGGAATTTTGTAAATAAGAACTTTTTTGATTTTTGTGGATTTTTTTAAAATGACATATTTTTAACAGCATTTTCGTGAACATTTCCATCAGGCAAAATTAAACTGAAGTATATTTTGAAAATCGACTGTGTTAAAATATAATACATAGGCCTACGGTATAATGATAAATTACTTCTTAAACTTTCATCTTCATGTTAAAAAGTTGCAGAAAAAATATTTTTTAATTAAAAAACCAGCAACCCACCAACTTCGCCCGGTATCTCAAAGGTTTTACCCAGCGTAAGCTTAAAAGGCGCACGGACGGCAGGTCCCAGACGCGATTCAGAAAAGCCGAGGTGAACAGCGACACTCCAAACACATATAGTCTACTCTACTCTGAAGCTTTAAATCGACATGACTCGACAGTTTGATGCTGTTTGAAGCTGGGGTGATAGGCTCACTCGCTAGCTCATATACTCGCTCCGAAGCTAATTTAAAATTCCAGAATGGAGATTGTTGGAAGAAATGAAAACGTAAAATCACTTATAGTGGGTGATGTATTAAATATAGAGATATGCTGTCGCGAACTGTTTTGTAGAACTTGTCATGTTGAATAATCCTTACACTCATAGTATATAGATATTTTTTTCGGTTTACCCAGCGTAAGCTCAAAAGGCGCACGGATGGCAGGTTTTTCTTCGACTCGATTTGCTGAAATCGCTATTGCTCGGCTTCCTTTTGTCAAAAATGAAAGTTTTTCTACAGTAACCTTCCTCGAGAAATCCTGTACAGAATGGTGAAAACCACATCAAAATCAATCCAGTGGTTCTCGACATTCGGGGACTTTGTTTAATACTAAGTAGAGATTAAGTAGAGATTGAGAAAACAAAGACCATGGTAATCAATAGAAATGAGGAGAGGCACAGCATTACGGCAGATGGAAAACTACTGGAAAAGGTTACAAAGTTCAAGTATCTTCGTTCAACAATAAATTCTAATGGAAAAATGGAGGCGGAAATTACGGGTAGAATAGGAAAAGTCGGGACATTGTTTAATGGCATCCGAGGAAACAAGGGGGAAATCTCCATGAACACAAAGTTGGCGGTTTATAAATACTGATTTGTTCCGGTATTGACTCATGGCTGTGAATCATGGGCATTAAGGGAGCGAACGGAAAGCAGAATCCAGGCGGAAAGTAGAGGACAAAACCAGGAGGGACAGGATCCGAAATACAACCATTCGGAGAACAATGAATATCAAACCACTAGAGAAAACTATCCAAGAACATCAATTAAGATGGCTTGGTCATCTTCATCGCATGTCAACAGAACTTTTGGTTGGTTGGTTCTTAAGTTTAGGGGCTGCGACAACGCGGTCAAGTTGCCCCGTGCACTTTGGGTGTGTGTAGAATCTGTCTGATAACCGGTGTTAATTGTGATGACTTTATTAGTGTGTGTGTTATCTGATTTTTAATGTAAGTACTGCAACTTAGAATTTTTCAAATAGTTCCTACTTTTGCCGCCAAGCGTCACCGTCAACGACTACTAGGCCAAGTTCAGAACTTAGCTACTAGACGCCACCGCAGTCGGCTCTTGGCAACGAACGTAGAAACCTAAGAGCATTGTTTACATTCTTAACCTATACAATTTAGCTTCACACAGGTGCAATTAGTGGAAGGCTCTTTAACATGCCATAAATCTATGACATGGGACCGCCGGCTTTACTTCCCCTCCGAAGGAAGGCATACTGAGGGAATTTTTAAACGCTCTTAAAAAATCTGACGGCTTCGGCCTGGTTTGAACCCGCGATCTTGGGCATAGAAGCTCAGCATGCTACCGACTACGCCACCGAAGCCGCCAGAGACAGAACTTTTGACGATGCTAATAAAGGAGGTGAGAGTGGTGAGAGTGGAGAGTGAGAGAGCTCGAGGAAGACTACGGAAGGTATGGATGGATGGAATAAGAGAGGCCGTGCAGGAGAGAGGACTATCAGTGGGAGAGGCAGTTGTCATTACCGTTGACAGAAGAAGATGGAGATCTCTCGTATCCTCGACACCATAAGGTACAAGAGGGCCGGATTAAGTAAGTAATTAAGGGATTAAGAAATGTATTTTAGTGAGAAACTGGACCCGAAGTTTCTTTCCACCAGCTGAGGAACGGCGACAGCTTTGGTTTCAGGACGAGGTGTGCTCCGACACCGCAACACCCGTTTTGCATTCTTAAAAACGTTCTTTTGCCTATTATCGAATAGACAGAAAACTAAGAATCTATAGAGAAATCTAGTACAAATAGATAGAAAAAACAAAAATTTACATTGTGGATTTACTAATAGGACGCACGGTTGTGGGCCGGCCCCGTGGTGTTGGGGTAGCGAGCCTGCTTCTCACCCGGGGGCCCCGGGGGCCCCGGGTACGATTCCCGGCTCCGTCAGGGATTTTAAAACCGACGTGAGAGTTGGAACGGGGTGCACTCAGCCTCGTGAGGACAATTGAGTGGCTGTCTGACAGTGAGGCAGCGCCCCGATCACGAAAACCAAGATTAACGGCCGAGGGGACCCGATGCGCTGATCACGCGTCACCCCAATATCTGCAGGCCAAAGGGCTGGGCAGCGGTCGCTTAGTCGGCCTAGGCCCTTCATAGGCTGTATAGTGCGAGGGGGTTGGGTTGACGCACGATTGTGGGAGAGTAGTCTTAACAAGTAGTTCCGTGAAGAACGAAATAGCCTATTTTCATATATACTACTTACTGTATGTTAATTGCCTCTATTAACATACCAACTTTCAGTTTGATTGCTGTAATAGATTCGTAGATATTGATAACCGTCTAAATATTTCGGGTGGCCGCGATGTTGGATCTTTATATATGTAGGCCATAGAGTTATGTACTAGGTGATTTATTCAAACTTCAATCACATGATTAGGACACAAGAAATAAAAACTAAATATTAAAATTTCGGACAGCTGCCATCTTGTTGTTATGAAAACAATTGAAATAAATTAGATGTCAGTGGACTAAAGTTTGTATAAGAATTTACCGAACCAAGTTTCACTGCGCTCGGATGGTTAAATCGCGATAAACATCCATTTCAATTTAGCGTCGCCGCCATGTTGGATTTGTGCTCACCAGGTTATTGAAAGTCTCATAGGTAGACTTATGTTAATAGCTTTTATCAACATAAAAATTTCAGTTTGATTGCTGTCATAAGTTTGCAGATATTGAGAGCCGTCAAAATATTTCGGAAGGTTGACATGTTGGATTTTTATATATGTAGGCCTTAGAGTTATGTACAATTAATTAGATGATGATTATTGCGTAGGTTCATTATTCAAACCTTGACTTCGATCGCATGATTAGGACACAAGAAAAAACACTTATTTTTAAAATTTCGCACGTCCGCCATATTGAGGTTATGTAAACAATTAAACTAAATTAGATGTCAGTGCATTACAATGTGTATAAACATTTGCTGCACCATGTTTCACTGCACTCGGATGGTTAAATCACGAGAAAAGTCTATTTAAATGTTCAACTACGCTTGGCCGCAATGTTCGTTTTGTACTTAACAGGATTTTGAGTCACATAGGCAAACGTTTAGTAGTGCCCTTTATCACCGTACAAAATTTCAGGGTGATATCGGTAATAGTTTCGGAGATATAGAATGCCGGTGAAATAGTTCGTATAGCCGCCATGTTAGAGTGGTGAGACCTGAGACGTAATAAAATTTGAAGGGCACGGTCGGAGTCGGATGATATAGAACCTTACCAAGTTTCATTGAAATCTCTCCAGCCGTTTGGATTTTATTAGGGAGACACACACATACGCACACACACACACACACACACACACACACACACACACGGACAAAGGGTGATCTCATAAGCCTATAAATGAAAATAGGCTAAAAATTAGCCACGAAGAAGACAGATGCACCATTAGGAAGCTAAGAGTCTGTAGCTTAATATTACATAAAAAGGGAAATCTTGAAGATTTTTAGCATTCCGGAGCCCTTTAAGGGAACCTATTCCGTAACTGAAATTTTCAACATGTACATTTTTTTTAAATACTAAGTTAGTATCAAAAGCACATTTATGCTGAAAATATTGGTTATTTTATACCAAGATTGAAGAAAATTGATTGTTTCAGTGTGGATTGGGTTCAACATCGCTCGTCAAGATTTTAACAAACCATTCAAGCCCGTTAACAGACGATTAGCAAAATATTCATGGTTCACCAAATTATAACAATCCATTAGCATCCATAACGAGCCATTAAAACTAATTGATCTGTCTACATACATTTACTGACTAACGGTCGATTTACGTAGCATTCGAATCCAAAATGGGGTGTACATTAAACTTCATTTTCAATGATGTCGTTCTTGAAGACATGCTAATTTCCGTCGACCTCGTTAGCCAGCTTCTTCAACCCAGTCACTTTGTTGGCTGACATGATAGCATCCATTTTCTTTGATCTCTTCTTCCTCTTGTTTTCATCAGCCATGTTTGTTTTATACCAAAGAATATACAAATACCGCCACAATGTTCGTCTATCAAAGAGTTTTGTACAGCCCTTAACAATAATGATTCGTTTGCTAATGCCAATCGGCAAATGTGCTGGTGAAGCGCCAACGAGTATAATTTCGATGTAAAAATTAACGAGACATTTACTGACAGCCTGTTAACGCTGCGTTGGTGAACCCGGCCGTTATGGCGTTTTAAATTGGCTCAATTCTTATTGTATATTCTTTGTTTAGCTGGGGCCGACAATCGCCCCTCAAAACGATAATAATAATAATAATAATTTTCAATGTGTAGTTTTGTGTATCGCTACATTTCTATGCAATATCATTATCGTGTTGGAAGCCAATTTTAGCCTACTTTTACATTTTGCAAAAATGAGGAAAAAGTAGACATGAGATCGATCCGGGAAAATGTGTGTCTGTCTGTCTCCTCCCTATCAACTCCTAAACGGCTGCAGCTATCGAAACCAAATTTGGTAAGAGTAAAGATCTATACCTGAATATCTCACGGCCATATTTGAAATTGACGTCAGGGCTACGAACTGCTAAAAAATTGCAATTGAAATTTGAGCTCTATGTTGGATATCTCAGAAGTTATGCATGCGAACTATTCCAAAATTGGCACACATATAGATAATAAGTAATAACATTCCAGATTAATTTTCATAAGTTCATACATGCCAGTGTTACCAACATGATTCTAAGCCTGCCGATAGGTCCAATTTCTAAATGCATGTAACTTCTATACTATCAATTGGATTCCAACCAAGTTTCGTATGCACTATGTATACTACAACAGATATGACTGTGCGTATTCTAAAGATCCATCAGGGCTGCCAACTGTTAATAAATGATCTCTCTATGTTTAACCCTAACACAAATATATCAGAAAGTATGCAAGCCAACAACTCTAAACTTTGCACACGTATAGTAACTGAAATTCTAGATTAATTTGGAGTACCTAATATACCTCAGTGTTGCCAACATGATTCTAAGCTTTCAGATAGTTACAATTCTTAATTAAATGTAACTTCTATACTGTGCCCATTTAGGACTGGCAAAAGATTTGAACCCCTGACCATTTACAGAGAATATTTTAAAGTCTTATAAAATATTATAAAACTTAGAGATGCACCAGAAGTCTCAGAGAGAAACTCACAGGAAAACGAACATTCAGGCATTCCTGAAGGGGAGATGGTTAAGTGGAAATACATATATTCCCATTTTAGTTGGCATTTTAAAAGCAAATTGCCATTAAAATAACGATTAGCAAGCACCAGAAAGTCAGACTCAAGAGGCAATAAGTAACACTCGAGATTCCAGGGAGACAGCAACTCCAGGAAAATATTGCGTTTCAAGTGGACACTAAGGGTTGGAACTATTTCTTAATAGACACTCGAAACTTAAACCAGGAGTCTGTTAAATCAGCAGTTTTTCTTAAGTAGATAAAAGGGGGAGTTACCTCGTTAAACCTCACGAAATAAACTCACCAAAGCTATTAGATACGAAGTCAAAACAAAATCTAGTGACCCAAAAATTCAAGAAGTTGGCAGTCCTGAAAAACACTTGAGAACAATGCAAGGTAAGGGAGAAAGGTCACAAACACTTGAGCGACAGGATACTAGCGGAGGGCAGTAAGTGAAAGAAAGGCCCCGCCAAGAGCATATCAAATATTTTAATTAATTACAGATAACCCAGCGAAACAATTTCATTCCGCCTTCCGGAAATTGTAATATTATTACCAATTACACTTGGGATTAAAATTTAAACAAGATCGAAGCTAGGATTCAGGATTTGAACTTCCGAAGCTCGTAAGGAACTAGTTCTCAGCCGAGATGAATAAATAGGCCTATGACCCGAGCAAAAGTATGAAGTTCGTCAGTCAGATTCAAACCTCGGCAGAGGAGGTACGTTACGAAGTCCGTCAGTTGAACGAGAGCCTTGCTAGAGGCACGTCATATGAAGTTCGCCAGTCTATGACAGGCCTTGGTGAGAGGCACGTCATACGAAGTATCATCAGTCTGCCAGACAGTCAGCAGAGACAAGTTATAAGTTAAAGTCCGTCAGTAGGCAAAGCTTTATTATAGGCTTATAGGGAAAGTGTACTTAGTACGATCAAAAGTAAACAGAGCCTCGGTGATAGGATACGCGAATTAGCGACAAGTAAAAACCGTCAAGAATAAAACAAAGTAACAGAGAGTAGAATTCGAGTCTCCGAAAGGGACAAAAAGTACAGAATGAATGCGCTAGGCAAATTAATAAGCTAACAAGCGAGACATAGCAAATTTATCGTCTGTTCGAAAATACGCTAGAGACTGAAAAGATCAAAAGAACATTGGTTCGAAGAAATAGGTCAGTCCAGGGGAAACGAAAACCCTACGGTATAGTAAATGGTCTTCACGGAAGACAAGTCGAAGGGAAACCAAAAATAATAGTGCGTCAAGAGCCAAACAGAAGTCAAGTTAGAATTATAGGAATAAACTAATAAATGGAAGAATTTGATGAACAGTATTCGAGCGGAAAATAGGCGAAATACTAATACAATTAGGAAGGAAAGAGACTTACCAGGAGAAGAGTGGGGAGCCGTTACATAAACAAAGACTGTAGGAAAGAGACTTACCTATACGTAGGGGGGATAACAGTAATCACACGTTCAAACCAGTATAGAAAAAAGGGACTTACTAGGATCATCAGCCACGTGAGGATATCTTCATCGTCAGCTGAGATTTGGTCCGTGTGAAAGAAAGTGTAAATAATAATTAAGCGATTTTCTTTTTAGTGAAATAAGTGCTTTCTGTGAAACGTAAAATGTATAAAAATATGTCCGCGTGTAAAATAAAGGCCAGAAAATGAAGAAGGTCTATTTGTGTGAAGTTATGTGATGTGTTTTTAGAATCATGTGTGGGTGAAAACCATCCAAAAATCATGTCACAAGATGGAAAAGGGGTGAGTAGAAAATGTTCATAATATAAAAATGAGGGTATCATATGCAAATCAGTGAATTTATGTATAAATGTATGCACGATGGATAGTCAAAAAGTGTTAAGATGTCAAAAGGCAACTGTTCAGACGGTTTGCAAAAATGTGAATAATAATTATGAAAAGTGCAAAGTAATAAGGATAACAATAATAATAATGAAAACCCGAAAAAAAATGGTTAAATGAAAATAAAGTGAAATCTCAAAGCAGGAATCGAATATAATAAATGAAAAATGGCAAGTACCATGTATGCCAAGTAAATTAACGTAAATGTAATAAGCACCATTAGAATGATGATAATAATAATTAATATTGAGTTTTATACTCCGAATAATAGTATTGAGTTTTTATACTCCGAATAATAATATTGAGTTTTATACTCCGAATAATAATATTGAGTTTTATACTCCGAATAATAGTATTGAGTTTTTATACTCCGAATAATAATGTTAAAGTAAACAATGGCATTTTTGCAAGTTAATAATGAAATAATGAATGTTAATCAAATGATAATGATAAACTAGAGTTGAAGTGATAAAACAATTGAAATAATTGAAGCGCGTGGAATAATTAACGTAATTGAAGGATCGTTGGGGATACCTTAAGAAATGAAATAATAAACCTTATTCAACAAATCATAAAATGTAATGTGCTAAAAGTAATAGGTGAAAATCGAACGCCGTAAAATAAAGTTCAATGTTATAGGCTATAGGCCATGTCGAAATAAAATGCTAAACACGAGCAAAGTTGTTGTAATGAAGATCCAAGCCTTATAAAAGTTATGGAGCCGGAATAGACCCGTAAAATGATGAAATGAGTCAAATAGGCTAGCTAGTGGAATAAATATGTCTTGTAACGTGCGTAAGATGAGAGATCTAAAAGTAATAATGGTCAGGAAGTCGTCGGTATTGTTGTATTAGCGAGGGTTCGACCCGTCTGGACGAACAGGGATTCGAACCAGAGGCATTATAGTTGTCGCAATCTAAGTGTATTAATCTGAAACGTATCAGTGCTTCTACGAGATATGGTTATAACTGGGGAAACAGTGTGTTCCGAGCCTAAAAATCATATAGCCTTACTTTGCCAGCATCGAAATGTTATGACCAAGTGAAATGTGTAAAAGGAATGAACGGGATTCGAAGCAAGGAATGGTAAAGACCTCTTGTCTCCTCCCAATAAATAAATAAATAAATAAATAAATAAACGCGTCGTGATCTCCAATTATAGCACTGGTTACAAGGACAATGAAATGAATAAAAGTTAATGAGGGATAGAGTTGAATGAAGTAATGTCGCACTTGGATTTTCATGCATCTTATGTTGTAGAAATAAACAGCTGAAGGTTCTTTTAAAGGGAAGTGAATGGTGTGAGCTCAAGGTCGTAAATTATCGTGAAACGAGGGTGTGAGGGAGGTTCTGCCACCCGGCCGACCGACCCTAAACACGAAAGGAGAGTACAATAGGCTTTTGTTTAAAAAAGTTGCGGTTGCTGAATAAATATGAAGTGCGTTATAGTTGTCTGTTAGGTAGTCAACCCGAAGGCTGGTTGGATTCTCAAAAAGCACCGCCGTTACGTTATGTGAGGAGATACCCACAAAAACCCAAGGCAGCGCTATTTTGAGGCGTTCTAGGCAAGAAGAGGAGTGAGGTGGTTTGCCATTGCTTTCCTCACTGAGTCAGAACAGTAGTCCTAACCCTATGAGTTGAACCATTCACAGCATTCACAGGCACAGACTGTGCCCCGAATGCCATTACTAAGCACCACCCATACCTCAGTAGCTTCCATATAATCATAGCCATGAGTGAGACTGAGACATCGGTGAAAAGCCATCTTTTACTCTAGCCTGTGCCAACTGACAAATGCAAATGTACTGTATTCATCAAGAGATGGCTTATAGTTAAATACGCAAATTTGTAAATTAACGGTGCTATAAAGTTGTTAATCAAAGAATTGAATTGCTGGGTTCTTGAAAATCATCCCCACATTAAATTTGTTGAAATCTGATAATATTTGACCATATTAGTCAAAGTATAAGTGGAACACTGAATATCCGATTCCTACCTAAAAGAGAGATATGAAATGAAAACGGGTTAACTCATAACGGAGTTTGCAAGTAATAAAATAAATGTATAGTGATGGCATATGATACCTCATTTATAAACCACCCTATAGCATGGAAGAAATTTTGGAGGGACATGAATACGAGAACATGGCATGGTTAATTGTTTTAAAGAGTTGGTTTGTTGTGATAAACTAAGGCTTACCGGCAGAGGTAATATAATCAAAATAACAAGTAGTTCCGTGAAGAACTATACAGCCTATTTTCATATATCCAACGCATGTTAATTGCCTCTATCAATATACAACATTTCAGTTTGATTGCTGTAATAGATTCGTAGATTTTGAGAACCGTCTAATTATTTCGGATGGTCGCCATGTTGGATTTTTATATATAGGCCTTAGAGTTATGTACTATAACATGAACATTATTGTGTAGGTGTCTTATTCAAACTTCAATCGCATGATTAGAACACAGGAAATAAAAACGAGATTTTAAAATTTTGCTCAGCCGCCATCTTGTGGTTATGAAAAAAAATGAAATGGATTAGATGCTAGTGGATTAAAATGTATATAAGCATATACCGTACCAAGTATCACTGCGCTCAGTTGGTTAAATCGCGAGAAACGTCCATATGCACATTTAAATTTCGCATCGCCGCCATGTTGGATTTGTGCTCACCAGTTTATTGAACGTCCCTTAAGTGAACTTATGTTTATATCATCTATACACATACACAATTTCAGTTTGATTGCTGTCATAGATTAATAGATATTGAGAACCGTCTAAATATTTCGGATGGTCGCCATGTTGGATTTTAATATATGTAGGCCATAGAGTTATGTACTATTGGGTGAGGATTATTGTGTACGATCATTATTCAAACGTTGATTTCGATCGCATGATAAGAACAGAAGAAATAAAGGCAAGACTAGAATTTCTTCGGACAATTTATGGTCCCACAAGAGAAAATGGAATGTGGATTAAGAGAACAGGAGACCTCTATTCCTTAACAGACAGGCTCACTGATGCCGTGCGCAAGGGACGACAGAAATTATATGGCTAGCGAAAGAATAACCAAAATAGTATTTAAAGTAATAAATTCAAAGAAGGTCAAAATACACTGGCCAGAAGAAACTAAGGTGGACCAAAAAAACGCAATCGTCATCATAGAAAATCGTGTAGCCTTAGTACAACAGTACGCAAGCACAAATTCATGGAGAATCGTAGGAAGAAAACTGGTAGGAAGTGGTCCACAGAGCGCAAGATGCAACACAGTGCATTCTTGAAGAGTGTTTGGGAGGATAAGAAGGAGAAAACCATCGGCCAACTAACAAGTAAGTCGGTCAATTGCAATACTCGTTTAATCCACTTGTGAATAAGGATCATTAGCGGGTTCAAACCCGGCCGAAGCCGTCGGATTTTTAAGAGCGTTAAAATCCCTCAGTATGCCTTCCTTCGGAGGGGAAGTAAAGCCGGCGGTCCCATGTCATAGATTTATGGCATGTTAAAGAACCTTCCACTAATTGCACCTGTGTGAAGCTGAATTGTATAGGTTAAGAATGTAAACAACGCTCTTAGGTTTCTACGTTCGTTGCTAAGAGCCGACTGCGGCGGCGTCTAGTAGCTAAGTTATGAACTTGGCCTAGTAGTCGTTGACGGCGGCGCTTGGTGGCAAAAGTAGGAACTATTTGAAAAATTCTAAGTTGCAGTACTTAAATTAAAAAACAGATAACACACACTAATACAGTCATCACAATTAACACCGGTTATCAGACAGATTCTACACACACCCAAAGTACACGGGGCTACATGACCGCGTTGTCGCAGCCCCTAAACTTAAGAACCAACCAACCAATAAGGATCATGTCGTAAAATTATTATTTTTATTTTTTAATTTTATTTTATTTTATTTTACTTGTTTTATTTTGTTTCATTTTAATTTTGTTTTGTTTATTTTGTTTATTTTATTTTGTTTGATTTTGTTTTGTTTTATTTTAGTTTTCATTTTTTTATTTTATTTTGTTTTGTTTAAGTTTGATTTTACAGAAAACAAACACAAAACCAAAAACAAAAGACACGAAGCAAAAAGCAAAATTCAAAAGCAAAAGCAGAAATCAAAAAAAAACAAGAAACACAAAGCAAAAAGCAAAATTTAAAAAATGTAAAAGCAGAAAGCAAACACAAAACCACAAGACCAAGAAAGAAAAGCAAAAAGTAAAATTCAAAAGCAAAAGCACAAAGCAAACACAAAACCAAAAAGACAAAGCAAAAATAACAAGTAGTTCCTTAAAGAACTATACAGCCTGTTTTCATATATCCTGCTCATGTTAATTTCTTCTAACAACAGACAAAATTTCAGTTTAATTGCTGTAACAGATTCGTAGATATTGAGAACCGTCTAAATATTTCAGATTGTCGCCAGGTTGGATTTTTATTTTTGTACTATTACATTAAGATTATTGTGTATGTGTGGTATTCAAACTTCAATCGCATGATAAGAACACAAGAAGTAAAAACGAGATTTTAAAATTACGCACAGCAGCCATCTTGTGATTATGCAAACAATTGAAATAAATTAGATGCCAGTGGATCAACATTTGTATAAGCATTTAACGTGCAACGTTTCACAGCACTCGGATAGTTAATTCGCGAGAATCGTCCATTTAAATATTTATACTTCGCGTCGCCGCCATGTTGGATTTGTGCTCACCAGGTTAATGAAAGTCCTATAGGTGAACATATGTTCATAGTCTCTATGAACATAAAACAATTCAGTTTGGTTGCTGTAAATGATTCATAGATATTGAGAACCGTCTAAATATTTCGGAAGCTCGCCATTTAGGATTGTTATATGTATAGGCCACAGAATTATGTACCATTCAAGGACAATTATTGCCTAGGTTCATTATTCAAACTTTCACTTCGATCGCATGATTACGACACAAGAAATACAAACTTAATTTTAAAATTTCGCACAGCCGCCATATTGAGGTTATGTAAACAATTGATCTAAATTAGATGGCAGTGAATTACAATCTGCAAAATCATTTACTGTACCACATTTCACTGCGCTCAGAGAGTTAAATCACGAGAAAAGTTCAAATTCGCTTGGTCGCCATGTTCTTTTTTTACTTTACAAGTTTATGAAATATACATAGATAAACATGTACCAGTACACTTTATCACAGTACAAAATTGCAGGGTAATATCTGTAATAGTTTCGGAGATATAGAATGTCAGTGAAATATTTCGCACAGCCGCCATTTTGAGGTTATGTAAACAATTGAACTAAATTAGACTCCAGTGCATTACAATGTGTATAAACATTTGCTGTACCAAGTTTCATTACGTGTGGATAGTTAAATCGCGAGAAAAGTCTATTTAAAAGTCTCAACTTCGCTTGACCGCCATGTTGGTTTTGTAGTCACCAGGTTTTTGAAAGTCTCATAGGTGAACTTCTAGTAGTACCCTTTATCACCGTACACAATTTCAGGGCGATATCGGTAATAGTTTCGGAGATATTGAATGCTAGTGAAATATTTCGCACAGCCGCCATTTTGCATTGGTGAGACGTAAGAAAATTTGAAGGGCACGGTCGAGGTCGCCGGGAATAGTGCTATGAACATACCGAGTTTCATTGAAATCGCTCCAGCCGTTTAGATTTTATTAGGGGGGACACGCACACGAATCACACACACACACGCACACACACACGGACAAAAGGTGATCTCATAAGCCTATTTTTTCAAAATTGAAAATAGGCTAAAAATGATAATTAAAGAATTTAAAGTAAACTGAAGGTTAAAAAAAACAGAAGGGATGTTAATTAGACGGTTAAATATCCGTAAAGCCTTAGAGAAAAATGATATGAAATAATAGGCAAGCTTTGTGCCTAAACAGATAATGTGTTGTAAACAAAAATATAGAGAAATGCTAATGTATAAAATATGATCTAAGCAAGATAAAGATAAGGATAAGATAATGATAGAGATTTAAGTGAGTTTTTTAAATTTTTGTGGATTTTTGATTTTCCAATTTTTTTATGTATGACAATTTGTATTGTTCCTTGGCGTTTTTCTGCAATAAACTCATGTCATTTGTAACATGTCTGGTTTTTAAATTTAGTCTTGTAGATCCTAAAAAGTGCTATCATATCGAATGTGGAATCACGGTGGGGGTTGACGTTACACGCCCCGGACCGAAGTAGTTAGCCAGGTCATGATGAAGCATTCTCCATTGTGAAATGGGTACAATACTAACAAATGGATTTTATCCAAAATTGGCACTATAATAGATCGTAATATTTCAGATTAATTCTGAGCATCACGGGGGCGTGGTGGCTCAGCAGTCAAGCTGTTGGCCTCTCACCTAGGGGGACTGGGTTTGATTCCCGGTCAATGCATGTGAGAATTTTGAAGTAAAATGCCATGCCCTGTGGTTTGGATTCCACGTAGAAATGATGTCATATGGCTCATAATCACAAGATTTACGATCAAGTTAAACAACAATCTTCCTTTTTTCTGAGCATCACACACATGACATTGTTCCCAACATCATTTTACGCGCACTGATAAATCCAATATCCAACAGCGTATAACGTCCATACTATCCATTAGATTTCAACCAAATTTTGTATGTGCATTCTATACCTTAAGAGATGAAACTAAGAACATATTCAGAGTCACCAGGGATGCCAACTGTAGTACACGATTTAAGGTGTAATTCAAACTGCAGTGCTTAGAAATGTTAGTATTACCAACTTGATTTCGTCATTATTCTAGATAGGTCTATATAGATTACCATGAAGTAACATCATTGTTGTATCCTTAAAGATGTTGGTCCCCTCTTAAGAGTGCAATCATTATGTAGAAAACAAATATTAGGAAATTTTAAATGTATGTTCTTGTTGCTTATTTTATGGACTTTCCGACATCGTGGTCATGTAGCCCCCGTGTGGAATTTGTGTGATAACCTGTATAATTGTGATGGCTGTATTAGTGTGTGTATTTGTAATTCAGACGAGGATTGGGCCTTAAGTTGAGAACCATCCCGGCATTTGCCTAGAGAAGCAGAGGGACATAAAATGTATGCTTTGCAATCAGATACAATCGTGTTGTTGACCGACTGAAAATACTACATATCATGTAATATTATTCTGAAAGGGAAACAACAACAAAAACATTTGTTAGTTTAATAATTATATCAATTTATTTCAGTGTCAGTTCAGACAAATTAATAATAATTTAATAAATAACATTTTCAGAAATACGGTAAGTTTATTTAAAACTGCTCTCCCGTAAAAACCTATCTTTGTGGCATGTGACTTATTTCCCACTAGACCACCTCGTGGTGTAGCGGTTAGCGTTCTTGGCTCTCGCCCCGGAGGTTCGGGTTCGATTCCGGGCTCTACCAAGAAATTCAATTCTGGTGTGAGGGCTGAAACAGGATACACTCAGCCTCGTGAGGCAAAACTGAGAAGAAGAGGGTTAGATTCCCGTCTCAGCTATCTTCGTTTCCCTCTGCTAATCTAGGCAAATGCCGGGATGGTTCTCAACTTAAGGCCCAATCCTCGTCTGAATTACAAATACACACACTAATACAGCCATCACAATTACACAGGTTATCACACAAATTCCACACGGGGGCTACATGACCATGATGTCAAGTCCATAAAATAAGCAACAAGAACATACATTTAAAATTTCCTAATATTTGTTTTCTACATAATGATTGCACTCTTAACAGGGGACCAACATCTTTAAGGATACAACAATGATGTAACTTCACTTTTTTATTCCTCAGCAACAGAAAGTACCTTGATCTGCCAATCACACTATGCTTTGCCAATATGTTCGTGTATTTACAAGTCATACGGCGAATGCATTTCAGGAAATTGGGCATTTAAATTGGCGGCTGCTTATTGTGCATTGTTCCACCGTTTCCCTAATATTTTACACAAAATCATTGTTTTTCAAAAATTATTTTTTCATTGTATTTACTAATGCAGTAGCTAGAGATTGACCTAGATCATTGGAATCTATATAGATCTTTTTAAAGCTTATATTTAAGTGTATTTTTTTGCAAGTATTTTCACTGAATATTAAAAAAAACTATGACATGAAGAGCAACAGTTCTAGGTCATATTGTTCTCCCCTATAAGATACACATGTATACTAAATTTCACTTCATTATCTTGAAAACTCTGGCAGTTACTAAGGAAACGGATTTGAAAATCCATAGTTACAAGCAACCAAGTTACCAATGTGTAGGAAAACATCTAAAACTAAAACTACCCTGCACGTTTTTGGTCATAACTTCAAAAGTATTGCACATATCAAAGAAATTGTTGCAGTGATTTGAAGAGGAAGGATCAATAAATATAGAAAGAAAAAAATGACAAATTTTGATCCTTAAAGGTGTAAGTCCCCCCTTAACGGACTCTATTGTCCTACTGAAGATTGTAACTTACACAAGAGGTGATGAGGTACTTGCACACGTTGAGAGCTGTTCGGATAGGATTGGGATCCATCTGTATGGCAAAGGCATAGTAGGAGACACCACGAGCAACGTAGTGTGTGTCAAAATTCAGGTGCTGAAACATGAATTATAAGTAAATCACTAAAGCAAGTATATTGTTTTAAAAGTATGCCCGAAGTGAGCATTCGGTACAGGACAAAATGTGGTAACATGGCATTTGTGGATTTTTTCTTCGGGACAGATTTACGATACAGGATTCATAATCTTGGGGAGGGGGTGGAGACATAGGAAAACTAAATACATGATTTTATGCAAATACAAGCCTTGTCCTCCCTTGTTAAAATTTCATCAAATGTCTATCATAATTTAAAACAAGTAGTTCCGTGAAGAACTATACAGCCTATTTTCATATATCCTACTTATGTTAATTGCCTCTATAAACATACAAGATTTCAGTTTGATTGCTCTCATAGATTCGTAGATATTGATAACCGACTAAATATTGCGGATGGTCGCCATGTTGGAATTGTATATAATATGTAGGTCTTAGAGTTATGTACTACATGAAGATTATTGTGTACGTGTAGTATTCAAACTTCAATCGCATGATTAGGACACAAGAAGTAAAAACAAGATTTTAAAATTTCGCATAGCTGCCATCTTGTGGTTATGGAAACGATTGAAAAAAATAGATGCCAGTGGATTAACATTTGTATAAGGATTTACTGTACCAAGTGTCACTGCACTCGGATGGTTAAATTGCGAGAAACGACCATGTGAATATTTATACTTCGCGTCACCGCCATGTTGGATTTTTGATCACCAGGTTATTGAAAGTCATATAGGTGAACGTATTTTCATAGCCCCTTTGAACATTAAACAATTCAGTTTGATTGCTGTAATAGATTCGTTGATATTGAGATCCATCTAAATGTTTCGGATTGTCGCCATGTTGGATTGTTATATGTGTAGGCCATAGAGTCATGTACCATTAAAGGAAAATTATTGCTTAGGTTCATTATTAAAACTTTCACTTCAATCGCATAATTACGACAAAAGAAATAAGAACTTAATTCTAAAATTCGCACATCCGCCATTTTGAGGTTATGTTAACAATTGAACTAAATTAGATACCAGTGCATTACAATGTGTATAAACATTTCCTGTACCTAGTTTCATTGCGTTTGGATCATTAAATCGCAAGAAAGGTCTTTTTTAATTTTTCAAATTCGCTTGGCCGCCATATTCGTTTTGTAGTTAACCGGTTTTTGAAAGTCTTATAGATGAACTTTCAGTAGTGCCCTTTATTTCCGTACAAAATTTCAGGGTGATACCGCTAATAGTTTCAGAGATATTGAATGCCAGTGAAATATTCCGCACAGCCACCATATTGAGGTTATGTAAACAATTGAACGAAGTTAGATGTCGGTGCATTGCAATGTGTATAAATATATAATGTACCAAGTTTTATTGCGTTTGGTTGGTTAAATCGCGAGAAACGTCTAATTAAAAGTCGCAAATTCGCTTGGCCGCCATGTTGGTTTTCTGGTTACCAGGTTTTCAAAAGTCACATAGGTGAACTTCTAGTAGTTCCCTTTATCACCGTAAAATATTCCAGGGTTATATCGGTAATAGTTTCGGAGATATTGAATGCTGGTTGAATATTTCGCACAGCCACCATGTTGGATTGGTGAGACGTAACAAAGTTTGAAGGTCACGGTCGGGATCGTCCGGGATAGTGCTGTGAACTTACCAAGTTTCATTGAAATCCCTCCAGCCATTTAGAAGTTATTAGGGGGGACACCCACCATCTCACACACACACGCACACACAGACCGACACACGGACAAAAGGTGATCTCATAAGCCTATATTTTCATAAATGAAAATGGGACAAAAATCTGCATTATAGATATTTAAAAAAACAACGTTATAGGCCTAATGTATAGAGTACTAATATGGCGAACAACACAAATAGGCAGTAGAACGTCCCTTGACCAGAACCTAGGGAAAAATTCTGGAGATGATGTAATAACAAGTAGAACAGTCATTAAGTTCTGAGACTTGACGCCAGGAGGATAGGCCACCACACGACCCTGTATGTTGCACACGCTGCCGCATTACCCGGCGTACATCTACACAGAATCACATCCACCCTCAAAATAGTCGCCGTTGGCCGTTATGCACTTTTGCCAACGTTGGTATAGCTGCTGGAAGCACCGCTGAAAGCAGTTGGCAGGAAGGCCCCGTATGGCTTCTCTTGTGGCCGTCATGACCTCTTCGGACGACCGAAATCTGCGCCCACGTGGGAGTGCTTTCAGGCGAGGAAAGAGAAAAAATCGCATGGTGCGAGATCAGGTCAGTACCGAGGGTGGGGCAAAACTGTCACCAGTTACTTTGCAAGTTCCTCTTGGACAAGGACAGAGCGATGTGCAGGGACGTTGCCGTGTAGCAACAGCTAATTCTTTGAACGCCAAAGTCCAGGTCGCTTACGGCGAATTGCATCGCGTAAACGGCCAAGGATCTCCTTGTAGCGGGTTTTGTTTACCGTTGCACCGTCTGGTAGGAATTCCTTGTGAACGACTCCATTTGAATCAAAAAACAGTTCCAGCATCACCTTGCCTTTTGACCTGTCTTGTCGTGACTTTTACTGCCGAGGTGATGATGGCGTTTACCAGGTGGCTGATTGTCGTTTCAGTTGCGGATCGTAAAGGAAGCACCATGTTTCGTCTCCTGTTATTATCCGGTTGAGAAACGTCAGATCATCGTCAGGTCCGACTGGCGCATTCAAATCTCCGTCACAACAACGACCGTATGTCTGCTGCCAGTGCGTGCACTCAACTGTCTCTTGCAGGGACGAGAGATTAAAGCGGGCCATACACGCTGAGATCTGTATCGAGAGACTGTCTCATGAAACGCGTATCTGATACCAGCTGGGTCGTGTGTAGCGTTGTCACAGCTGGTCTCACATGGTATCATGACGCAACGGAGCAGGTATCACGTCTCTCGCTCTGGACAAGAGACCTTGAGATAGATACAAGCAACACGATACAAGTATCAGTAAGTTTACCCGTGTGTAGGGAAGTATTGCGTGTATCACAGAGCACGGCTGACTGGATGCGAGCTGCGCTCTTTACCGGCCTTGACAATCCCAGTTTTTAGAGCCCATGCATGGCCTATGTTGTAGACAATAACACATTACATCTTTTTTGTCTCTTGCTATTTCATCATACGACGAATAATTAGGGAGTTATTAATGATTTTGTACTTTTAAGCAATAAATCTCCGGTAATATGCCTGAGTGTAAAATTGTACATGGCCTATGTTGAAGACAATAACACATTACATCATTTTGTCTCTTGCTATTTCATCATACCACGAATACTAAGAGAGTTATTAATGATTTTGTACTTTTTGGCCGGACTAAGTCCCAGGAATGACATAAAAATTGATTCGAATGAAATTTCAAAAAATAGTTTTTAATACTTTTATTATATTTTTAACGTCTTTTAGGGTCGGAAACCAACATGGTATCATACGACGGCGCCACCTATGCGCTATAGTGTCCCACAACGCCGTCATGCGGTCAGTCTCAGAACTTAATTGCTGTACCACGTAGATGTTGACTCCTCCGCTATTTATAACCCGCCCGCCGTCCCGAATTTGATCACGACGACTTATAATATAGCCTAAGCTTAGATGAACTTCCAGCTGGATCCGCCATTATGCGCCTGATTTAGCAACACGCACAGTATTGCCAACCCCACGCATTCGGCACTATTTCATACCCGGTATCGTAAAACAAAAGAGCGCCGTCAAGTTATGGGGAACGTGCGGCAAGTTTCAGTCTTAAATTATAAGTAGATATGGATTGTGTGATTTGCGAGTTAACAATATCTAATTTCAATCAAGAATATCATAACGCATCAATAATTTTCATCCAAACCAATGGCTTTAGCCTAGCCCAATATTTTAAGACTGACATATCTTTGTGTGTTCTGGACTTTGTGTATAATGTATAAAGTGTTATATCGGTACATAAGTTCTTTGGAGTTGAAATAAGATGGCGTTATGTTAACAAATTGTGTGTTTCCCTGTGCTCCTTTTCACTCATTCTCCACATTTTGGTGCCGAAAACTCGTACGAAACCAGTGACATGTGTATTTACTAGTGTTACTGAATTGTACTGATGCTCCTTTGCCGCCTTCTACACTACGGAAGGACACTCGACGCCTAGAACATTATACACTACCGAGAAGACATCACGTCAGCTTATACAGCCTTGACTCCAAGTCATTTCATCCACGGCGAGAAGCTGACGACAATTCCCACAGGACCTGAGCCTGCTATTAAGCAGGACTTGAAAAGGGAATACTGGCTACAGCAACAAGCGGCAGAAGATTTCCGGAAACGTTGGATGAAGGAATATCTTCTGGAACTACGCACTCATCACCACGTACGACAGACAAGCGGCAAAACCCCGAAATTCCGCGTAGGTGACCTGGTCCTGCTGCAAGAAGACAATCGTCCTCGCCACGTATGGGGCAGAGGTGTAATCGAGGATCTACGATCTGGACGAAATGGAAAACTCGCACGCCAGACAGGAACCGGAAAACGCGTCTAATTCAACTGGCCATACCTCTAGAGGTCGACCAGGGTGGGGAGGATGTGGAAGAATGATATATCTTTGTGTGTTCTGGACTTTGTGTATAATGTATTGTGCCCAACTCTAGGAATGGGTATTCCAAGATTCAGACACCTAGATATCAAGGGAAAGGCTACAGACGCTTTTGAAAGTTGAGATATTTGAATATCGCGCTCCATTACTTCTAGAATGGAATGGAAACTTTGTGCAGCCAAGAGCATGTTAAGTGACGTAGCGAGTAGTAGCAGAGGTCGAGACTATTTGTTGATTAAATAGTTAGCCATGGAGTAGAGACTTGAGACTTGGATCAGATTACTGGCACGGCCAAATGAAAGAGAATGCACTTAGTCTCAAGTGAATCGGACCAGAGACACAGGAGATATGAGGATTTCCAGATTTCAGCGTGATCCAGCGTGGACCCGACCGTTTTGAATAAAAGCCGACCGGCCCAAGCATCATCAGCTCACTTCGAACCAAGCTCTTGCATGACAAGATGCTGCTGCTACGTTGAGCCAAGGCACATGGTTGCCGGATCTACGCAGAAGATATATTTAAATTGTGATAGTCACAAAAGTGTTGCGATACGTGTGGAACATAGTAAGTTTCCGGCAGAGGGAATCACTAAGGTGATTGTTATTTTTCTACGGACACTGGTGAAATACTTTATTTCTATATGGACACATGCTAGACTTTGTCTAGAAAGTACTTTGTCACAGTCCAGTAATAATAATTCAATACTTGGATATTTTAATCCAATTAGTCAGTTTCATAAATTGTAACTTGATAACCACTCCGATCTTTCAGTATATTGACGGCCAGTCTATCACGATGTTGTTAAATTGCCGGCATAGGGAAACTATAAGTTGCTTCGCGCATGATAGATGGTGATAAACCATGCCCAGGGAACGATCTTCAGAACAGCCGTTGATTGATTTAGACTGTCAGTGTTTTCCTGTACTGAAAAGATTACCGTGAGTTATGTTACAACTGACGTATTTGAGAATAGATCACTTGGATCTGACCCCATTTAAGCAAACTGCTATGGATTTAATTGAAGCCAATATTAAAATGGATCAGCAGTTACTTCAAACTTCAAGAAATATTTCCACTATGTCGTGTTAGACAGATTGTGGGTATATAATGGCGGCCGATACAAGGATTAGACGTGCGTGTCAAATAGAGCATGTATCTGGATAAATCTGGTACAGACCAGGTTCACTACGCTTCAAGACCAACGAGAAATGTAAGCCACATTTGACTTTTATATTATGCCTAGTTAATTGGAACAAACTCATTTTCTGCAGATGACCAACACATTTGTTTTTCTTCGTATTTAAATCTTGCAATGATTTACGCAAGACACATTAGGGTTATTCTGAGTATTTTCAGCACTCAGAACAGTTTAGGATCGATGACCGAGCATAACGAGCATTTATTTGAATGTTTCATATTTTTTTGATAATCACGGTAATCAGCCGGGGTAACTGTAAAAGTTAATAATTATTTTTGTTGAGAAATGGAGATTTTATCCATATTCGAAGAATCGAACATTTGGATTCTCACATAAGGAAATAATAATTAAACACATCTACAATAATATAACTAATAATAATAATAATAATAATAATCCACTAATAATAATAATAATGATTTTCATAACTTTTCTAAATAATTCTTGGATCTTATATTTTCTAATAATCACATTCATTGAGAGAGAGCTTATGAAGTAGTTTAATCATTTCTAGTTTGGAACAGGTGATTTTCCGAAGGATAGTGGTTAGCGCAAGCCCGCATTCAACCAACATTACAGTTCTGGTTGAACAGTTAATATTTGCAATGAGCAAAGTATATTTTTCAGATAACACGGAGAGGCATGAAACGGGAAGCAAATGATATTTGTATCAATTAAGATATTTTTGTATTTATATAAAATCATGAAGTAGATACACATTCGAAAGTGAAATAGAGAGTATCATAAGTGTGGTAACTTCACGATTTGAACTGAATGGTAAAATAAAATAAACTTGTAAGTTTATAAATCTTCCAGTGTTGATAACAAGCAGAGGCTTGATTTATTGTATAAATTTTGGGAAGAAAATTTATGTGTGTGGAGTAGTTGAAATGCCATTCCCAGGTGCGCATGTTTAAGTCGCAGGAATGAGGAGGTTTTTATTTGAGTATCAATCAAATAGCAGGTTCGATGACTCAGTGTTAAAGAAGGAGTATTGGAACTACACATTGCGTCGTATGAATGACCCAAAGGTTATTTCTTAAAAAACCATCAGTTCTTATTTCAACCTTGTTTACGGATTCCATTAAGACTTTGATTTTGCTAGAACCCGGATTTGTCATGATATTTTATTCTTCTTCAGAGGAAGACCTTTGCCGTTGTTGTTGGAATATTGTGTTCTTATAAAAATAATAGAATGGGCCACTGCCAATTAAAAAATAATTATATAACCACGAATAATTTGAAGGATGTTTTCAATCCTAGTGTCATGAACTAAATTAATTTATTATGAAGCTGCAATTCTTATTTCCGCATTCTGTTCAAGAATTGCAAGTTGTGAAAGTTACTAAAATAGCAACAAATATAAATATTTTTCTTAATAATGATTCCAAGTGGAAAATCGAATAGTTGAATGGTCCAACAATTTATTGATCAAGTTGATGATTCAGAAATCATATATTTTGTTAGGAACTTGAAGTTCATAATCGAGTCACTTCTCGAAACGTTTAATGTCAGAAGAACAATTAATTTTGTTGTGCTTCGCACAGTTCTTCGATGCTATGCTCAAGGGTCAGATACTTTTCAGATGTTGTTATTAATATGTGTACATAATTTTGCTTGATTCAGAGATAATAATATTTTTTGACAATATTTTTTGAAACTGGAAAAATAAGTGAAAGTTAAAAATTTCTATGAACAATTATTCTACGAGTGTTAATATTATATAAAAATTCAACCAGTGAACTACAGTATTTCCAGTAAAGACAATTAAATTTGAACTGGATTTAATCATAAATAATGGATATAATTTTGGAACACAGTCTACAGGACTGATAATCAGACTTGTGTCTCCAAAGATAATTGTCCAATGTGTTGGAAAATTTCTGTACATTGTGTAAATAGTAATGTGGGTCGCCACACATGAATGATGCTGCTTTGAGCATTTTATTTTGCAGTCAATTTTAAATTCAGAATAAAATGAGATAATTTTACATGATGTGTTATGCCCAGTTGAATCTCCTTCTATCCTTATTGTTGCATTGAGCCAAAAAATCAGTAAAGCATTTTTTTCATTTGATGTCGTTTTTGCGATTAGCTTTAACCCATCTGGCGCCCCGGGATATTTTGACTCTCGTGCTGACTGATTCTTGGTAAAATGCATATGTGGTCGTGCGGACTCCGGTCTAAACGGGCACAGTATAAAGTGTTATATCTGTACATAAGGTCTTTGGAGTTGAAATAAAATGGCGTTATGTTAACATATTGTGTGTTTCCCTGTGCTCCTTTTCACTCATTCTCCACAAATGGTTTTTGCCTAGTCTAGACCAATATTATTGTTAGGTGCGGGCCGCTTTATCTAGTATAAACACCCCTGGTTTTTGTTACGCACGGTGGGGGTAGTCACGCATCAATAATCTTTATCCAGGCCAAATGGTTTAACCAATTATTTCCCTTTCCACATAATTACAACGTTACGTGTGTCGTGTGGTGTATTTTGCATCGGACATGTTGGCAACAGTTTTTTTTAGCGTATGGCTTTTAGTGCCGGGAGTGTCCGAGGACATGTTCGGCTCGCCAGTTTTTGTAGCTGCTTCGAGACGGACACCCAATGGGTGAGCTACAAGTACCGTTGGGGAAGGAAGGAGGGAAGTTGGAATGTAAGGACTCAGGAGTTGGAGGGTAGCAGCTGTGGCCTATAGTTAGGGACCAACCCCGGCATTTGCCTGGAAGGAAGATGGGAAACCACAGAAGACCATCTTCAAGGTTGCCGGCGGGGGGATTCGAACCTCCTCGCCTCCCGGATGTGAGCGACTGCCATCAGTCATGCCGTAACCACCACGGCTAACTCACCCGGTTTGGCAACAGTGATAGGATGTGATATGACGTCAATGTGTGGCCCTCAAACATGGCTGCCATCGTTGAATGACTTACTTAGACTTAGTTCCTCCAATGCTAGGTAGCATATCGGGCAACAAGTTTCCTCCAGCGAACCATATCAGCTGCCAGGTGTTCAGCATCCTCCCAGTTCATATCCATGCATTCAAGATCCTTTGCAAAAGTTCGTTTCCAGGTGTTACGAGGTCTTCCTCTACTTCGGTATCCTTCCGTTGGTTTCCACAACAGTACTGATTTGGGTATCCTTCTATCATTCATACGCAGAACATGTCCCGCGAACTTCATTCCTCTTTGAGCAACGATTTTGTGCAGGCTGCGTAGACCAGTTCTTCTCAGTACTTCATCATTTGTTATGTTTTCAAAATTCGCCTCAAGCATCGTTGGTGGAAAACGTTGAGCTTGTGTGCTGATTTTACTGATATTTTCCTGGTCTCACATGCATATATGGCGATTGGTAAGATGATAGCGGAATATTGCCGAATCTTTGTGGACATACTTATAAAGTCTAATTGCCATATGAATCGCATTCGTTGAAAGACTGCCGAAGGTTTCCCAATTCTGCTGCTGATGTCGGCATCTACGTCCCCATTACTACAGATAAGGCTGCCGAGATATGAAAATAGGTCAACATCTTGTAGAATCTTCTGTTGCACTATAATTTGTGCATTCCCACACTTTATGCACATTGTATTTGTCTTGTCACAATGTATCTGTAGTCCAGCAGAACTGGCCATTCCATCCAGCTTGGTTGTCATTAATTGTAAACTTTGTGGCGTTTCTGCCAAAAGGACGATGTCATCAGAAAAATCCAGATCCGTTAGCCTGGATTGCTCATTCCAACGTATCCCCATATTGGGATGGTCCATTGCTTTTCTCATTACAAAATCTATGACCCATATGAATAGGAATGGTGATAAAATGCATCCTTGTCTGACGCCTGTGAGAATGCTAAAGAAAGGGTGTTCCCTTGTTCTGTTCTTATACAACAGCTCGAGCCTAGATAGAGGATTTTGAAAACATCGATGAGATGGTAGGGAATTCCACATCGGCTCACAATACTCCACAATGATTCTCGGTGTGTACTATCACAAGCTTTTCTGAAATCAACGAAGTTTAGGTGCGACGGACAATTAAATTCTATGCATTGTTCTACTACATTTCGTAGAATAAATATTTGTTCAGAGCAGGATCTCCCTCTTCGAAAGCCAGCCTGTTCTTCTCGCAGTCGACAATTTGCTGCGTCTTGTATCCGTTTTAGAAGAATGAGGTTGAAGACGTTGCCTGGCACCGAGAGAAGCGTGATACCTCTCCAATTTGTACATTCAGTTAGATCTCCTTTCTTTGGTAGTTTCACGATGATGCCACGTCTCCAGTCTTCTGTCTTGTTTGCCAACAGATATTGCAGAGTTTAGTAAGGTGATGAATTAATGCTGGACCTGCATATTTTAGAATTTCTGCTGAGATTTCAGCCAAACCAGCTGCTTTGTTGTTTTTTTTATTGCCTCGCACAACTCTGTTTCTGTAATATCACCTGTTTTTACCATTAGCTCTTGGATTTTTGGCTCATTTTTGAAGTTGTGAGCATTAAGTGGGTTCGGCTGGTTTAAGGTTTCTTTGAAGTACTCAACCCATCGGGCAGATTGTTCATCTCTTGTGAGCAGAAGTTTGCCATTTTTTTTATCCTTTATGGGGCTGTTTGAACAACTATGGGCTCCAGTAAGTTCTCGGACAATACGGTACAATGTTCTGGTGTCATTTCGAGAGACAGCATTTTGAGCCTCTTTGCCTTTCCGTTCAAACCACTTTTTTTTGTCGGCTCTACAACTGCATTTTACTCGGCGGTCTAACTCAGCATATTTTCGTCTAGCTACTTGAAGCTCTTCTTGATCTTTAGCTTGTTCGCGCTGTTGCTTTACCATCTTTCTTTCATCTATCAGATGCCAAGTTCGATCTTGAATCCATCTTTCTTTCTGTGTTCCTCTCCGTCGTCCAACAGTCTCTTCAGCACATGTATTCACAGAATCCTTGAATGTAGACCATTGTGTTTCAACATCATCGGGTAGATTTTGAAGTGCCTGAAATCTATTTTAAAGAGTGATTACGAATGAATTTTCTACTTCCTTGTCTTTTAGCTTTGCCACATCGAACGGTCGCTTAGGTTGCTGGCGTTGCTGCGATTTAAACTTAACCTTCAAGTCCGCTCGGACTAAGAAATGATCTGACCCAACATCCGCAGCACGATAGCTTCTTGTATCTCTCAAAGATGACAACTTGCATCCACTATTTATACAAACGTAATCAATTTCATTTAAAGTATTCCCATCAGGCGAACGCCAGGTCTTCTTATGAGCAAGAAATAAAAAGATTTACCTACCATACGTAATATAAGAAATATTTCCAGTGCAGCAGTGATAATTGACAGTAATATCAATTCCTAATGACACCCAGAAAGGTATTTGAATCATAATATTTTCAATAATCTGCCAGGTACAAGTGTAAAGGCCAGGTTCTGGTCAAGAGAAGAATTGATGCATAGGCTACATCAGTTTACTAAGTGGGTGAATTTATTTAAGAACTCTTAAGGTTTAGATGTGTTTTTTTCCCTTTTCTGATGAAATTCCTTGCTCCGATTCTGGTAATGAAATAGATTTCTATTCTTATCAATACTTAGTGAGCTGATGAAAGTAATAAATAGTCTGCTTATCAGTGTTGATAACTAAAGGGGGCCTATTGGTGCTGTGGCCAAGCTGCTTGACTCTCAAGGCAGAACGGATTCGATTCCTGGTCAATTCATGTGAGATTTTCGAAGTCGTCGAATTCCACGTAAAAATGGAGATACCGTGGCTCATAATCGCGTGATTAACGGTCACGTAAAATTACAAACTTCCTTCCTTTTTTGCCTGCTCAAGTTATTTCACTATAAAATAGCCTATCTGGATATTTAAATACGCAATATTATTGTCACAAATGGTAATTTCAAAAGTCCCTAAATGTCTATTTAAACAACAGAAAACATTAACAAAAATCTAAATAAAATATATTTTAACGTCGCTAGATGTACCGGTAACTGAAAAGTCCCTAAATTGGCATCATTGCTGATGACTGATTGCATCCACGTTATTGTGGTTAATTACAATTTACAGTATTTTAGATTGTCGCGGAGGCTCAGACTCTTCTTGCAGTCAGGAATTCCAAGGTAAAATTAAGGACCTTCTTGGCTCCCTACTCATCTCCTAAAAGAAACACTGTACGATTCAAACATTGAATATCATGGATTACTGGATTTTACAATAAAATAGTTTTTAATCCGTTATTCATAATGGCCTGTTTAGGAAGTATGTAGAGGATAAAGTTTATATAAGTCAGGTTTCTGTGTCTAAAATATAAACACTTACAGAAATGAGCTGCCGGAAGTAGAACTCACTCTCGTTGTTACTGAGCACACCACCGATGTTGAAGTAGCTGGGGTTCTTGGACTCGGCCACGAGGTATGGCTGCATGAACAGCGTTGCTGGTATGAACAGCGCGAGCAGGAGCAGAATGTCCATGCTTCCCTGAAACAAGACTGAAGTGAGAAAGAAGCACCCCGATGCTGATGTGAAGAAAGGCTGCGAGGTTTGTGCTCAACTATTTTAATCCTAGAAGTAGTGTAACTACAGTGTGTCCACAAATTCTCTCCGCAGCGGCAAGCTATGCGGGTCTCGCCTTGCGGGACGTGTTGAGTTGGCAGTACATTCACGTCGCAGTATACGCAGTCCCACCGGAGCGCTTGTTCGTGTTAACCTTCAACTGTTGTGGTAGGGTGGGGAACCCCAGGTCATTATTGCTGACAGTGAGTGCCTGTGCGTGACAGTGTTGACGCTGTAAGTTGCCTACAGTGTCACGATGTGAACACCTCGAAGCAGGAAAACGTAAACTAAATTGCCACCTCACATGCTCCATAAAATTTCCACCAGCACGGAAAACCTCTTCCACTAAAAACGCACACTGTTCAGTAGTCAGCATTCCGACTAGACTTAGCTTACACAAGAACACTACTTACAGCGTCAACACTGCCATGTACAGGCACTCACTGTCGGCAATAATGAACCGGGATTCCCCACCCAACCACTCCAGTTGAAGGTCAACACGGAACAAGTGCTGCGGTGAGACTGCGTATACAGCGACATGAATGTACTGCCAACCTAGCACGTCCCATCAGGGCAGACCCGCGTAGGTCGTTGCTGCGGAGAGAATTTGCGGACACACTGTATAATTATAGAAAAACGAGGGTGGGAATATCTGGCAGATAGAAGGACGAAATCCAAACTATAATCTTTGTTTAACACTTAAACTAATCGGCCATCATGGGGAGAACTAAGCAAACGTATGGGAAATACCCAATAACTGAGCAGGGCAGATCATCCGCAGAAACTAAACCTTGCATTGGATAGCGTAGTGGATCCCCTGGTGGATAAAAGTGGAAGTTCAGAAACTAAACCTAATACCCCGTTTAGACGTCCCGGTCGCGATCCCGATGAGGCCCCGATCCAGACTAAGTTGGGACGTCTAAACGCAACAGGATAACATTATCGCGATCACCTTTCCTCCAAAACGATCAGCCCGATCTCGTTCCCACAACAAGATAATCGCGTGTGCTGACATAAGAGTGTAAGCTGACAAGCTATAACTACCCCCCTTCAGAGAGGTCTCTTGCTAATTGGCAATCTCCTAATTTCTCTGTGGACTTTTGTCATCATCACCTGGTTATATCCCCAGTTCAGAGGCACCTACTGTACTTGGAAAATCCCCTCATGTCACAATTCTAATTGCTACCCTGTTTTCAGCACCTAACTGGCGCTTAGAGACAGCCCAGCGGGACTAACGAAGTGACCCGAATGCTTACGAATATTACCGATCAGACAACCTCTTCCAGACAGACCAAGCGGCGCATGATCCTTGGGCAGCCATTTTTCTTTCGTTTATCGACGGGCTATTTGTTCTGTGAATAATCGCTTGATTTGTTGATCTGTGAGTCTCAGGCACTCACTGGACAACTGAAATAAACTTAAGTCCAGCCGCTGAGTCTCCGGCAGGGTGTCCATCCCCTTATCTCCACTAATATCTTCCCTGGCCCTTTCTCAACAGCTTATGAATCGCTTGGAAAATCCGTTTCATGTACCTGAGTTTCTAGTAAACAAATATAATTCACCTGCGAAAAAATATTTTTATTTTACAGTAAGAGACAGAACATGTAATCTTATATATATATATAAAGGAATGTCTGTCTGTTCGTATTTTATGCGTTCATAAACCATTCATCCGATTGCGATAACATTTTGGTGAGTTGTCGTACAAACTTTCAGGATGTTCATAGGCATAGTTAATCCATTTCAAAACAGATAGCGCGCGAGTAGTTTAAACAAATGCGCAATGGCCATGCGTTCATATACGATTCATCCGATTGCGATCAAATTTTGGTGAGTTGTTGTGCACAGTCACGGAAAAGTTATAGGTGTGGTAAATCTAATATACAATAGATGGCGCGTGAGTAGCTTCAACAAAATGGCGTGCGTTTGTTTCAAGAAAGTCCCACATGAGTTCATATAACATTCATCCCATTGCGATGAAACTTGGGTGAGATATTCTGTACACTTCAGGTAAGGTTTCTGGCTTAGTTAATCCACTTAACAATAGGTAACGCACGAGTAGATTCAACAAATGAGCGACGACGGGCGAAGCGTTTCAACAAAGAATTGTATGCGTTCACATACCATTCGTCCGATAGCGATGAAACTTAAGTGAGATGTTGTGTACACTACAGGCAAGGTTTCTGATTTAGTCAAACCATGTTATAATAGGTAGGGCACGAGTAGATTCAACAACTGAGCGACGAAACGTGAAGTGTTTCATCAAAGTCCCACATGCGTTCATATACTTTACGTCTGATAGCGATGAACCTTGGGTGAGATGTTGTGTACACTTCAGGGAAGGTTTCTGGGTTAGTAAATCCACTTTACAATAGGTATCGCACAAGTAGATTAAACAAATGAGAGACGACGCGCGAAGTGTTTCAACGTAGTCCTGTATGCGTTCACATACCATTCGTCCGATACCGATGAAACTTGGATGAGATGTTGTGTACACTACAGGCAAGGTTTCTGGCTTAGTCAATCCATGTTATTATTGGTAGTGCACGAGTAGGTTCAACAATTGTGCGACGACGCGCAAAGCGTTTCAACAAAGTCCCATATCCGTTCATATACTTTTCGTCTGATAGCGATGAAACTTGGGTGAGATGTTGTGTACACTTCAGGGAAGGTTTCTGGCTGATTAAATCCTCTTAACATTATGTAACGCACAAGTAGATTCAACAAATGAGCGGCGACGGGCGAAGCGTTTCAACAAAGTCCTGTATGCGTTCACATACCATTCGTCCGATAGCGATGAAACTTGGGTGAGAAGTTGTGTACACAACAGGCAAAGTTTCTTGCTTAGTAAAACCATGTTATAATAGATAGCGCACGAATATATTGTTACGTGCCACCCCCTAGTGGCACTTTTGTTAACTGGATTACGGTGGGGGTACAAAGCACAACACCAATTACTGCTTAAAGAAATATAATTTATTACAGGCCAGAAAATTACACTAATCAGCAAATACAAGCAATTAGGAGCCTTACTCAGTTTCCTTAAGTCTCTTCCTTATGCGCTCTTGGCCTTCCACTTGTAAACAGACCACAGAAGTTAATCCGTCCTAATGAGTATGGTGGCCTTGACAGAAACTACCTGCCCCTCTCTCTTATGTTCACCGACCACAATTACTTACGATCACTTGCTGCAGGCTATTTCGCAGTCCACAAGCTGGAGAAACAATGTCACAGGATTTCGTAACTCGCACAGCACTTCGTCACCACACTTTGTCGCACACGCTCAAAAACACACACCCACAGAAAACTCGGTCCCCTCACTGTTGAAGCCGCTTATATAGCAGGCTGGTGACTCAATAAATTCTAGAATCGTCCAGGACACACGGCTTCTCGATATTTCCTTCGCTGGTGGTGTCACGAAGATTCTGGACCATCCCTTTCACTTCGCAGTCCGTTGCGTAACGCGCATGCAATACACTGAGGGAGAGCAGTCCAGCCCTGGGGCAGTTTTGACTCATGCGGCGAGCGATGAAACGAACTCACAGCCGTAACACCACCCCCTTCCTAAAAGGCTGATCGTCCCGATCAATCATTGGTCCGTCTGTGTCCCTCCGTAGGCTGCCAGGCGATCTCGATGCACGATCTTCATCTTCGCCCTCGGGCTCCGCTGGATCCTGTAGACGACATCGTTGATCAGTTTCACGACTCGGTACGGGCCCTCCCAGGACTTCTGCAGTTTGGGTGACAGGCCTTTCTTCCGTAATGGGTTGAAGAGCCAGACCAGGTCGTCCTCGTGGAATCCGCCGGCATCCGTCTGCTGGTCGTATCGGGTCTTCATTCTGTCGGTCTCGATCCGCAGTTTCCTCCTCGCGAACGCGTGCACGTCCTCCAGTTGGTCGACCAGTTCTTGACAATACTGGCTTACCGGGATTGGATCATTCCCAGGTCGGCCAAAGGCAAGATCGACAGGTAGACGGAGCTCCCTCCCAAACATGGCCCGGGCTGGTGTGCACCCGGTGGCTTCATGCACGGCGGCGCGGTAGGCCAGGAGAAATAGTGGAAGATGTTTGTCCCAATCCCTCTGGTGCTCGCTGACGACTATTCGAAGATGGTTCTCGATGGTGCGATTGAATCGCTCTACCATCCCGTCGGACTGAGGGTGTAGTGGCGTTGTCCTTGTCTTCCGGATTCCCAGCAGCTGGCATAGGTTCTGGAACACCTGCGACTCGAAGTTCCTCCCTTGGTCGGAGTGCAGCTCCAGGGGTACTCCGTACCGGCTGACGAATTCCTTCACCAGGGTCTCTGCAATCGTCGCGGCTTCTTGGTTAGGGAGCGCATACGCCTCCGGCCATTTGGTAAAGTAGTCGCTGACGACTAATATGTAGCGGTTCCCTGCCTCGCTTAACGGGAATGGCCCAGCAACATCGATGGCCACTCTCTCCATGGGGCCGCCCACGTTGTAGGTCTTCAGTGGACCCCGTCGTCTTCGTCCTGGGCCCTTGCTGGCTGCGCAATCGTGGCACCTCGCGCAGTGGTTCTCCACGTCTGTTCGGCATCCGATCCAGTAGAACCGCTCTCTCAGCTTCTCCAGGGTCTTCTTTATCCCTAGGTGTCCACCAGATGATCCTCCATGAACTTCCTTCAGGACTTCCTCCGTCATAGCCTTTGGAACGACGACTTGTTCCCGAGATGTCTTCCCGTCGGTGCTCTCCCAGGAACGGCAGATGAGGCCATCCCTTACAATCAGCGAGTCCCACTGCGCCCAGTAGGACTTAAACTTTGGGCTGCAGTCACTCACAATGTTCCACCCGGGTCTGGGGACACAGGCCCTCTTCCATTCGGCTATCAGTCCCAGGTCATCATCTTCTGCTTGCGCCCACGTGAAAGATTCGCGGCTCCAGCTCCCTTGTAGTTCCACGGTAGTCCTTCGGCACTGTATCCCGGTGTTCTCCTCCCTTCGGGCACAGAAGGTGCAGTATTCGGGGCACGGTCTTCGTGACAGGGCGTCGGCGTTAGAATGCAGTTGGCCTTTCCTGTGCTGAATCTCAAAGTTGTACTGTTGAAGCCTCTCTAACCACCGCGCGAGTTGACCCTCGGGCTGCTTGAAGTTCAGGAGCCACCGCAGGGATGCATGGTCGGTCCTGATGAGAAATTCTTGCCCGTACAGGTACTTGTGGAAGTGTTCAATGGTCTTCACGATGGCGAGCAGCTCCTTCCTGGTGACGCAGTAGTTCCTTTCTGGCTTTGACAAGGCCTTGCTGAAGTAGGCCACTACTCTCTCCTCGCCGTCCACTACTTGCGACAGGATTCCCCCTATGCCAAAGTCACTGGCATCGGTATCGACGATGAACCTTGTTCCCGGTCTGGGGTAGGCCAGAATAGGCGCGGTGCACAGAGCTTGCTTGAGTTGTTCGAAGGCACTGTGGCATTCTGCTGTCCACGTGAAGAGTTGGTCCTTCTCAGTCAGTCGATGTAAAGGTTTGGCGATGTCTGCGAATACTCTCACGAAGCGACGGTAATAAGTGCAGAGTCCCAGGAAGCTTCGTAGTTGGGACTTGTCCTTCGGGACTGGCCACTCCCTCACAGCTGCGGTCTTCTCTGGGTCGGTGCGCACCCCTTCCTCGGAGACGATATGCCCAAGGTATTGGACCCGCTTCTGGAAGAGCTGACACTTCTAGGGGCTCAACTTCAGCTGGGCAGCCCGTAGCTTCAACAAGATCTCCTTCAGGTTGCTGTAGTGCTCCTCGAAGCTCCTCCCCAGAACGATGACGTCGTCTAGGTAGACCAGGCAGGTCTTCCAGTGTAGTCCCCTCAGAATGGACTCCATTAGCCTTTCGAAGGTCGCGGGGGCGTTGCACAGACCGAATGGCATGACGGTGAACTGCCAGAGCCCGCTGCCTACAGAGAACGCCGTTTTCTCGCGGTCCCTAGGGTGGACCTCCACCTGCCAGTAGCCACTCTTCAAATCCAAGGTGGAGAACCATCTTGACCCTGATATGGTGTCCAGCGTGTCGTCGATCCGGGGTAGAGGGTAGCTGTCCTTCTTCGTGACGTCGTTCACCCGCCTGTAGTCCACGCAGAACCTGGTGGAACCGTCCTTCTTCTTCACAAGCACGACCGGAGAACTCCAAGGACTATGTGATGGCTCGATCACCCCTTGCTCCTTCATCTCTTCTACCATCCGGTCGACTTCGGCTTGCTTGGCGAGCGGGACACGTCGGAATGGGGCCCTAATCGGTGCGCTGTCCCCAACGTCGATTCTGTGCTGGACCAAGCTTGTCCTGCCGAAGTCTTTGCTCCCCACGGAGAAGACATCCTGGAATTCGCGTAGCAGGTCCTGAAGTTGGCGTGATTGTTCCTCGTCTAAATGGTCCTGGGATCCTTGGTACAGCTTATGTAGTTCTTCTGGCAGTGTGCGTCTTCTTCGGTTGTCCGTCTGCAGGTTTCCGTCCGTCGTGTCGGTGATGCGGGCAATCCAGGTAACGGGCTCGCAGACTCCTAGGTTGGTGTCCCGGTGAACCGTAATGTCGTAGTCGTTCAGGTTGGACAGGCGGACGTACGGCCGAGACGTCGTGTTGATGAGGGTCTTGGCAACTAGCAAGCCTTTTGTCTGGATGTCCTCATATTTTGGCTCGATGACAGCCGCCACTCCCTCAGCAGTTCCGTCGACAATTACGGCGGCGCTGACTTCCGTCCTGGCGGGAACGATGACGTCCTCTCTCAGCCTTACTCGTCGTGCGGCGACGGCCTCGTGTGCTGGTTGCAAAGCAAGTTCCTCACTTCCGAAGTGCAGAGTGTTGGTACTCAGATCCAAGATGATGTTGTTCTGGTCCAGGAAGTCCAGTCCGATGATCACATCATTTGATACGTCAGCCACAAGTACTGGATGCTTTATCGCCCGTCGACCAATGACGAACTCCAGTGATGCTTCGCCATGTACCGGTGCGGTCTCTCCGGTCGCGGTTATTAGCTGGAGGTTCCTTTGTGTGGGTTGCACTCTCCACTTCGGGATCACGGTGGGGCTGACGATGGTCCTCGATGCTCCCGTGTCGATTAGCATGGGCCAGCTCACTCCGTTGATAACTCCGTCGACTTGTGGAAACTGGAATAAGGCTCTTAATTGCTTGTATTTGCTGACTAGTGTAATTTTCGGGCCAGAAATAAAGTTAATTATTTCTTTAAGCAGTAACTGGTGTTGTGCTTTGTACCCCCCACCGTAATCCAGTTAACAAAAGTGCCACTAGGGGGGGGGCACGTAACAACTGGCGTCAGAAGCCGGATTACGAACTCAAGCACAACACCTGACGGTCCTGGTTTCAAACCCCGAGCAGGTCATTTTCTCTAATTTTCCTGTGAGTGCATGCCCTTTACAAGACAAACAACTAAAATGGAGGAGAAATTGGCAGCATTGCTAGAAAAGTTAAATGGCATGGAAACCAAGATGGAGGACGGCCAGAAGAATTTAACCAAGGAGCTAACTGCCAAATTAGAAGACGGCCAGAAGAAGCTAGAGGACGGCCAGAAGAAGATGGAGGACGGCCAGAAGAAGTTAGCCGAGGACCTAACTGCCAAACTAGAAGACGGCCAGAAGAAGTTAGCCGAGGACCTAACTGCCAAACTAGAAGACGGCCAGAAGAAGATGGAAGACGGTCAAAATAAGCTAGCGGAGGACCTGAAGAAATTAGAACTGGGTCTGCGTGAGGAAGTCACGGCAGTGGAAAAGAAGTTCGACGCCTGACAAGTGGAAGGGCCAAGAGCACTCAAGGAAGAGACTTGTGGAAACTGGAATAAGGCTCTTAATTGCTTGTATTTGCTGACTAGTGTAATTTTCGGGCCACAATAAAGTTAATTATTTCTTTAAGCAGTAACTGGTGTTGTGCTTTGTACCCCCCACCGTAATCCAGTTAACAAAAGTGCCACTAGGGGGGGGGGCACGTAACAATATTCATCAAATGAGCGACGACGCGCGAAGCGTTTCAACAAAGTTCCGTATGCGTTCATATACCATTCATCCGATTGCTATGAAACTTTGGTTGAATTGTTGTGCACACTCCAGGAAAGGTTTCTGGGTTAGTAAATCCACTTTAAAATAGGTATCGCACATGTAGATTAAACAAATGAGAGACGACGAGCGAAGTGTTTCAACATAGTCCTGTATGCGTTCATATACCATTCGTCCGATTGCTATGAGACTTTGGTTGAATTGTTGTGCACACTCCAGGAAAAGTTTCTGGGTTAGTAAATCCACTGTAAAATAGGTATCGCACAAGTAGATTAAACAAATGAGAGACGACGCGCGAAGTGTTTCAACATAGTCCTGTATGCGTTCATATACCATTCGGCCGATAGCGACTAAACTTGGGTGAGTTGTTGTGTACACTCCAGGGATTTTCAGGCTTAGTAAATCCATTTTACAATAGGTAGCGCACAAGTAGATTCAACAAATGAGCGACGACGTGCGAAGCGTTCCAACAAAGTCCCGTATGCGTTCATATACTATTCGTCTGATAGCGATGAAACTTGGATGAGATGTTGTGTACACTTCAGGGAATGTTTCTAGCTTAGTTCATCCACTTTACAATAGGTATCGCACAAGTAGATTCAACAAATGGGCGACGGCACGCGAATCGCTTAAACAAAGTCCCGTATGCGTTCATATACCATTCATCCGATTGCTATGAAACTTTGGTTGAATTGTTTTGCACACTCCATGAAAGGTTTCTGACTTAGTAAATCCTTTTTACAATAGGTAGCGCACGAGTAGATTCAACAAATGGGTAACGGCGAGCGTATCGTTTAAAAAAATCCGTATGCGTTCGTTCATATACCATTCATGCGATTGCAATGAAATTCGGAGAAATATTGTTTCCACTCTCTAAAAGATTTCTGATTTAGTAAATCCATTTTACAAATGGTAGCGCACGAGTAGATTCAATTAATGAGCGACTGCGCGTGATTCGTTTCAACCAAGTCCCGTATGCGTTCATATACCATTCATCCAATTATGATAAAACTTTGGTGAGTTGATTACAGTCCTGCGAAGGTGTATGAATTAGTAAATCCGTTTTTCAATGGGTGGTGCACAAGGAGATTCAACAAATGAGTGACGACCCGCAAATCGTTTAAACAAAATCACGTATGCGTTCATATGCCATACATCCGGTTGCGATGAAACTTTCATGAGTTGTTGTGTACACGCCAGGGAAGGTTTTCGACTTAGTAAATCCATGTTACAATCGGTAGCGTACGAGTATATTCAACAAATGGGTGACGGCGCTCGAATCGTTTCACTAAGTCCCGTATGCGTTCATATACCATTCATTTCATGCGATGAAACTTTGGTCAGTTGTTGGGCACGATCTTTTTTTTATAGTAAATCAATTTTACAATAGTTTAGAGGTGGTTAACGGAAAAAAATATTAGGAATCCAAAAGCACTTCAACAAATAAAGTTACAACGCCAACACTTTCTTTGATTGGCATTGCAACGCATGCCGGGTACAGCTAGTTTTAAATAAATCAAGTAAAGTTATGTTTAAAAAATGTCATTTCGATCAAATATGTCAATTAAAACGCATAATATTAATTTTAAAGTAAAAATATCTAAAACAAATGTCATTATGATCAAATATGTAAAATATGTAACAATAAAATGTAATTAGATGATAGCTAAGGTTCTAATTCATGTGCATTTATCACTTTAGTTATGTATAAGCAAAGGGAAGGAATATGTATTTATATAAAAATCCTAGCCCTAATGATCGGTCTAGGTAGTGAAGTTTCGGGTACGTTCGGTTTGCCCCGCTGCGCTGGTCAGTATCGGTGCGTGTCAAAAGATCGTGAAGAGAGATGGATGATCGGTTGCTGTCGTGAGTATTCGGGTCGCTTCGTTAGCCCCGCTGGACTGTCTCTAAGCGCTAGTAGCTCCTACAAACAGTGCAGACACGAAAAATTATGTCTGGCCGTGCTGAGTGTGTTAATACATTCTTTGTGAACGCATTCACTGTATTTAACATTTCGTTGAAGGTTCTAAATTTGTTCGAGCCGTAAGAAAATATAAAGGCTGATGTCCACCCCAATTTGTGGATTTTTTTGCGTGGGCTACGCCACTGGTCGGTGTTTTCTATCCCCCTGCTGTGTGAGTGAAGTAGGCAGTGGAAATAATGGCCATTATGGATTTTCTAGTGTTTTGAAAGCGAGAAGTATGTAATGTTGTCCATGATGGTTGTATTGATGTTGGTTGAAGATTGACAGAGAGATGAAATGATGGAGGGAGAACAAACATACCAATATTTAATCACGGAAATAGCCTATTCTTAGCGTTGGGGAAAGAGTTCAAGACGAATAATAAAGACAAAGATTTATTGTCATAGACATAGAAGGGATTCCGATAGGACCAAATTGCTCTGGACGAACAAAGAAGTATTTATGCAATAATAATATCCTAGACCTGTTCATAATTTTTTTCACGCCTTGCCTACACATCTCCTCAGGATTTGTATAAAATTAGGAATGAACATTAGCAGATTGAATTCTGTAATAAGATAACTGAAATACTTCGAAACTGGAGGAAACAAACTACTGAAAATTTCTGATTTAACACTTGGAATTGAAAAGTTGGCAGAACTTAGCGATGTCATGCTGATTTACACGATTATCATATTGTTTCATGATGGGACGTCTAAACACGTACCAATCACAAATGCCGTTGATCGCGATTGGACATTATCCAGATCAGAGATAATCGGGATCGCGACCGAGACGTCTAAACGGGTTATTACAACGGATAGCGCAATGGCTCCCCTGACAGATTCAAGTGGAAGTTCGGAAACTTACTGTAAGTCGGATTTATTGATCTAATGGAGTCATGAAATGTTGAATTAATATATTTGTTACATGCCTTGGATCCTGAGGATTCTTACAAATGTCGATTTGTGCCATTGTGTTATGTAGCTTCCTTAATATTTGCTCTAAACGGATTGCAATCCTTATTTGTGAAATAATATACAGGAGATATTTTGGCACCAAAATATGATAAACTTAGCAATGACTACATGACAATTTGGTGATGTTTTTAAGTTATATTGTTTTGTCTCTCTTGATAACAATAGCTCAGCCATCAGCCTACACCTTTGCATATAGTAAGGATCTTGGACCGTATTACCGTATAGCCTACCTCAGAAACCTGGTCAGTTAAGATAAGTGACATCAAGTACCTAGGGAGGTTTTGAAATGTGCTGTTTCCGCAGAATGATCACGATAATTTTGAGGGAACAGGTGACAAATGCTGAAGCTTTCCGGAGAGTCAAGCAAAGAAATCGCTGACGGAATAATACGCAAATGTCGTATTTCCTGATAGGGTCACGCCTTAGAGATTATTCACTCTTAATAGCAACCGTTGCAGAAGATTATATTCATGGGAAACGTAAGGGGCCGTTAACCTAGATGTTAGGCCCCTTAAAACAATTATCAATTATCATGGGAAACGATCTCAGAGAACACTAAGGAAAACTTTCATTTAACAGGTGTTAAAGAAATTGGAAGGAAAATCTACGTAACGATGGAGAAAATGGTCAGCATTTGCACGGCCTGGAATCACTCCGTGGCAGCAGACCAGTCCTTAGACCAGGTGTTCTCAACCTTTTTGAGACTATGAGCACCACCCTCATCCCATACCAAGTATCCGGGCACCATTAAATCAAATATTATTATTATTATTATTATTATTATTATTATTATTATTATTATTATTATTATTATTATTATACCGACAGTCATGGGTGCAAGCTCTCTGCTAACTCTGTAGACGCGTGGGTTCGAGCCCCACCGTCGGCCATCCTTGAAATGGTTTTCCGTGGTTTCCCTTTTTCAACACCAGGAAAATACTGGGACGGTACCTTCTGACAGGCCACGGCCGCTTCCTTCCACATCCTTGCCCAGTTTCATTCATCTTCATCCATTCCAACTCTCATCCCGGCGCGCAGGTCACCCACGGAAGTCGACCAGAAAGACCTGCACTCGGCCTCTCAGGAAGCCACACGACAAAAAAGAAAAGCTGGTTGACTGAGTTACAAGAAATTGAGACTACTCCCAACCTGAACGACGGAACCTGGTAAGGGCAGGTGCTCAAGATGCAAATACAAAACGACGTAGGTTGGTTGGTTCCTTAGTTTAGGGGCTGCAACAACGCAGTCATGTAGCCCCGTGTACTTTGTGTGTGTGTGTACTGTGTAGAATCTGTCTGATAACCGGTGTTAATTGTGATGGCTGTATTAGTGTATGTTATCTGTAATTCAGATAAGGACTGCAGACCATCAATTCCAAGTAGTTCCTACTTTTGCTACCAAATGCTACCGTCAACGACACATAGCTGTGATCTTGGCTACCAGATGCCATCGCAACCGGCGCCTAGCGGGGAACGTTGTAACTTAATACAGCGTTAATCATATCTAGCCTACAAATACAGCTTTGCACAATTATAGTTAGTGGAAGGTTCTTTTACATGCCATAAATCTATTACATGGGCCCACCGGATTTACTTCCCCTCCGAAGGAAAGCATACTGAGGGACTTTAACGCTCTTAAAAAATCCGACGACTTCGGCCGAGATTGAACCCGCGATCTTGGGCATAGAAGTTCAGCATGCTCGCAATGGACGTAACATCCCAATAATCGTTAAACACAGTCTTGCCTGTATTACTTTTCGTCTACAGAGCTCTATTTTCTCAATATAGAGAAAACACTGAAATTCAAGCCAAATGGCTTATAATAATGCTAAGTGAAAATTATGTCGACCGTGTTTTGTCAAACTTACGGTTGAAGCATGGTGTTTGTTCTTCAGTGAAACCGAAGGCTTTTCATCACGGCAATCCGAGCCCGAGTGATAGCCACGACGAACTACCGTACCGTATAGAAAGTAAATTCTGAAAGAGAACGTGGCCGATGAACAATGCTATAAATACACTTTGGCGCTGGAAACTAGTGACCACATCATCGGTGTCTGCTCTCCTCTAGCTGGTGTGGAGTACCGTTAGTACAGTCATATTAGGGCAAAATTTGGCCGGATACGGAAAAAATTAAATGACAACGAATTTCTTCAAAAGCATGTACTATAAGACCCCCTGAACATCTCCAGAAAAATCGCCAAAAATCCGGCTTGGGGAACACCCCTAAATTTTCAAAAACGCCCGCCATCTTGGATTTTTCAGGAAACTGCTATAATTTATGAACGAAAAGTAGAAATAAGGTGTGGTTTTCGCCCAAAGTTGTGTTTCGACTTCTGGGTGTTGTACCTACTATGAACACCACTTTGAATCTACCTCACACCGCTTGGAGTGGCTTCATGGAGACCGCAGCTGGGCAACAAACTTACGAGAAGTCCGTAGTCATACCTCCGGCTTTTGTCAACCTGGATCCCACCAACCTACAACAATCTAGACTTGCCTCCGTTTTGCGGCAGAGGAGAGCAAGAAGCACAATCAAAAATGCATCGCAACTTTCGACCAGCCCCTCTTTATCAAAGCGATGGACATAGTATCTCAAGCAGACGAATCGGATCTCCTGTCTTCAGTCATCGTGCGTTTAGGAGGGTTCCACCTTCTGATGAGCTTTATGGGAGCCAAGGCCAAAATCATGGCTGGCAGCGGCCTGGAAGACTTGTGGGAGCAGGTCTACGCTAAAACCACAGTTGTCCAAATGATGGACGGACACGCATATGCAAGAACTTTGCGTGCACATTCGCTCTCTCGAGCTGCTATCGGCCATTTGATTTTGGAATCATGCCAGGAACAGAAACGTCTGTCTGCCTCCGACGTCGAAACTCTTCATCTAGCTTACGAAAAGGTTTTTAACACCGGATCTTCAGAAGAATCCTTTATCCAGGTGGAAGGACTATTCCAGGCTGTTTCGTCGTGGGTGGCTGAAATGGAAGAAAAAAGTCGAACTTCGAAACAGTGGCTGCAATATTTTCGACAGACAGCGATCATTCATGACTTTGTTCGAGCGGAAAGGTCCGGAGAATGGAGCCTTCACCTATCTGCTGTTCAATGAATGCTAAATTGCCTGCATGCTGCAGGACAAATTCACTACCCCAAGGCGGCTCACATCTATCTTCAGAGCATGGCTCAACTTGAATCAACTTTGACAGACAAGAATTTTGAGTTTTTCGTCAAGAAAAGCTCTTTCACTGTCCGCCGATCGGATAAATTTTGGTGTGGAGTATGGACCGACATGACCATCGAGCAGGTTTTGATGGGATCAATGAAAGTCAGCGGTGGGTTGACTCAAGGTCGAGGTATCTCTGATTCAATATTAGCCCGTTGGAATTTTAATTTGCCGGAGAGTCTACAAGTGATAGAAGCAGTGGAAGCCTTTGTAGAAATCAGAAGTGACACCTCTGAACAAAACGTCTCTTTGCAGTCATCCAGGCAGTCTCGAGACTCCCAAGACTTGAAAAAATTCGTTGGGGGGCTAAAACAACATTCTCCCTTTAAGAAATCCAAAGATCTCGTCTCTCTGCCAACTGGAATAATTGCAGACGAAAGCGTCAATTGTGATTTGGCCGAAGAATTGGGCGAAAAGGTGGTGAGAAGTGTTGTGGGGAAGTCATTTGACACCGTCACCCTAAAACGGAAGGATTAAGTGACAACTTTCGCTGCCATGAAGAAGACACTCGTGATCAACAAGGAACCAGTCGTTGTAAATCCCAACCAATTGTTCCACCGCATCGCCTGTGTCGTCAGAACCGAGGAGGAGTTGAAAGACTGCTTACGGCACGAGTTGGCGCCATATCCCCAAGCTTTGTTCGACAACGTTGGGCTCCGTCTGGTGCTAAGTCGAAGATATATCTGGTTATAGACCAAGTCTGCAAGGTGAGCAGTCAGATGCCTGATAACCCCAGGTTCGTTCTAGACGGTGGCGATCTTATACACCGCGTGCATTGGCCTCGCCCAGCAACCTACGACGATGTGTTCAATGCCTACAAGGACTACGCACGAAGGCATTACGGGGCAAGTGTCATTATGGTGTTCGACGGCTACGAGGCGAGCACGAAAGACGCTGTACATGGTCGCCGTTGCATCGGAAAGTCGTGAGCTAGGGTAGAAGTGACATCTTCCAACATTTTGACTGCACCAAAAGAACAGTTTTTATCCAACGTTGACAACAAAACGAATTTCGTAAACCTTCTAGGAGCAGCATTTCAGGCAGCAAACATCCCAGTCCTCCATGCTCCCAGTGACGCGGATATTTTGATTTTAGAAACTGCAAAAAGAGGCAGACTCTGGGAAAAGAGCAGTCGTAGTCGGCGCCGATTCAAATCTTCTTGTTTAATAGAAGCCTTGACGCAGCCGGACCATTCCATCTCTTTGTTAGTTCCGGGTAACTCAACCAACTCCCAAAAGATTTACAGTAGTAAAGCGCTGCATCAAGGTCTCGGAGAAATGACAGCTCACTTACTGTTTGTCCACACAATGATGGGATGTGATACTACCTCCGCCTTTTATTACAAGAGTCCGTTGGCAGGCTTCAATAAACTGCACAACGACCAACAACTCCGTAAAACAGTCGCTGTTTTCCTGGACGAAACCGCAACACAAGATAAAATTGCAGCTGCAGGTAAATTAGTTATTTTCTTTCGTACTTGTTCTTATAATACCGGTATGATCTTTTAATTCTCTGACTACTAGAAGTCGGTATACTGATGTTTTGTTTGATTCAGGACAGGATTTTATCATCAAGCTCTACAGAGGCAAACCAGGAGAGGGCCTTGACAAAGCAAGATTTAAGAAGTACATCCAAACCGTGGGGAAAAATCCACCAATCTTCGTCATGAATCTTTCTACCCTTCCTCCTTCTTCCGCTGTGGCACGTCAACACTGTATGTGCGTCTACCACCAGGTTCAAGCTTGGAAGGGCAACCGTCTTCCACCGCAAGGTTGGGGATGGAAACTCGAATGTGGAAGGCACATTCCTTTTCAGTCTACGTTGCCGCCCGCGCCTGAACGTCTCCTCCGTATGGTAAGGTGTGGATGCAAGGAAGACTGCACAAGAAACTGCGAATGCAGGAGAGGAGGCCTCCCATGTACCACCATGTGCGCCGTATGTGCAGGAGATGCATGTCTGAACAAATGCACTTTCTTTGATGACGAGGAAGAAGAAGACCCGGAGCAAATCGAAAATTAAACCAATGATGCCGCCGCCGCCCCCAAAGAAACCTCAAAGAGAAGAATAGTTGTAAACAAATGAATGTTGTATTAATATGTGTCAATGTCTAATAGATGTTATCTTCAATGTAAAATCTCTGCAATTTGTGTATTGTTGTTTATAGTACTAATATTTTGTAATGTTAGTTTTAGCTAAAATGATTTTTGTAGCCTTTGAACATAGTAAATCCATTGAACATGTTCTTGACCAAAAACTGTAAATACTCTGCTATGAGCATTAGATTTTGTTTATGCAATATAAGAGTTTATTATGAAATATTGTTTTTTCTAATTTAGGGACGTTCCCCCTCGTCTATATCCAGTTATTTGATGTGCACAAGTTGTGAAAGTTAATCTAAACTTGTAGACAGAATAGCATCCTTTTCACTTTTCGTTCAACAGTTACATCGATTTTTTTTCAAAAATCTATGATATCAAACTTCTTTTTCTTTTTAATTTAAGGACGGTCCCCGACTTGACTGTTAATATTAAGTACACCATCAAGAGTTAATAGTAAGTACAACATCTAAAAGTAGAAACACAACTTTTTGGGGAAACCGCATGTAGATTTTACTTTTTGTTCGTAAGCTATAGCATTTCTTTTTTTTTCCAATCCAAAAATTTAAGGACGGTTCCCGACTTGATTGTGAGTTTTCATAGTAAGTAAAACATCTGAAAGTCGAAACACAACTTTTAGCGAAAACCGCACATTATTTCTACTTTTCGATCATAAGTTATAGCAGGTTTTTTTTTTTTTTGAAAAATCCAATATAGCGGACGTTTTTTGAAAATGTAGGTGTGTTCCCCAGGCCCGATTTTTTGGGGATGTTAAGGGGGTCCTATAGAACACGTTTTTGAAGAAATTCGTTGCCATTTAATTTCTTCCGTCTCGAAGCCTAATTTGACCGTACTACGTGTACAGAGAGGCATAATGAAACAGTCAAGGTCGAGAGCTTGCCATAACAGGAGGACTGCTGGAAACGACTCTGGAGTATTACACCCATCTGCCGTCCAACGTGTTGGAAAACGAGGTGTACAAATTGTACTTGGGACAGACCTGTCCTAATGGTCCAGAAAATCTTGGCAAATCAATCATATATCGTCTACCCTAAAAAAAAAACAAGCCAAAAGGTTTATCTGATAGACATCGCCGTACCACTAGGCCAAAACCTCAAGATCATTCAGGCACAAAAAATCAACAAACTAGATGTTCAGTAAAGAACATATAGCCTACTTTCTCCTAAATGCATAGGTATTGTTATAACTCTTTGTCCTTTTCAAGGAGTATAATTGAATATTGGTTGTAGGAGCTTGTTGACATACAACGTGCTATACGGATATTAAACATGAATATGAGGTGCCCTTTGCTAGTGCTACCTCTGTAAAAAAAAACATTCAATTCGGTTTCACCGTGTTTGAAATGATAGGGGGAATCGATTTGCACACATACTTGGCCGCCATATGCACACTATTGGACTGATGACCTTGTGGCTTGGCCAAAGAACGCTTCTCACATAAAGGTATGTTGTTGCAAAATTTGGTAGAGATCAGATGATTAGGTTGGTCGTAATTTGATTTAAGCTTTTTACATTTAGGTGGCCACAATTTCGTTTCCGTCAAGATGGCGGTGATATAAAACATGACACTAAGGTGCCCTTCGCTTGTGCTACCTCTGTACCAAATTTCGTTCAATTCGGTTTCACCGTGTTTGAAAAGATAGGGTGAATCGATTTGAACACATACATGGCCGCCATCCCCAATTATTGGGCTGATGGCCTTGTAGTTTGCTCAAAAGATTCTTTATACATAAAGGTATAATGTTGAAAAAATTCGTAGAGATCAGATGATTAGGTTGGGCGTAATTTGATTCAAGCTTTTAACATTTGGGTGGCCGCCTCTACGTTTTTGTCGAGATGTCGGCAATATTAAACATGACAGCGAGGTGTTCTTTGCTAGTGCTACCTCTGTGCCAAATTCCATTCAATTCGGTTTTACCGTGTTTGAATTGATACGGGGAATCGATTCGCACACATACATGGCCGCCAACTGCAAACTATTGGGCTGATGATCTTGTAGTTTGGTAAAAATATGCTTCCCGCATAAATGTATATTGTTACAAAATTTGGTAGAGATCAGATTACTAGGTTGGTCTAATTTGATTTAAGCTTTTAACATTTGGGTGGCTGCCATTACGTTTCCGTCAATATGGCGGCAATATAAAACATGACACTCAGGTGCCCTTTGCTAGTGCTACCTCTGTACCAAATTTTGTTCAATTAGGTTTCACCGTGTTTGAGTAGATAGGGGGAATCGATTTGCACACATACATTGCCACCATCCGCAAAGTATTGAGCTGATGATCTTGTAGTTTGGTCAAAATTGCGACCCACATAATGGTATGTTGTTGCAACATTTGGTAGAGATCGGATGATTAGGTTAGTCGTAATTTGATTTAATCTTTGAACATTTGGGTGGCCGCCATTACGTATCCGTCAAGATGGCGGCGATATAAAACATGACACTGAGGTTCCCTTTGCTAGTTCTACCTCTGTACCAAATTTCGTTCAATTCGGTTTCACCGTGTTCGAATTGATAGGGGGGGTCAGACATTCAGAGTACACACACTCACACACACACACACACACAGAGATACACAATTTTTGGCCCTGTGTAGATCTCATAAGTCTAATTTCATTTTTTGAAGAAAAAAAAAACGAAAGTAGGCTAATACGCACCGTTGGCAGAAGAAATCAGGAAGATGTGGGAAGTAAACTCTCTGAGAATTTTACCACTGGTAATGTCAGCAACGGGAGTGGTTCCAAAGGCTCTGGTAACCAGGGCTGGATTTACCAATAGGCCCCATAGGCCGCACCATGCTGAGGGGCGCAAAATTATCAGACTTTTTTTTTGTCAGAAAATTTCCATAAAATGTTATAGACTATAATACACGTCTACGTCCAATAAATGTTTTGCAACAGCAGATTTTTCGACTTCAGCTTTAGAACAGGAATGTTTTATGATTTATTAGGAGAAAATGAAGTCTTGAATATTAATATCAGTTTAATTTGAATAATTCATTATGCATAGTTGTTGGTTGTGTGATGTAATGTATGTGTATAATGAGTCTTAAATGGTTTAAACTTATTATAATATCTCGTTGGCCTATTTATTTATAGTTTATATATACAAATTTAGAAACAGTTGATTCTATCACTATTTTGATTTATTTAATTGATTTTACTTCACGATACATTAGAATAAAATAAAAATTACCGTCACAAAGACCTTTCTGAGGTCTAAATGCCCCCTCCTTCACGATGGTATGAAGAGGGGGCAGCAAAATCACACGGGCCTAGGAGCGCATAAAATCTACCCTGCTGGTAACGGGTCTGCAGGAGATAAAAATGAAACATCTGATTGCTAGAATGCAGAAGACAGTGTTGCGACATACATGTCACATAGTCCGATTATTAGCCTAGTCTACTATCCCTGTAATAATAAAGGTACTAGATTGTATAGTCCGTATCTTTTATATTGAGATTCGTCATATCCACGAGGAAATGATAATAATAATAATGTTTGTCTAATGCATGGCCGCTTTTATCAATACTAGCATTACCCGTCGCGGCTTCGCCCGCGAATATTCTAGTTGTAAAGAGAACACTTTGCAAAATCTCAATCATGAATGCCATGACCGATTTATCCTTGGTATAAATAATTAGACTTTATCAATTCAGCTACTGGTGCAGTGGTTAGGGGTTTGTCATTCCTTCATAGGTACAGATCAGAGCGAAATTTGTTTTCTGGGAATATCACAGACACTGTTAATTTAAGGGCCTTTAAATGTGGTTTTCGGAGACCCTTTATAGTCGGGTGAAAAAGACCTTTCGTACCACACTCACACGTGAAAATTGCGTGAAAAAATTCTAGAGTGCCCCTTGACCCCCTTAAGCGCATTATACTGTATACGTATTGATGAATTTTACAGCTTAATTTGGTTCAGTGATAACCTTATAACCGTCTGGAAACTTTCACAGTAATGTAATAATTGGAATTGCATTGCGTCTTACAGAAATAGATGGACCTGTGAGGTTCTGTTACCATGGTTACGGTGTTGCATTCTTTCATTGTAAATATACATGTTTTAAGGTATTTATTTAATTGTGAGGCATTTAAAGAGTAAGTGAGTGCGTTTCGCTTACGCATTGGGTTATGCTGAACCTGTAGGTACCCCATATGTGTAGGTTGGTGTTAATGGGACCTTATTTTCGGTACAAAACTGGAATGGGACCTTAGCAGAATAATATAGGGAGGGACTAGAGTGCCCCTTGCCCCCCTTAAGCGCATTATACTTTATACGTATTGATGAATTTTACAGCTTAATTTGGTTCAGTGATAACCTTATCACCGTCTGGAAACTTTCACAGTAATGTAATAATTGGAATTGCATTGCGTCTTACAGAAATAGGTGGACCTGTGAGATTCTGTTACCATGATTACCGTGTTGCATTCTTTCATTATTTCATTGCAAATATACATGTTTTAAGGTATTTATTTAATTGTGAGGCATTTAAAGAGTAAGTGAGTGCGTTTCGCTTACGCATTTGGTTATGCTGAACCTGTAGGTACCCCATATATGTAGGTTGGTGTTAATGGGACCTTATTTTCGGTACAAAACTGGAATGGGACCTTAGCAGAATAATAAAGGAGGGACTCGAGTGACCCTTCCCTGCCTTAAGCGCATTATAGGTCTACTGTATACGTATTGGTGAATTTTACAGCTTAATTTGGTTCAGTGATAACCTTATAACCGTCTGGAAACTTTCACAGTAATGTAATAATTGGAATTGCATTGCGTCTTACAGAAATAGATGGACCTGTGAGGTTCTGTTACCATGGTTACGGTGTTGCATTCTTTCATTGTAAATATACATGTTTTAAGGTATTTATTTAATTGTGAGGCATTTAAAGAGTAAGTGAGTGCGTTTCGCTTACGCATTGTGTTATGCTGAACCTGTAGGTACCCCATATGTGTAGGTTGGTGTTAATGGGACCTTATTTTGGTACAAAACTGGAATGGGACCTTAGCAGAATAATATAGGGAGGGATTTACATGTTTTTGAGCTTTGAATCTATCTGGGATAAGCGAGGACAGTTTTGCGTTGACAAATTTCCGACACCTACTTACTAATTGAAGCGTGCGTGATCACCATTCATAACTCGAAGCCTGTACCTATAATACGACTGAAAACATAGCCATGATTCTATGTTTAGATCCTACAACACCAATTTTTTTTTATCCCCAGGAGCAGATGACCTCGCAGTTCCGCCCCTCAAAACAACAATAACTAATATTTTTAATTCCCATTTGAAAGGAGATGACATGCGACGAACCTCTGTGTGGTGGTGTTTTTTACTCAGTTTCATTGATCTTTATTCATTTAATCTCTTATTAACTCTTCTAGGGGCAGATGACCTCGCTGTTCCGCCCCTTAAAACCTCAATAACTAACTTATTAACTAAGGGCAGATGACCTCGTAGTTCCGCCCCTTAAAACAACAATAACTAACTTATTAACTCCTGTAGGGGCAGATGACCTCACTGTTCCAACCGTTGAAATCATCATCAAACTGGTAACCACGCCTCCCTTCTATCGTTGTGGACCGGGTTCGATTCCCGGTCAATGCATGTGATTTTTACGAAGTTAAATGCCATGTAAAAAGGACGTCCCGTGGCTCGTGATCGCATGATTAACGGTCACGTAAAACTACAAGTTTCTTTTTCTTCTATCGATGAGTATAGTTACTTTGCACAAGGGGTGCTTATAGAGAAAACAGATTCGTACTCGGGTTACTCCTAACTTGTACAAGGATTTGTTTCCATTAACCTTATACATGACATAATCAATTTATTTTTAAGAAACTTTATTTATTGATATTTTAAAACTGAATGCCATTAATTTCCATGTGCTTAGGTTGGCTCAGGCAAGGAAAGCATTTCTACAAAAAAGGAATCTGTTGACATCGAATATAGATTTAGGTATTAGGAAGTCATTTTTGAAAGCCTTTTTCTGGAGCGTGGTGCTTTATAGAAGTGAAACTTGGACTATTGGTGCAGCAGAAAAGAGGAGAATTGAAGCATTTGAAATGTAGTGTTTCAGGAGAATGATGAAGATCATATGGGTAGATTGGGTTACAAACGAAGAGGTATTAAGACGAGTGGGAGAGGAGAGATGTTTCTGGCGAACTGCTAATGAAGAGAAGAGATAGGTTACTAGGACACATACTAAGACACCCAGGAATAGCAAGCTTAGCTATAGAAGGAAGGGTCGAGGACAAGAACAGTAGGGGTAGACCAAGGTTAGAATATGTTAAACAGATTTCCTCGGATGTAGGGTGTGGTAGCTATGTAGAGATGAAACGATTAGCTCAGGACAGGGAGGCAAGGAGTGCTGCATCAAACCACTCAAAAGACTGAAGACTCAAACAACACATACGTAATAAAGTTGTTTATATAAAATGAAAACCATTAAAATTACTTCATAGGCAATCATTTACTAATGTTTCATTGATTCCAACATTTATATAATCTTAGTGCAAGAAATTGAACAATCCAACACACATTCTGTCTGTATTTTTGGATGACCTACATCATCATCATCATCATCATTTAAAGGCTAGGCCTTGTCACTGAAACCACATTTGTCACTCACTTGCTGAGCGTTTTAAGTCAGCATACTGTTTAAATTGTAGTCCATGCATCACAGAATCCAAATGAGCCTTCCGCAGTCTTCCTCTTCCTTTCTTCCCGAGAACTTTTCCTTCCAGTATGATGGTCAGGAACTCATTATGACGTGGGGTGTGGCCAACGAATTTTGCTTTCCTCTCTTCCATAGTAGTGATCAATTTTCTTGTTTCGTGTACTCCCTTGAGGACCCATTCGTTAATCTTTTTCTCCGTCCAGCTTAATTTCAGCATCCTTCTCCACATCCACATTTCCACTGCTTCCAGGCGTTGTATGCCCTGCTTCCTATCATCCCAAGTTTCGCATCCGTATAACAAAACACTCCAGACAAATGTTTTGATAAACGATTATCTAGTTTTAATGCCAATGTGCCTGCTTGTCAGAAGCTGTCTCTACAAACCTACAAACAAGAAAATTTAACTAGGGATGAAATGTAAAAAAATTACACTCAAAAATAAAGGGGAAATGTGGCTATCAGTTTAAGCTATCTAAATATCCCACTTTCGAAAAAGAATGTCATTTTCTAGTCCTTGCACTCAAGTCTTCAGTTGGGTTCTCGGGAAGGAATGTGACGTAACGCGGAACTGCCCATAAATTCCGAGACGGCTTGCAACCCTTGCTAAGAAGGTAACAATACTTACGGCAAAGGAAGATGTTTCACTATATCCTGCCACTCCTTCCTGCGTTCGTTATTGTACACTCGTCTCTCAATATTAAAGTGAGCCGCAGGTGGATGGATGCTGTTGCCATGGCAACGCTGGAGCTGGACCATATTGATCTGCACTGGCCGCCCACTAAGTCAGTGGAGCTCGTTCGCAGCTGATGGGATATTTAGTTTAGATGTATAATACTATATTTTACTGTGTGAGCATGTGAACAACAGCGAAATGGATTATTTTGAGCATACATCATCGTCGGAATATATTATTAAAGTGATAACACCTGTAAAAATACTCAGTACTTAATTCTGACAAACGCACACACACTTAACGTCCGTGCTGTATGTGATGTTAATTTATTAATATTAACATCTATACGGGAGAAATGTCAAACAAAGGAAGGTAATGTTGACGTAAGTACGGTTCAGTAAACCTTTATAGAATCAGGAGCGAGATTGCAAGTCTATCACGTTTCGCCACAATGAATGTGAATTTAGTAATATTGTTGATGTAATTCAAGAACTTGTCAGTACTCACTGTGCTATGTCGTAAGACGCCCGGGTAGGTGACGGCGACAAACGACGGGCTGCTAACAGCGCAGCCAGAAGCAAGTAGGCCTAATGGGTTCGTCGCACATGCGCGTAGTGATAAGGCGCTGGCAAAATCTACACCCTTCATAAAAGTACATGCTGTGAAAAATATCCGTATTGCTTTGGCACACTTTTGTGTGTTTGGGTAGGTTTATTGTTGTTCATGTCTTAGTTTATGGTAATAATTTCGTAGAGGACTAGTGAGTTCTCCATATACATTTATGATAGACCCATAACATTACCTATTTATGTTGAAACCAGTTACCGGTACCTAATTGATAACTTTAAATACTGACGTGCTCTTGTTTAACGAACGAATTGTTCTATCGTATTAGTAATGGCACGCATTTACAAAATTACCATAGAAAAATCTCCAGTGTTTTCAATTGAACAGTGTTAATAATAGAAAGCAAGATAAGTTGGAGATCTCACAATGTCCCTTATATGGGATTATTTTCATGAAACAATGCTTGCCAAACCATAAATCAATAGCACACCCAGGCGTCTCTCCGAATACAATAACATCACGTTATAAAAATACATTAACTGCAAGTGATTTGAATTCATTCCAGTCCACTATGTCAGTGGTTACGAATTATTCCAACTGGCAATACAGAATATATCACGTTGAAGGAAATAGAGGAGAACCTGATAACTATAACTGGAACTGAGATAATTATTCCTGTTCTAATCTTAGTAAATGTCTGTTTAACCTATCCTCAACACTTCCAGGGCCAAAGCAGCAATCATCCTAAATTTCTCAAGTGAGGCAAGAGAAACATGCGATAGTTCATCCTCTGACTAGCTATTAAGATTGAACCCCCTAAGAAAGAAAGAAAGAAAGAAAGAAAGAAAGAAAGAAAGAGAAAACTAGGAATCCTAACATGATTATGATTTGGTTCAATATCATTTCTATAATCGTCGAAACAAAAGGGCTTCCGCAAATTACGACCGATGGGAGCTTTGCTTTTTCGATTCCTCCAGAAGAAATAAAAACTTTAGGAACACTTTCTCATCTCCAATGATCTATCCCCTTTATTAAGCAATGCTGATGACAGGCTGGATCAAAATTGATGACGACAGTTTCTTTATGAGGATGATATTATTAAAGCAAGGCAAACTATAGGAATCGATTTTGCTCCTGGGCCAAACCGAATTTCTATGAGAACTATAAAATTTGTAAATAATATCACGACACATTCTTATAATGAGTGTTTATTGTAAGCATAAATTTCAATATATCTAAGATTTTCCTCTCGTTTATCCATACCGCACACACTTGGATTCCAAGGAATCAAACACGGTGGAGGGTTGTCGTTTGAGGGTAATATTTGCTGTTGATTCACATTTTTAACGCAAAGTGGTAATGAGACATGCTTTAAGTAAAGTTAAAAGCATGACATGGGCTGAATGAATGCATCCAATCGGTATTTGTTGCAGCCAATGACCATACAGAGGAGTGAACAAATAAAGAAAGAAGTAGCATATGTAAACAGAAGAAACTAATTGTAACTCCCTAGAGATGTCAGAGATTCATGCCTTAGTGCACAAAATAGTGCATGGTATCTTGTACAGTATTCCCCGAAGCGTTAACATCCACATTCGGCTACTGGCTGATGGGACCTTTTCGTATTGCACAGTTTATCATGGAAGCCATGTATTGCAAAGCACGTAATAACGTGTCGCAGCTCACAGCCTCCCCACTGTCAATCATCGCAGATCAATGCATCCGTAGTGTGAAAGTCCCACCATGTCTCTCTTTTCCTATTGTTAAGTTCCCATAAGTTGCATATAGCCTGGAGTAGAGGGCAGTAACAGATGTAGGCGAAGTTCTACATAAAATAACTCACGAGTTAACTCATACACCAGCCTTGAAGGAGTGTACTAGGAGACGCCTAAGGTCGTCTTTTAAGAAAGTCGCTTTGAGTATTTCCAGCTGTTCCAAATGTGTGTGTTTTAGTTGTAGCCAAATGTTCGCCGAACCATAAGTTGTGATAGGAGTAACTTTGAGCTAGAGCTGAACTGAGGTATAGCTGAGTCAGATGTTTGATGTCATTCATAGCCTTGGTGGCGGCACTGAGTCGATCATTTATAGGAAGGGAGAAGACATTACCAGACGTTTGTAATGTGATGCCAAAGTACACTCTCTAATGGTTCACCTGCTGTGTGAAAAATTGCTGGCTTCTCCCCTTTCCTAAAATTCATTGATTTAATCTTGTCTCCGTTGACACAAAGTTCATAGACCGTCGCCCACTCTACTAACAAGTCAAAAGCAGATTGCAGTTCGTCTTGTTAACTCGATGGCAATACTATGTCGTCAGCGTATAGGTCTACTTTCACTGAGACGACGTCTGTGATATCAGTTGTAGCAATAATGAAATACAGTGGACTTAGAGGACCACCTTGCAGTACGCCGGCGGTTTACTCAATTAGGGTTGATATCTTGATTCCATCGCTTACATCGAATACACATTGAAGCAAGTGTATTCTTGATGAGTTCTTAGTGTATTGGTTACCTGCCATTAGTCTTTCGAGTTTCTCCATAATTATTCTCTTCTTATCAAGTCAAAAACCTTATAAAAGTCAATAAAAATGGCATGTAGTTTACCCTGTTGAATTGACAGAGATGACTCATTATCAATGAAATGTCTGAGTTGAACTTCTTCCACACCTGAAGCCAAATTGTGCCTCTAGCAGTTTGGAATCGACCTCCTTGTTCAGGCGTTGATGAGGAACTTCGTTGGTATTTAAACAGTTTATATTCGAGAGCAATCCCTCCGTAGGAGTTAGGATCTTCAGGACTCCTTTTCCTTTATACAACATTTTAACTGTGGAATGGACCCTCTCCAATTTTGAGGGACCATTCCCTGTCTGTACATTCAATTAGAATTTTAACATAGGTAAAACGAATTTAAGATGCTCATTATACAGTATACACGCTTTGCCTTTCTTGGAGCTAAATATAGCAGTTGCTACCTCCTCAGTCGTGAAACATTCTATTTCAAACTCGCCAGATCATATGTCAAATGACCTTCAGAAAGGAGGGAAAGCTTCGACCAAAGACACTCTTGTAGTACGGTACATAATGAACCGCTAGTAATCGCCAACAGTTTTAAATTGTTATATCGTGGGTGATACAAGGTAAATACTTGTTAATATTAATCAACGGTTTATTTAACACTAGTTGATACACAGGGTGGACATAACTTGAGCGGTCCAGAGCGGAACTAGCGTCTACAGTCTGCGGGTGCATATATACGAGTACATAGTAGTTCAAGTATGGAGTGAGGGGATGGTAGGTTCCAGATAGGAATGTCCTGGGCATAGCAACTGGAATGTTCGCGTTATCTCAAGTAAATACACAACATTTCCTCCCTCTTTTAAATGGATGATTTAGGATACTTAATCAGGAGAGAATTCCAATGGTGGTCGGCGCTGGCGAGTACTCCTGCGGGGAATAAAAGGGGTCTGGGAAAAGCTGGTGCCCTGTTGACAGGTGTAGCTGGTGTGGCCGGTGGTGTTTGGACTGTTGCTGGTGTCTCGGTGAAGCGAACTCGTCTCAGGCTCGGTTGCTCGATGGTTGGTTGTAGATCGTTGGCTGATTCTTGATCGTTGTCCAAGTTGGTTTTGCCTTTGTTGGTGCCGGCAAACGATCTGATCTGATCAATGTGGCACTTGAATCGTTTTCCCTGGTAGTTGATCTCGTAGTGAAGGTTACCAGTGCGTGTCACAATTGTTCCAAGGAGCCACTTGTCCAGCTTTATATTGCCAGACAGGAAGTAGACTTTCTATCCAGGTTCCAGAGTGCGGAATGTTGAGTTCATTTCAGCTCGTTATTTTTCTGTAACCTTCGTGTGGACGTCATCAGGTCTAGTCAAGTTGAGTCTCGTGCGGAGATCTCGTCCCAAGAAAAGCTGGTCTGGAGATTGGCCAGTGGTGGAGTGTGGAGCCTTGCGGATTTGACGGAGGAACTCGCTCAGATTGCCGCGGAGTGTTCCCTTAGTTGTCTTCATCGTATAGAGGGCGTCCTTTACTGTTTGAACATAACGTTCAGTTTGGCCATTGGTTGAGGGATGGCATGGTGCTGACAACTTGTGATATTTCACACCAATGTTTCTTAGGAAGGTCTTGAACTCATCTGAGACGTTTGTCGACCGTTGTCCGAGACGACAGTGACTGACACGCCATAGGCCGTGAACAGGTCATCCATGATGGAAATTGTTGCGGCTGATGTTGTTGATGTTATGGGTTTGACCTCGAGCCACTTACTGTAAGCGTTGACAACAATCAGCAGCATGGTGTCAGCCACTGGCTCCGCGTAGTCAATGTGGATCCGTTCCCATGGTGCCTTCGGGTATTCCCAGTGGTGATCTCGGAACTTGGGTGGCGCATGCGCATGAGCTGCACACACGGTGCAAGCCTTGGCGAGAGACTCGCTGTCGTTGTCGATTCCAGGCCAGAACACTAAGGAACGTGCCATGCCTTTCATCTTGACTATCCCCAGGTGAGCTGCGTGCAGGTCGTTGAGGATAGCGTCTCGCAGTGAAGGAGGGACGACAATTCGATGCTCGAACATCAGAAAGTTTACGGCGATGATGTACTTCGCTTCTGGTGCCTTGTAATGCTGGCGAGTGAGGTCTTGCTCTCCCTCGATGATCTGGACAATTTTGCCCAGATGTGGATCTTTCCTGGTCTCACGTGCGATTGCTTCTGCTCTGACTGGTAGTTGTTGCATCTGATGGACTGCAAAAAAAATCAAAATCACCAAAACTGTCTATCTCTTCCTCCTGTGGAGAGAAAGAGTTTCTGATGAGGTTAACTTTTGTTGGCAGGTGAGCTCTGGAGCAGTAATTAGCGTTGGAGTTGGCGTTGGCTTTGGATGTCTTGAAGATGACGTCGTAGTCGAAGTGTTCTAGATAGTCGGCATAATTGGCCATGCGACTGATGCGACTTCTCGGAGTGCAGGATCTATGTGAGAGGCTTGTGATCGGTGATGAGAGTAAAGTGGCGAGCATACAGATAATTAAAAAACTTCTGCACAGCCCACACGATGGCCAGCGCTTCCTTGTCTATCTGAGGATACTTTTGCTCCGTTACTGTCATCGTTCGGCTGGCGTAAGCGATTGGACGTTCTTGCCCGTTGCTGAGTCGGTGTGACAGTACTGCCGGTCTTGCTGGCGTCCGTGGCTAACAGGAGTGGTAACGCTGGGTCATACTGCATGAGTATTTGGGGTGAGGTTAGGGCGTTCTTGATGTCTTTGTATGCCCTGTCACCCTCTGGTGTCCAGATGAGAGAGTCCTTGAGTAGCATGTCCCTAAGTTGTCTGTCTCTGGTGGACAAATCAGGGATGAACGAGCTGTAGTAGGTTGCTTTACAAAAAAAAAAACAGTTGAAGTTCTTCTGGTGTAGTCTGTTTCGGTGCATCACGTACAGCTCGGATGTGTGCATTAGACTTGTGGATGCCTGACGGATCGATTTTGTGGTCAAGGGCTTCCAGGGATGTTTGAGCGAAAACACATTTGGCTCTGTTGAGCTTGAGGTTGTGTTGCAGAAACCGTTCCAGAGTGGTGCTGAGGGCCTGCATCAGATATACAAAGCTATCAGCAAAAACTATACTGTCATCAAAGAAACTTACGACTTTTGGGAGACCTTGCAGGACTGTGTCCATTCGCCGCTGCCAGATAGCGGGGGTGTTAGCTCCTCCATATACTGCTCGCGTTGGCCGGTCAGACCGTGAGTTGGCGTGTTAAGCGTGAGAGCGTGGCTGAACTCATCGTCAACCTCGAGATGACTGTACGCGTCGGTGATATCCAAGTGGCAGAACAGAGTGGCGCCACGCATTCGGTTGAACAGATGTTCCACCTTGGGAATCGGATGTCCATCGATGATGATCCGCGGTTGAGAGTAGGCTTGTCGTTGCCTGTGATCCTCAGTTTGCCGTTCTTCTTGGCGACGACGTGCGTTGTTGATGCCCAATCAGAGTAGTCCATTCTTTTGTAGAAGCCAGATGCAATGTTCTTGTCGATTTCCTTGGCGTAGGCATCGCGGAGGGTAACTGGTACGTCTCGAGCTCGGGCGAAAACAGGTGTGGCTCCAGCCTTCAGGACCTTCCCGGGGGTGTCACTGAACACTTCCTGGTAGCGAGATAGAATGTTGTCGAGCTGCTTCTGTTGTTTCAAGGTCAGAGCCTGCTTGTGGATTGGGTCGGATTTTCTGAAGAGGTGACCAAAGTCGATCTCACGTACAAACTCCGAAATCCACTCTCGGCCAAAGAGCGATTCGACTTCATCGTCAACCACGTAGAGATTCAGGTTCCTGGTTGTGGTTCCGATGGTGGTGCACACTGACGTTTTGCCAATCGATTTGATCGGATGGCCAGTGTAACTGACGAAGTTACGATCGTTTCTCTGCAACACAAAACCTGGTTTGATCATACTTAGCTTTGATTTGCTCATGGTTGATCAGGAGGTGCCGGTGCCGAGTTCCATTTTGACGGTGGTTCCCTCTACGCTGACATCAACCAGTGGCGTAGGTGCTGCGTTGACAGATCGATTTTGCTGAGGTACTCCACGACATCCGGGTTCTCTGCCGGAAGATCTTCTTCGGTCACGTGGTTTGTTGTTCGATGTTTCCTAGATTTCGATCGGCAAACTTTTCCGATGTGACCTTCCTTGCCACACTTCAGGCACTCGGCGTTCAGGAACCTGCACTGACTGTGAGCGTGGGCTTCACCGCACCCTGCACATGTTGATTGGTTGTCCCGGGATGCACTTCGGTTTGCCTGATGTGGCCCTTGGTGCTGCCCGGTTAGGTTGTAAGACCTCTGATTTCGATGAGCTAAATTGCTGCGTGGCGGCTGCTGGTTGCTGTTCTTTCTGGACAGAGGTTTCTCGTATCCAATCTGATTGGTTGATTCAGACTTAGCGGAAGCTGTTTTGACCTCGTCGGCGGTGGTGCGAGTAGCTTCGAGTGCGTGCGCGATTTCATATGCCGCGGTGAAGTTCTCTGGTTTCTTTGCGATAATCTCGTCGCACATTTCTCGTGATTCCAAACCTGCGAGCATTTGTTCAACTAACATGCGATCAAGGAATGTGCCATACTCACAAAACGTTGCAGCCTGCCGCAGTCTTAAGGTGATGCTAGCGATGGTTTCTCTTTGCTTCTGCATTACACTCCGAAATGTGATGCTCTCAGCAAACTTTTTGCGTGTGGTGTCGAAGCGGACTTCCAGTTTAGATTGAATCTCATTGTATGACAGAGTTTCCGGATCATTAGGACTCACCAGGATCTTTAGGGCATCATTATTGAGTTCAGATCCCATGTAAACCCGTGCAAAGTGTGCATGCTGATCCGCGGGTACCATGCTCAGGTTGAGCGCCCAGGTAAAGCGGGTGAAATAGTCGGCTAATGTCGTCCCGTCGGTTGCACGATACGGTTGCATGGTGGACTGTGCGGTCGAGGCTGTGATGACAATGTTGTTCACATTGTTGTCTGTCGGATAGCGTCGGCGATGATTGCCGAGAATTGTTGGAGTTGCTCAGAGGTTAAGTCCGGCATGGTGAAGATGAGTGAAGAATTGTATTTCTAACACGCACTGCGATGAACTTAGTTCGATGCACACACTTGCGTTGAGGTTAGAAAGATCACTCGGTTTAGTATTTCCAATACGCACTGCGATGAACGTAATTCGGTGCAACACTTGCGTTGAGGTTAGAAAGCTCACACGGTGTCTCAACGTTATTTATCTTATCCCACTTCCGACACCACTAAACGGCTTCGGTGGCGTAGTTTGTAGCATGCTGAACTGCTGTGCCCAAGATAGCGGGTTCAAACCCGGCCGAAGTCGTCGGATTTTTAAGAGCGTTAAAAATCCTTCAGTATGCCTTCCTTCGGTGGGGAAGTAAAGCCGGCGGTCCCATGTCATAGATTTATGGCATGTAAAAGATCCTTCGACAGACTAAACTTGTGTGAAGCAAAATTGTTCGGTTAGATTTCGTGGGAACGCTCTATCAAAGTTCCAACGTTCACCACTAGGTATCATTGATATCTGGCAGCGAAAATTGGAACTACTTGAAATTGAACGGAACTTGTAGCTCACCCTAAGGGTGTCCGCTGGAAGCAGATACAGACTCAGGCGAGCCGAACATGTCCTCGGACACTCCCGGCACACAAAGCCATACGATAAATAAATCCAACACCACTGTTATATCGTGGGAGATTCAAGATAAATAACACACACTTGTTAATATTAATTAACGGTTTATTTAACACTAGTTGATGCACACGGTGGACGTAACTTGGGCGGTCCAGAGCGGAACTAGCACCTACAGTCTGCGGGTGCATATATACATGTATGGAGTGAGGGGATGGAAGGTTCTAGATTAGAATGTTCCAGATTGGAATGTTCTGGGCATAGCAACTAGAATGTTCGCGTGATCTCAAGTAAATACACTTCAGACTACGGGCATGGAACAAGTATTACTTCTCCATGCTACGGGCACGTCCTTCAGTAATCCCCTAGAATAAAGAGCGGCAGCAGCTACGAGAGCACTGCCATCGTAATGTACAGGCCGTAAGGCTCCTACTGTGACGTCACGCCTAGGGTCGTTATAGTCGCAGCAGCAGTCAGATAGCTCCCTTCACACGCAGTCTCTTCAAACCTAATATAAATTACGCTCCCGCTTCAAGACGTAGAAAAATAGCAATGCTATTTAGGGCTGATTGGTACTTCCATCCGTTACCACTACATACGCCTAATTATCGCTCCGCTTGTTCGAATCCGGCCGATGTAGCTGGCTGGCATTTTGAGATTGAACAAAATGGTACATTGCCGGTACATTTACTAGGACGTTGAAACACACAAACAGGGCTAAATTGCAGTATTTTGACGTCGAGAATAAGATCTTTTCTTGGCCATTTTTTCGTTGTTCACCGCTTTGAAAAGGTTTATGGTAGATGCCTGAGAAAACCCCACATCACTCTTGGCTATTCAACAGATCACGTCCTAAACTGCTCGTAGATAACAAAGCACAATGTAACCTATATCTAACTGTAATCAATGCACAGGCCACCCTCAAGGTGACTTAAACAAGGCCTATCCTAACAGCGCTTATTTTCTATTACTCAATCTAACTTGTCTCTTGCATCAGGAATTTACAATGGGTTGTAATTCTGAAATCAGGTATCAATAACCTACAGTACATACACCAGGTGCTAACAATCCCATTAATGTAAATACAGAAGCCTTCACAAATGCTGCCACGAAAACATTACCATATTCACATGAGGTTGATCGAGAGACCATTCTCACAAATAATGTAACTTGGACTGACTTCAGTAGATACTGAATACTGGATATCGCTTCTCTGATTTACGTACGGTAAGTAACTTAACCTCACCAATATCATATTAGAAATGTTTCCAGTCCTAGCATAGGCTGCAGTTTGGGAACTTCTTACAATAATTGAAACCATATTAACTAACAACCTACCATCAAGGCGATTAGCTCTTCTCTCCCGAAGAAGGGTATCTTACTTTCTGGGAAATGTTAACACACACTCTTGTATTCCCCGTAATGTACCTACCAATAATTTCTAGAAATGTTGTGTATGCATTGCTTTCTTAAATTGTCGTAGTGGGGAAGGAGAAGCAAGCCACATTATCATTTCTTTCATAATACCGGTAGTTGCTATAAACAAACTTTTGACATACCTGCGACCTGGAAAGGAGGTTTCCTGAACTAACAACATTTTATTATCATCCAAAAGCCTTGTATGAGTCGAAATAATAAGTGATATAGGCCTAGAGGTCTTAACTAAAACATAACCTTCTGTGTGATGACAAACATGCAACGCAAAATTTGCGTAGATACAATAACCTACCTACAAAATGAACATTTGTTTCAGAAAATAAATAATCCTCATTCTAGATGACGTAAGTAGAAGCGTTCTCAAGTATCACTTTTCACGCGGATACTCATCCATAAAAGATATAAACAACACAGCACAAAGTAAAATGGTCGCCATCTCTATCCCCTACCGATCAGCTGATCAATCGTTACGAGTCGCTGCATGATGGCCTGTACACTACGATGGCAGTGACGAGAGCCACCTACAAGATACAAAACCTAACGCTATGTTCCTTGTCCTCGGCAATGATGCTCTTGCACTCAGCTCTCTCCCATCGTAATATATGGCTTAGAAATAATTTGGGAGCATCTTAAAAACAGAGATCTTGAAAGGATAGAGAGAGTAAAATCACGCTTCATCAAATGCGTTTTACAAGTAGCGAAGTCAGCACTATAAAGAATAGCATATAAACTCGCCAGTTAAACATTTTACATTCAAGATTTCGGACTGAGGCTACAACTGCCATCTACTAGCCAACTAACGCATACACGCATCTTCTAAAACAGAGAGAAAATAAAAGAAAGAAAATCAACCCGGAATTTTACGCCTCAGATTCCATGATAGAGAGGAGTTGGACCAAAGAAAACTAAACCCAGAGACATCTCGTAACACGGCTTGCTATCCATGGTTTTCATCATAGGATATGCATTGTGAAATCTTTCTACATACACAACGACAACTGAGAGGGCTAGTTTCAAACCCAGCAATCTCCATCTTTGATGATTTTGAACCAGAGGCCAAAAACTGTTGCACTAATTTCCCCTACATTTTGAAAGCGTTCTTCTGTTTCTACCACTTATTTGGACCAATAAGTGTACATTTTCTGACACACTTTTGAAGTAATCCCTGTTGATATGATGTAATATGCACTTATAATATGGAAATTGCTGACTTTGAAGTAATAATATGGAGATTGCTGGGTTTGATGTAACTTAATAGGATGTGGAGACTGCACACTTCGACTTGAAGAAGCATGGAAACATGAAGGTTTTATGGATATTACTTCATTTTAATCACTAATTGTACCAATTATGAATAATACAATCACTTAGATGAGCACTGTGCTTGGCAAGAACTTTACATTTTGTATTTCAGAATTTTCAGACTAACAAAGGAACACAAATTAAAAATGAAACTTCAGGAACACCTTGTTACATGCGACTTTTGTCCTTTTTCTTTAAATACGCAGGACTACGTCTTCCTTCACAGGTTCACACAAAGGATTATCATATTCCGCAGGAACTGATTCTTCTGTTCTTGACAGCACCTCTTCGTAGTACAGTAACTCCTTAAGATGTCTCCACTGCTCTCCATAGTGTGTTTTCAGTAGGTTCTCAACGTTTTTTAGTCTTTCAGGATCCACTTTCCTGAGATTTCCTAGTGTGATGACCTCAGGAATTATATCAGCTACAGAACAGTTCTTTTTAGTTAGGCATCACCAACAACCAATGTCGCTCTTGTAAAACTGTTCACCTCTAACTGTTATTTCTTCTTTATTTTTTATGACGCGTCAGAAGTATGCGCTTTGAAGTTGAGATCATGAAATTCCAGGATCCTGTTTGCTTAAGTTAAGTACTAGCCTCCTTATGTCAGTCCAACATTTGGAAGTCCGATGCTGCTTTAAATAAAGTGGTGGTGTTATTCATGATTTCTAGATAACCTTCAGGATTGGGTATCACTTCCTGTCGTGTGAAAGCCTTCTCTAAAATTCCAAATACCCTATCAGGAGGAATGAAAGAATGTCCTCTAACAGGGAAGTAAAGCTCAAGTTCGGTGATATTGTCCGGTGCTGTCACTATCCACTTCATGCACATTGAGAGAAGGACTTTATTTTTATTTTGTCCGCCGCATCCATCAGCCACTAGTCTGACTTTACTGAATGCGGACGTATATATAGCCTGCAAGCAATGATACAAAGCAGAGGATACCTGGTTAGCTCCTTTGGGAAACTGGTCTTCAGTCCAGACGTAACTGAAACAGTTTCTAGGTGTGAGATGAGCTTGTGATGGACCACTGTAAAATTGTGCAAATAGATCTGTCTGCTGTAATAAGCCTGTTGATCTGCTACCTTTGGCAGTACCAAATGATTTTGCAAATCAAACAAAAGTATAAGTAAATCCGGATCAGTGCATCTCAGAGCTTCATAAAATGCTTGAGCTCTCAACTTATGAACCCTTCTAGCAGTCATTAAGTTATTCTTCTTCCTGAGATCTGTTTCTCTCCTTAACTGTTCTCCAAACGAGATACATGTCGAGCACATGTCTCTTCAATGACCACCTAATCCCAGGTTGAATTTTAATGCAAATATATTCCGAAAGATAGATTTATATACAACTAAATTTTCTGCACTTTGAGAATTGTACATTGTCCAGAACTTAGTGATATTGGGATTGGACGATAAGTACTTCCACGCACTCGAACCTCTGCAATAATGTGATTCCACACACACCAGAGACGACAGAAAGTTGATGACAGCATTTCTGCGGTCCACAAACTTTCCTGTCTTTCTATCACCACCTCGTGTTTCTACGGGATTGCTTCCACTCACTCCACACTTTTGTTTTGCAACGAATTCTACCTTTGATATTGTTATTTGAAGTATTTTCAAAAACGTTAGTTGACAAACTTGAAAAGGTACACCTTCCTTCCGTTTGACATAATACTTGGTTTGGTGTGTCTTGGACTGATGGCGTTCATTTTTCGGCCTTCTGCGTTTAACAGGAGTGAGAACAATGTTTCTCGGTAAAAAAGTTATCCTGGTCAATTTTCTTCTTACTGGCGTAAAATAATGTGTGGAACTTTAGAATATCAGCCATCCTCAGCTTGGGGCACTGTAGTTGCTTTGTATTGTAATTGCAAAAGGGGTACTCTGGTGATCCAATTGGTGAATACCTGTCAAAATATTCAACAATAATTAATGTTCTATTATGTAATGAATTTTAATATAATGCAAATTAAATGATTACGTTTACATGCTATTTTGTAGGAGTATATGGCAGGAGAAAGACGTCTGGGTGTATATGCAATATACATGTTTAATACGAACTGAACGACAAGGTTACATACAGGCATATATATACAAAAACAGACAAAAGAATCAACGAGAACATTCTCGTAACTAGAACCGCCACCAATGGCGTTGCGCTTCCTAGCGCTGAATTTAAACCATAGATCACCTATTGGGTTACATATTTCTAACACACCCAATTAAACCAATAGCTGATCTAGAATGTAATACACATTTGTCAACCAGACTTCAATCATAGAGTACCCTACATAAACATAATACAATTCCAGAAAACATTTTTTGAACACAATGTATACTTAAAATACTAATTAACAATTCAATCCCATTCCTTGGATATAATACACATGTTTTGGTTTAGGTAAAGGTTTGGTGAGAATATCTGCAATCTTTTCTTGTGTGGACAAATAGTGCAATGAAATGATTCTCTCTTGAACCTTTTCCCTAATGAAATGATGTTTAGTGTTGATGTGTTAAGTGCGCCTTTGAAAAACAGGATTTTTTGCAATTTTCGGGGCACTTTGACTGTCATTATACAACACACACTGCAAATCACATTCACCTTTAACAAATTCAATTTTATTGGACCTTGATTAGAACTAATCAAATCAAACATCAGATTCTTAAGATAAACTGTTTCCTTCGCAGCCTCTGACAAAGCTACATACTCAGCCTCTGTCGATGAGATAGCAACTGAGCTCTGCTTGCGAGCTTCCCATGATATGGCAGCATTAGCGAGCTTGAAAAGATAACCAGTATAGGACTTACTATCACTATCTGTGGAATAACTGGCATCTGCAAACCCTACCAAATCTAAACCAGTGCTCTTAAAAATGAGTCCTTGGTTTATCGTACCTTTAAGATACCGAAGTACCCTTTTGGCTGCAAGCCAATGCTCCTCACTGTAGCAAGAATTAAACTGACTTAAATATGACAATGCATAGGCAATATCTGGTCTAGTACACACAATCAAATACATAAGTGAACCTATCAGCTGCTGATAAGGTTTATCATCCACGTTGTTGGCTTTAGACAATTTCATATTGACTTCCATAAGAGTGCCGATAGGATTAACATCAGTCATCTCAAACTTATTGAGCAGATTCTTTATGAACTGCGTCTGAGAAATTTTGAGTATATTGTTATCTGTGACCCTTTCTAATTGCATTCCAAGAACCTGAGCAGCAGGTCCAAGATCTTTCATCATGAAATTTTGTTTTAAGACATCTTTTAGTTTACTAACTTCCTGTGGATTATTGTGGAACACAAGGAAATCATCAAAGTACAGAGCAACAAGAATTACAGCATTGCCGATACTCTTTCTGTAAACACATGCCTCATTATGACTGTTTGTGTAGCCCGAAGCAGACAGCCTTTCTGTGCCACATATGTGCAGCCTGCTTTAGTCCATAAATGGCCTTTTTGAGCAAACAAACCTGGTCTTCCTTTCCCTTCACCTGGAAGCCCTCTGGCTGACTCAAATATTTCCTCCTGTAACTCTCCATTGAGAAAAGCAGTCTCAATGTCTAGATGATCAATCTGTAAATTTAATTCAACCGTTAAAGCAAACAACATTCTGAGTGTGCCATGCCGCACAACTGGTGAGAATGTCTCAACAAAGCCAATGCCAAATTGCTGTGTAAAGCCCGTTGCAACCAAACTTGCTTTATATTTTACAACATCACCATTTATATTAAGCTTAGCTGTAAACACCCACTTATTCTCTACAATGTTTTTACCTTCTGGCTTAGGAACTAAAACCCACGCCTTATTAACCATCATGGAATCCATTTCGCACTTCATGGCTTTATGCCATTCCTTAGAGTAAGGCTTCACTTACTGTGCATGGTTCATTTCGATCAGAACAATGAGTGTAATGCAGAATGTAATAAGGATATTTCTCGCTGGGGGTAGTGCGCGCTTCCTCATTGTGCTGTGATGGATTATCTTGATGATCAGGCTCAACTTCAACCTCTTCATTATGCTGTGGAGCTGGATCTGGAACATCCCTATCACATGCAGTCAATAGTGGTTTACTGACTCAGTGGTTAGGGGTATTATTGTATTCCCTGGTACTACTGGAGAATCTGTTAGAGCAGAGAAAGACATCTCATCAAAAATCACATCTCTCGCTGTGATTAATTCATGGGTTACTGGATGCAGGAGCCCACCAGTGGCGTACCGATGGGGGGGTCAGGGTTAACCCCCCCCCCCCCGAGATATTCCTTTACTTGAATCTATATATTGTCCCATCTATCACCTGTTTACGGCATCGCTCGTTAGGCGTCTTAACTCCCGCATACACCTTAGGTGTAGTCACGTTCCTCACTTAATAAATGCCCTGCACTCTACTCGCAGTGTTGGAGCTACCCATGGATCAGTTTTGCTGTTGAAGTGTGCGATCGGTAAGTCTTTTCACGTCGCTTCGGGTTGCTTTAATTGTGTGTGCCCGTTTCCTTATAGATAATTCAGTAAAAGAGGAGTTTCTGCAATTTATTCCAATTAATTATACAGATAAAATAATCAAGATAGGCAGATTTTGAGAGCCAATAGCAATTGCAGTAGGAACACGGAGAGCAAAACATTATTTTTCTCTCACGATATCAATATTTTAAGCAACCACGCCACTATGGTCATGATTATACCACTGCATCGTTTCAGTCTCAATATTTAGTTACTGTTGTCCATATTTTTTAGAATTTATTTTCAATTTTTTGTTGTGTCGAAAAAATGAGACCTAAAATATTTTTCATGCAAAGAGAACGGTTATTTAATTGTTGTTTTTATGAATATTAATCAAAGTATCATTTTAATTATGATGATGACTGTCGTTTTAAGGGGCGGAACAGCAAGGTCATCTGTCCCTGTAATACCGGTAATATACACAATTACCCCATTATATTAATGACACCCCCCCCCAGAAGGAAATCCTGCGTACGCCACTGCTGCCCACATGCGTTTGCCGCAAGCTGCACCTTGCATCATAGTGAGTGCACTCTCATTCAGAGTGCTGTTCATGTGTTCTGCAGTTCCCTTTTGCTCTGGTATGTACCTTACTGGTAGCTTATGCTTGATGCCACGCTGTTTGAAAAACTCATCCATAGCTTTATTACAATACTCCCCACCATTGTCAGAGCGTATGACCTTGATTTTCCTTTCACACTCAATTTCAACAGAATTAGCAAATTGTTGAAAGATTTCTCTTACCTCACTTTTCTTTTTTAGAAAAAAGACAAAAACCTTCCTCATATGGTCATCGATGAAGGTGAGAAAATATCTGGCACCTCTCCAGGATTCCTCAGGCATCGGTCCACACAGGTCACTGTGCAACAGGTCCAGTCGGTTCTTGGCACGATGCTTGGTGGTCTTGAAGTGCTGTCGAGCTTGTTTCCCTTCTATTCATGGAACACAGAGCTGCATTTCACCCAAAAAATCAATACCGGTAGCCAAACCACTTTTAAAAAGTCCATCCCCACGTGATTGAGACGGCCTAACCTTTTGTGCCACAATTCTCTAGAATTAGAACTTTTTGAACAAACACTTTTAGCATCACTTAAACAAGACACTGCCGATGCATTTGCACTTACAGAACCTGAGTTATTTAAGATATAAAGTCCATTTGACTCTTCAATCAATAATTGCACATCACCTGTAACTTGACAGTCACTGGCTTGAAACAATTTACATCCTTCTTCATCAAAAACAATTACATGACCCTTTTTAACAATACTGTTCATTATATAGTTTACAATCGTTTGCTACGGTGACTTCATATCCAACCTCCATTTTATCATCAAAATTTGACATCCAATCCACTCTACCAGTCATGTGTTTGGAGGCTGCGGAGTCCATGTACCATCTGTCTGCTGAGTGGGTATCAACTCCAAGTGCTGTGAGCAGAGCCCTACCCTTCTTCTTTTCTTCTTTCTTCTCCAGTGGCTTGGCATCTGCTTGATGTTCTGCTGTCTTGTTTTGGTGTTTGCAATCTTGTTTCCAGTGGCCAGTTTTGCGGCAGTTCCAACAGAATGGTTTCTTGGGTTTAGTATTCTTGAATCCACTCCTGTTAGTGTAGAGTGCTGTTTCTTTACTGGAGCTGCGTTTGTCTTCCTGTAGCAGTTTACATTTCACAAAGTCACTAGTCAACTCTACGCCTGAATTTTCCAATGCCATAATCATAGATTCATAGTCATCAGGTAGTCCCTGCAAGAGCAAGGCATCTAGAAATTCATCATCAAGTGGTTTTTAACTGCTGCTAGCCGCTGGGAGAACCCCAAAACTGTGGTGACATATTCTTCCATAGTCTTGAATTGTTCAAGCTTGGTGGAACACAGTTGGCGAAGAATTCTTGTGTGCCTGTTGGCGCCTTTATCTTCATATGCCATCTCGAGCGAATTCCATGCTGCTTTCGCCGTTTTTGCTTCCATGACGTACGGAAAAACACTCTTTTCCACCATAAGGTTAATCTTGCACAAAGCACGTTCGTCGCGCCGTACCTTAATCTCTGCGCCCGTTTTATCATCTTCTGAATAACCAGATATGCACTTCCAAATATCATCGTGCATAAGATAATTCTTCATCTGGAAACGCCAGTCATTGTAGTTTTCTCTCCCCTTCAGTTTCTCGAAGTTATACAGAGAACCGGTGCTGGATTCCGCCATGATGCACACACTTATTTCACGCGATCAGAGTTTTGTTAATTCAAATAGAATCACACTGGTTAGAAAACTATACACTCGTCAATGATCCTGCTGGTCCCATAACCTGTAGGAGTATATGGCAGGAGAAAGACGTCTGGGCGTATATGCAGTATACATGTTTAATACGAACTGAACAACAAGGTTACATACAGGCGTATATATACAAAAACAGACAAAAGAATCAACGGGAACATTCTCGTAACTAGAACCGCCACCAATGGCGTTGCGCTTCCTGGCGCTGAATTTAAACCATAGATCACCTGTTGGGTTACATATTTCTAACATATTTAACGTTTAGTTGAAACAATGACTGCTACTAACCCTAGCCTTTTGGCAACATTTCTTTTCCATCTATCAGGTTGATGAATCCGTTTCCTAGCTTTACTTAGTAATACAGGAGAAACTACGGAACAGTACGTAGCACTGGTGTCCATTCTTAATTACTGAATACAAGAATTATTAATTAAACTAACAACAAACTCCAGTGGTACCGGTATGTTCTTATTTTCTTCTTGGTACGGTAGTGGTCATAGTAAACTCTTTACCCAATTGCTACTGTGCAGTGGTATGTATCATTGCGTAACCGTCGACTACCGATTGAAGGCGTAAGACCAGTGAGTAGCGGGCAATCGCAAACAAGAGTATGACGCAACTCAGAGAGATAAATATGAGGAAAACATAGGAATAGAGACGAGGACACAAATGGTATTTAACTCTTCACACCTAAGTGATCCACCTTGGTGACTCACTACACATAGACACACATGACCGGGTCACTAATATGGATCATCGGAAAAGATTACCCATTCAAATCTTTAAATCAATATTGTCGAAAAATGCTACGATGTTACTAACCAGTAGAATTGTAGGCGTATGTACTAATGTGGCAACATTTAAAGGAAGTACATAACCTAAATCATATAACGCTCGCAACATTAAGGCACGTTGATAGTCATATTGTGGACATTGAAAGAGAATATGATGTAAGGAATCCTCCATTTGTAGAGACGAACACATAGGATCATCACGTCGTTTTATGCAGAATAAATACACCGGCGTTAATGCATGGTTAAAACGTAGACGAATGATTGTAATGATATGTCGTCGTGTGTATTTCCCTCCCTGAAACCATGGTTTGCTTAAAATAGTCGGTTGTATCCCAAAATAGTGTTTGGCCTTAATTCTTGCATAGTTAGTCCACGTGACTTGCCAGTCATCCTGTATCGTCGAACGAATTATAGAACGCAAATCAGACATTGGTAAGGCTATGTTGTAAGCTTTGCCTTTGCCATTAGCAGCATTTTTAGCGAGGTTATCCGCTATTTCGTTACCCTCAATATGAGAATGGCCGGGTACCCACGTGATACTGACTTCAAAACCCTCCGTTTGTAAAGTATACAATTGTTGCACTATCTGACATAAAAACCAATGATCGGCCTCTAGAATATTTTGAAGTGCTTGCACTACACTCATTGAGTCGGTACAAATTAAAGAATGACGAATGGCATGTTTTTTTAATATAAAAGCACGTCTGACGGATGGCAAAAATTTCGGCTGTAAATATCGTGACGTCTGGGGGTAAAGTATACTGAAATGAGATATGTAAATCCGGAGCAAAGAAGGCTGCTCCCACACGAGACGGGTTAACCATTTTAGAACCATCTGTATAAAAATGATGCAGGAGATCAAAGGATTCGTTATCTCGCGAAAAAATACGAGGAATGATTACGGGATGATGTTTAAAGGACTGATATGCTTGGGGTAAGGAATTCTGAAGAATATGAGGTTGAAAATACGTTGCAGCATACGGAATTGTATATATCGGTAACCGCATGACTCTTAGTATATTATGGCGGTAAAGTTGAAGCATGGAATATGCGGTTAGTAAAGCTGGACGAGAATCTGTGGGCAATAATTGACGCGTATAATATTCCTCCAATAATTGTAATTTAGGGACGATAGGTGATGTTGTTAGCATCATTTTTTGTAGCAGGTACATACATGCAAGATATCTACGCCGATGATATAGTGACATTTCTCCGGTTTCAACTAAAAGGGCTCCTGAGGGGGTTGATTTAAGCGCACCTATAATTATACGCAAGGCAGAAAACTGTATTCTATCTAACCGGAGGAGCCTGATGCTGGACATTGAATCAAAAAAAGGAATTGTAATCCAGCACAGAACGAATGATGTTACGATAAACCGTTAATAATGATTCTGGGTCCGCCCCCCAGTTTCGCCGAGTGAGTGACTTTAGAACATTAATTTTGCTGGCGAGATGACTCTGAAGGTATTGTGTATGTATCTCCCATTGCATTTTTCTGTCAATGTAAATCCCTAAGTATTTTACACTCGTCACCACCGGAATTTGACCTTGACGGTATAATATAGGAAAACTGTCATAAATTCGTTTGTGAGTAAAGATCATCGCAGCGTTTTTTCCGACAGATGTTTCAAATCCGTATTGATGTAACCAGTCATGAGCATGAGATAAGGCGTGGTATATATCCCTACGACATGCGGAAAAATCTTCTCTCGTGCAATATATTAGAATGTCATCCGCATATTGAAGAATGCGAGCGTGCGGTAATATGACTGTTTCTAGAGTACGAGTGTAAATTAAGTATAAAAGCCCGCTTAGAATGTCTCCTTGCGGAACACCATAAGAAGTATGTCGAAAATCAAAGACACCGGCTGGGGAGTTTAAAGTTATGTGACGGTGACATAGCATATTATGTATTAAGCACCTGAAGGGAAGGGGAAATTTTAGATCCCTCATAAGTTGAATAAGAAGATATGGATCAACAGAATCATATGCATTTTTAGATCAAGGAACACCGCTACTGCGTGCATTTTCTTTCCTTTTGCTAGTAGTAGATCAGTAAAGAATATATTTAAGGGGTCAGATGTACCAAGATTTTTTCTAAATGCAAATTGGGTTTTCGGAAACAGGTTATAATATTCTAGGCACCATTGAAGCCGTCGGAGAAGAATGTGTTGAAAGAATTTTCGGAAACAAGATCCAAGTTGGATACCGCGGTAACTACTCGGTAATCGTGAATCTTTCATAGGTTTGAGAATCGGTACAGTTTGAAAAACATTCCGATTCTCCGGGAAGATCCCTGTGCGTAAGATGGAATCATATAGTTGGAAGAATGATACCCTGAGCGTTTACTGGAAATCGAGCTATCATTTTATAAGTCACTCCATCAATCCCTGGGCTGGATGATTTTTTGTGACGAAATGTGTGACGTATTTCGCTACTTGTAATAGGCTGCATTAAACTGGAAAAACGGTCCAGCGAACCAGAGGTACAAGATGTAGGCAAGCGAATAACTAGATCCGGTGTCCAAGTATGATACAGGGCATGGTATCCCTGCTCCGAAAGTTGAGAGGAGCATGGAATAGTACGAGTATTAGAGAAATGTTTAATCGCCGTCCAAATACTGTTTATGGACGTAGTACTGCTTAATTGGGTAATGTATAATTTCCACGCTTCACGTCGTTTATGATTAAATACACGTTGGATTTGCGCAGTGAGACTTTTGTATCTCAAATAAGATGTTGAAGAGCCATAATGTCGAAAAGCTTTTAAACCCGCCTTGCGCCGTCTTACCAGCTGTCCGCATTCTTGATCCCACCATGAGGGTAAGGCACCACGATTATTCGGAGGACCTGTCTTTGTAATTAAAGGGTGATATATATTAAAATATGCTCGGATATTCTGTAATAAAAAGGTATAACTGTTACTAGGCACCTGTGAATGCTGAGAAAGCCTATCCTCTAAAAAGCGAGAAAACAACTCATAATCAAAATGTCGTAAATTTCTCTTAACCTTAAATACGTTTTTGGGATATGTCGGGTACGCGAGACATCATAGTCTATTATAATTGGATAATGATCGCTTTGATGCGTATCCTTCAGGGTTTTCCATGTCAACTTATGAGATAAGTCTAAAGTAGTGACACTTAAATCCACCGCGCTTTGGGGACTATTTGGTGGGGTAATGCGCGTGGGTTATCCATCATTTAATAGATGTAGGTGTAATTCCTGTATAGCTGCAGCGATGTGACGTCCTTTCGGATTAATTATGCCACTGCCCCACAAGGCGTGATGTGCATTAAAATCCCCCACTGTAAGATGTTTAGAAAATTGTTGTATGAACCGGAAATATGCATTCCATTGCCGACGGGAACCTTGTATACCCGGGTGACAATAAATATGACTTACATGGAGATCTTGCACAAGGAACGTGTGATGATAAGTGTGAGGAATATAGAATTGATTAGAGAGGGGAGTGTATCGTAAGTTATTTTTGAATAGCGTCATGATGCCACGATATCCTGGACCATCCTGACGTTCAACCTGATAGTTGGGAATCAAAAAGTTATACGGGGAACGAAGCCATGTTTCTTGTAGGAATATGATATCCGGATCATACTCCTTGATTAAATGCAGGAATTCATGCTTTTTATTTAAAATACTTCGGCAATTCCACTGGAGGAGTAACATATAGCTAGAGCCCTGCGTGGGTAGACAAAACGTTATCCGCATCCGTCCCACATCAGCACGACTGTTATCCGCATCCGCCCCGCATCCGCACGACTGTTATCCGCATCCTCCCCGCATCCGCATGACTTATCCGCAATCACCCCACATCCACGCGACTTTTATCCACAAGTTTGTTATCCGAATCTACTGGCATTACAATAATATTTGCAAGGTAATCATGCGCATGGATTGGGAAATTATGCGCATGGTATGAGTGTTGGAAAGCCATACTAATGTTGAAACTTCTCCCCACTTCCCTTATTTTCTTCCCGTCATCCCTAATTGCACGTAGAGCTTTCTGCACATTTTCTGCTGGGTAGGAGTTTTTCTCCATTTTCCGCGTATAATTTCTTGTTATCTGGGGAACAAACACGAAATATTTTGCCATTAATGTCGCGTTGTATTTACTTGTATCATATAAATGTTCTGCGCACCATTACCCCACTCTGCTTTTAAAACGTAACTCACTGAATCCCGGTAAACTAATCTATTATATTGAAAAATAAATACATGCAAAACCACGGTAAAAACTACATTTAATTTTAAATAATAATTGAATCACAACTGTAGGCTTACCATCTTATTTGCTGGCTACAGAAAATAACATGCAACGTGTTAAGTTTCTTCATCCAAGCCTGACGGTTATCACATAGCAACTGACATCATGCTGACTGTCCATATCTGATATGTACGATGACAGCTTGAGGGTAGCAGTGAACTGAGTTGCTAGTTGTACTACCAACTCGAAAAACATAGGTGCGCACGATTACCCGCTGCGCACAATTACCCAACTTTCCCCATGATATTCAACAAGTTCGGATTGTATTCTAAAAACTATCCGCAAATTTACTCCAAACATTATCCGCAGATTATCCGCTATCCGCAAAGCCATGCAAAGCATATCCGCATGGTGAAAAATGTTGCGGATATCCGCGGGTTTAACCGCGGATATCCGCATCCGCGCAGGGCTTTACATATAGCACGCATCAAAATTAGTCCACTGTAGGACTACTACTAACTAGAGTATTATACTTTGTGGAAGGAGGATTGGGAAGCAATGGTACAATTTTTTCGCATAGAAGCTCCATTGAGCGTTGTGCCCTAATAATTCTTGTAATTTCTGAAAATCATCCATGATGGCATGCGACGGATCCCGCGAAGTGCCAGGTATTTGAGAAGACCGTTTCTTCGAAACTTCCTCACTCATGGTGGCGGGATGCAAAGCCACTGCCAGACGGTTGCTTTAAGATATCTAAATAGGCCCGTCGGTCGTAACCTATGGGATTCACCACTTTCGGCTTTGGGGACACTAGTTCTGTATACTTCCGTTTTCTCGGCGGATCCTCCTGACGCGTAACATTTAACTGCTCTAAGGTCGGAAATTGCTGCGGGAGGGTAAGAGGATTGAACGGTACACTGTAGTTAGCCTGAATGACTTCATGGTACGATTTATTATCGGTACACATTTGGCGTTTTATGGACTTCTGTTTTTCGAGTTCAGCGCAGCGGCCGGATGGTTTTCACCACAATTAGCACATTTTGAAAGAGTCTCCTTACATGTATCCGTCAAATGGCCTTGCGCACATTTACCGCAAACTGGGGAGCGAGCCTGACAGTGCAGTTTTACATGCCCGTATCTTTGACAGTTCAGACATCTAATGGGGGAAAATATGAATAATGTTACTTCTAGTAGCACGTTAAAAAATAGATACACACTCCGGTAGCCGCTGTGTTTCAAAGAAAATTTTCACTGTTCCTGTAGGAAGGGATTCCAACTTGTCATTGATCACCTTTTTCCTAAAAAAAAAAAAACGTTGTACCCTAACGATTGGAAAAGGCGAATCAATATATTTTAAAATTTCCTTAAGTGTTAATGATGTGTTTATGCCCCTAATTAGACCAACACGTTGGACGTTAGCGGACGGGATAAAGGCGACCAAGTGTTTTGCTGGTAATAAGGGATTTTGTAAGAATGAATTAGCTTCTATCGCCTTGTGAAATTGTACCTGAACACGATTGCGTCCTTTGCGTTGAATATTCTTAATACCCGCGATCTTATTTTCGAAAAATACCTTGCCTTATGCCATAGGATGTAAATTGCCAATATGTTGATCTCCCTCTCCTTGCACAAACACCGTGTATGGCCCTATGTGATGGTCATAATACCGATTGTTATTTGGCAATGGCTGTCGTTTGGAAATAACTGGAGATGTTTCAATAATGGTAGTTGTTGGAGATGATCCTCCGACACTACAAGCATGCATTCAACGGACGCTACACCCTCATATTCCACATGTTCTAGTTCGTCCGGTGGTCGACCCATCTGACTACCATCACTTTCTGACGACATGTTGAATAGTTATCTTATATAAAAAAAAATTAAAAGTCTGTATGTATGTATGTGGGTATGTATGTGGATCTGTTCCGTATACAAATCTACACCGTTCCACCAATCTCAACCAAATTTTGCATACACATAGTTTAGGACCCAGAAGGAACCGCTGGCTACATGAATTTTCGATAGTCTTTCTCATTCTTCTGATTTCGGCCCTTTTGCACTCAAGCACAGGCTAATCAAATCATAAAATATACTCATGAAGGAATGGCAAGACAGATAGTTTCCATGGCAACATAGCTCAAGTCGCGACACGGCCGACTGGATGCCATTTGCGCTCTGCACTGCCGGTATAGAAAATGAGGATCTTTACTTGAAATCCCGTTAGTTACTCAACTACTCACATAGCACTGTCAACCGAGTTTAGCATAACAAAGACTTGACACTATCTTCTACTATATATTTGTCAAATACCACTCACTCACTCACTCATTCATCACGAAATCTCAGAAACCACCAAACGGATTGGAATGAAATTTGGTATGCAGCTTCCCCAAAGGCCGCAAATGCCCACTAAGAGCGGATTTTAGGATATTCAGGTTCTAAAGGGGGTGTTAAGGGGTTAGACCTGCATTTCATTGAATAGCAATATCTCCCGATTTGTTTCATTGGGGGATGTGATACTCGGCACATAAACTCATCATTAAAAATAAGAAGACACGAGTCGGAGGGTTTTTCGATGTGGTGTATATTATGAGGTGAAAGGGGTGAAAAGTGGGGATTGAAAGATTCCTAACGGAGTGTGTATCTCTTAAACGACATAGGCGAGGAGTTTGAAACTCAGCGGGAAAAAATCAGCATAAAAATAAGTAAATATGTGTTTGACCGTTTTATCATAAATCCAATTTAAGGGGCCCATGGGGAGGGGTGAAATTCTGGGGGGGGGGGGAGAAACAGGAAAGAAAGTATCCTAACTGATTGACTGACTGACTCATCAAACTCAGGGGAGAAAAACTGCTTTAAAGTAAGTAAATAGCTGTTCGACAGTTTTTTCATAAATCAAATTTAAGGGGTTCATGGGGAGGGGTGAAATTCTGAAAAAAGAAAATTGAAAGAAAATGTCCTGACTCACTCACTCACTCACTCACCCACTCATCATCGCCCAGCCAAAATTATTGAAGTTAGAAACATGACAGTTTGGGGATATGTTCATTGTATGTCAAAACCGTCTACTAAGGGAGAATTTTCGGATATTCAGGTTCTAAAGGGGTCTTAATGGGGTTAAACCTGCATTTCATTGAATAACAATATCTCCCGATTGTTTTCATTGGGGGATGTGATACACTGCATATAAACTCATCATTAAAAAGTAAGAAGACACGTGTCTGAGGGTTTTTCGATGTAGTGTATATTATGAGCTGAAAGGGGTCAAAAGTAGGGATTGAAAGATTCCTAACGGAGCGTGTATCTCTTAAACGACATAGGCGGGGAGTTTGAAACTCAGCGGGAAAAAATCAGCATAAAAAAAAAATGTGTTTGACCGTTTTTTCATAAATCCAATTAAAGGGGCCCATGGGGAGGGGTGAAATTCTGGGGGGGGGGACAGGAAAGAAAGTGTCCTAACTGATTGACTGACTCACTCATCAAACTCAGGGGGAAAAACTGCCTTAAAATAAGTAAATAGCTGTTCGACAGGTTTTTTTATCAATCAAATTGAAGGGGTTCATTGGGAGGGGTGAAATTCTGAAGGAAAAAAATGAAAGAAAGTATCCTGACTCATTCACTCACTCATCATCGCCCAGCCAAAAATATTGAAGTTGGAAACATGGCATTTTGGTGATATGTTCGTTGTATGTCAGAACCGTACACTAAGGGAGGATTTTTGGATATTCACTCTCCAAAGGGGTCTTAAGGGGGTTAAACCAGCATTTCATTGAATAACAATGTCTCACGAGTGGTTTCATTTGTGGATGTGATACTCGGCATATGAACTAATCATTAAAAATAAGCATACATGTGTCTAAGGGTTTTTCGATATGGTGTATTATTATGAGGTGAAAGGGGTGAAAATTGGGGGTTGAAGGATTCCTAACGGAGCGTGGAGGCCTATCTCTTAAACGACATAGGCGAGAAATTTGAAACGCAGCGAAAAAAAATCAGCTAAAAAATAAGTAAACCGGTGTTCGACCGTTTTTTCATAAATTAATTTAAGGGGCCAATGGGGTGGGGTGAAATTCTGGGGGAAAAAGGAGAGAAAGTGTCCTAACTGACTGACTAACTCACTCACCCACCCAAGTCAGGGGAAAAAGACAGCTTAAAAAATAAGTTAATAGGCGTTCAAGCGTTATTTCATCAATTCAATTTAAGGGGCCCATGGGGAGGGGTGAAATTCTGGTAAAAATAATTGAAAGAAAATGTCCTGTCTGACTCACTCACTCATCACGCCCAGCGAAAACTATTAAAGTTGGAAAAATGTAATTTTGGGAATATTTTCGCTGTATATCGAAAACGTCAACTAAGGAATGATTTTTGTTTATGCGGGTTTTAAAGAGATGTTAAGGGGGTAAACGTGCATTTCATTGAATAACGATATCTCATGAGTTGTTTCTTTGGGGATGTGATATTCGGTATATAAACTAATCATTAAAAATAATCAGACATATGTCTAAGGGTTTATCGATGTGGTGTATATTATGAGGTGATAGGGGTGAAAATTGGGGATTGAGGCATACTTAACGGAGCGTGTATCTCTTAAACGACATAGGCGAGAAGTTTGAAATTCGGCGGAAATCAATCAGCTTAAAAGTAAGGGGCCCTTGGAGAGGGGTGAAATTCTGGGGGGGGGAAACAGGAAAGAAAGTGTCCTAACTGATTGACTCACTTACTCACTCATAAAACTCAGACGGAAAACAGCTTTAAATAAGTAAATAGGTGTTCGACCGTTTGTTTCATAAATCAAATTTAAGGGGTTCATGGGGAGGGGTGAAATTATCAAAAATAAATGAAAGGAAATGTCCTGACTGACTCACTCACTCATCATCGCCCAGCCAAAATTATTGAAGTTAGAAACATGAAATTTTGGGGATATGTTCGTTGTATGTCGAAAACGTCCACTAAGGAAAGAGTTTTGAATATTCAGGTTCTAAAAGGGTGTTAAGGGGGTAAACGTGCATTTCATTGAATAACAATATCTCACGAGTGGTTTCATTTGGGGATGTGATACTTGGCATATATACTAATCATTAAAAATAAGCTGACACATGTCTAATGGTTTTTCGATATAGTGTCTATTATGAGGTGAAAGGGATGAAAAGTGGGGGTTGAAAGATTCCTAACGGAGCGTGTATCTCTTAAACGACATAGGCGAGGAGTTTGAAACTCGGAGGAAATCAATCAGCTTAAAAGTAAATAAATAAATAAAATAAATAGGTGTTCGACCGTTTTTTTATAAATCAAATTTGAGGGGCCTATGGGGAGGGGTGAAATTCTGGAAGAAAAACGTCCCCTAAGGAAGGCTTTATGGATGTTCACTCTCATCGACCAACCCAAACTATTAAAGTTAGAAGAATGATATTTTGGGGATATGTTTGTTGTGTGTCGAAAACGTCTACTAAGGAGGGATTTTTGGATATTCAGGTTCTAAAGGGGTGTTAATGGGGTTAAACCTACAATTCATTGAATAACAATATGACACGACTATGACGCGAGCGAAGCGAAGCTATAAATGAGATGATGTGTCTGTGTATTACTCAATCACGCAAGTACCACTGGTAAGATTTACATGAATTTTACATGGAAGTAGCTGATTTACCTGGTTAACAAATAAGTTACTTTTGATTTCAATACTTTGCACTATTTAAGGCTGGCGACCATCTAAGAAATAGTAAACTTTTGATGGTATATACGAGGTTTAAAATTACATTTTCTATCCGAAAGGTATCTTCAACCGTAAGCGAGTAAAACCTAAATTTCTGCTATTAAACACGGTCAACGCCGAGCGGTGTAGTTGGACAAAATGTTCCATCCTTAATCTCCCTCTGCGCAGCACCTCGCCTATCCCCTGTTTTAACTGTCACCTTCACATTTTAATTTATTTATGACGCGTAGCGAAGCACGGGTACTTCAGCTAGTCCCCTATAAATAAGGGGGTACTAACCTGATAAAGCACTAACGAGACACTAACACTCTAAACAAAATAACAGGCCACAAATCCTACGTCCACTCAACACACAAAAGCACGTTCTCTACACCCGAAACCACTCACTGCACAGATGCACACCGTATGGAGGTTAGGATACGAATACCGGTATCTGTTTGTTTTAGACTCGAGCGGGGGGAAAATATGCGCCGTGGGTGCGTTCAGTGCGTTGATGACTGTCCGCGTAGGAATTCTAACTTAGGATCTCCGTACGCTGAAGACTCCCGTTCTTGTGATCCTAGCCCGCTTGTCAGATCTCCCATAGTGTCTGTTATTTCAAACGCATGCTAATCAAACTATTTTACTTTTAAAACTAATGAAACCACAACTAATAATCAAGACCAACAACAGCATTGTATTTTATTAAACTGACGAACGAAACACAATTATTGACCCAAGCAATTGACTTTTAAGCACTCATGCCTGTGGATAATGAGGATGTGAAACAATAAGGTACACAATGTTTCTTTCACGATTGTGTTTCAAGGAAGGAGTTTTTATTTTATATTTATTTTAAGAATATTCATGATTCTGTGCAATGTAAGCAAAGGAAATTATTTTTCCAAAGTTGTAGCCTTTATGCATAAATTACAGATTTCCAAATTGCCAATATAGCAAAGTGGTGATCTTTAAAAATATCTGCGAAAATAATTCTGTTACTTTGACATCGATTTGTATATGTGAAAAAAATATGTTTAACTAGAGAAATACACAATTATATGTTGATATAAGAAGTCTGTTATTTTTTTCTGCTGCTGCTGTTTGGTATTCTGTGCAGCGCATGGCGTAAACTTGGTTGGTATTTCTGGTTCTACATCGGAAGCGGGAAGGGGTTGATATGTCAATACCTGCTATACCCAAAACATAACTCCTAAGAAGAAGAAGCAGAAGAAGAAGAAGATATGTCTAAGGTCATTTTGCGATAGGGGATGAAGCAAATTTATATTCTGATGAGGGTTTTTTGGACACCATTCAAGGGTATTTGTACGTTAAGTTGTATCATGAAGTAATGTAATCTTGGGGAAAACTTTCTCAGAATCGTGTTGCAGAATGCCATTGAGAAGACGGAATATTATATTATTTTCATGAAGTCCATTTCTCCCTTATAAATAACTTATGACGTTTCAGTGATCTTCGTCGAAAGTAATTTTTTATGTGTCGGTATGTACTGTAGATCCAGATTTGTGATATTCTGGATCTAGGCCTATGATATGTATATTCGCTATTTAAGATTAGATATTGGTCCATCTTGACTAGTTTGATTGAGTAGACGTTCTCTAGTTAGGTTTACTTGGAGATCATTGCCTTCCGTCGGATCGATGCGATGGAGCGAATTAAGTATATTAGGCATTACTCTTCAAAGATAGGGACTGTGATAGCATACATGGTCCAGTATGGTTGCATCACTCACTGTGCGGTCGAATATTTGGCCGATTTTGTTGTGGCAAGTGACTTTCAATAATTTATCGTTGAGTTATGAAGGACCTTTTACCTCTTTTTTAAATATTTCTGTTAATACATTCTGCCTTCGTGTTTAATTTCAGTGTACTGGCCCTTCAATGGAACCAACAATCTTCTCTAATAATGTGCTGTTGACAGAGCATGTAACTCCAAGGCTGCAGAAGGTAGAAAGAGGTGATATTGTAATTGCTAGATCACCTTCAAATCCTAGACAGCATATCTGCAAGAGAGTTACTGGGATTCCTGGAGATAAAATGAAGACAGGATTTTCATATCATGTGGTAAGAAGTTGTTCAAGATGTGCAGAACAAGGTAACACTGAATGAGACATCATTGTTGGTGGCTTCGGTGGCGTAGTTGGTAGCATACAAAGCTGTGCATGGAGGAAAGAATAAGAGGAGATGCCCTGAGCTCGTATGAGTGAAGCCAAGCGCTGCAACCAAAGTGGGCGTAACCGTAACTCGTATTCGGTGTTCTGTGACTTGCACGAGGCATTGTGCATGGCTAAACTTTATTTTGGCCCTGGTTTCTATCACGCTCCGGTTATGCAGCTTTGGAAACGTAATAACAGTAGTGATAAGTTATTTAAAAAAACTCTTCAATTCTCATCTCAGCATGTGTAGGCCTACCCTATATACCAAAAAAATAAAAATCATTCCTCTGGAAATCCCAAATTATCAAACGGCCGGCGGTCAATAATTAGGGTAGGCCAACGTAATTAATCAATTCGAGGCTAATCGTCAAGTTTCTACCCCCCACGAAGAAAATACCGTACGGTACCGAAACGTATAGGCTATACCGTATATTTGTGCAAATATGCGTCCTTTTTAAATTGTTCTGTTTATTAATTTTGAGATTCGTATTCTTGAATATCAAAATGTGTACGACCAATGTGAGAGTGGCTGTGCTCGAAATTAGGCCTAAAAACTGATGAATGCCTCAACACCAATAAGAACATAAAACTCAATTTGGTGTAAATACCGTCATTAGTTTGGCATCATTAATTCCCAAGATGTTCCTTCTTTGGTATAACTCGCATCTTCAGACACCTGTATTCAATTTAATCAGTGTTTCAGCGTATTATTACGTTTCGCCGCGTCTTAATTACAAAACCAGCCTTGCAGAGGTGCTCTCATATTTAGATTTAAATTGGCTTTTAAAACGATAACGCAGCTTATATGTGCCAAGTACCGTGATGTACAGAGTGTATTCTGCCTATCCAAGAAAAAATCTTGACTTGTCATTGCAGTTTTATGTCACTAAAATCCATTACTAGTTGGAGTGGTTTACGGCTTTAAGCATAGGGACAGCCATTTTCTTGGCTTCAGCAGGTTGCGCTAGGCAGCGCAGCGAAGGCATCTCCTTCCTTTCTTTCCTCCATGAAGCTGTGCCCAAGATCAAAGGTTCAAACCCGGTAAAGTCGTCTGATTTTTTAAGAGCGTTAAAAATCCTTCGGAGGGGAAGTAAAGCCGGCAGGCCCATGTCATAGATTTATGGGCATGTAAAAGAACCTTCCACTAACTATGACTAATAATAAACAAAGTTTTTTATGGTTCTGCCTAGTCAATACTTGTTTTATAACTATGACTGTGTAAAGCTAAAATGTGTAGGTTAGATATGATGAACGTTCTTCACCAGGTGCTGGTTGTGATGGCATCTAGCAGCCAAGTTCACAGTTAAGTGTCGTTGACAGTAGAATTTGGTAGTAAAAGTAAGAACTACTTGAAATTGATCGCCTGCAGTCCTTACCTGTATTACAGATCACCCACACTAATACAGCCATCACAATTAACACCGGTTATCAGACAGATTCTACATACACTCAAAGTATACGGGGCTACATGACCAAGTTCTCGCAACCCCTAAACCAACCATTCTGACATCGTGTCACAATAACATTTCATTAATTCTGCAGAGTAGGAGAACATGCCTTTTCGTAACTTTTAACAAGGTATTGAAAATATAGTATTTATGATTTACAAACCGTTCTCGGAGTTGTTGGGAGTCGTTTCACAATTTCAATTACCACTGCTGCACCGGAAATAATTACCTTTAACGTTTAAAGTATTATTGGTCGTGTTCATATGAACAAGGTCGGCCATTTTCCATTCACCCCGGACACTACGTCATACCCACGTGGCACGTTGCCAACATGAATAATGAAATAATATGCAAAACCATTGGGCTGGATAAAGATTATTGATGCGTGATTTCCCCACTGTGGATGACAAACACCAGGGGGGTTATCCATTAGCTAATGCGGCCCTCCGCGTTATCAATCCACCATTGGTCTGGACGAAAATATTGGTCTAGGTAAAACCATTGGTCTGCCACATGCGATATAGTTCTGAATGCGTGAGGTTGGCATTATGGACTCCTTCACAAACATGGCAGTCGGGGCAGAAATTTCAACTATATAAGTCTTGCTCCTATTAGGGCGGGATGGTGGGTCTACGGCAGCGGACGAGTGAACATCTATTACTATTGTCCGTCCAGAGTTAAGAGTGTACTACGGGCTCTTATGGTACAAGCGTTGCCACGCCTAGCGAGTGTAGAAGGGCAGCTATTGTACAGCACTCCACACGAGTAGTACAGCCCGCTGCCGGACTGAGTATCAGCAAGCTCCTCATCCCGACGGAATTTCGATCCTTCGCGCCATTATAATCTGCAACCTTTTACTATAATTCCCGTAAGAATGACAGAATTTGGTTGAACAGTTTTTAATAAAGATAAAGACTGAGTTATTCCCTTTAGGAGTGGGGGATCCGAGGATAGTAATTGATTTACATAACAATGCTTAGAACGGATTATAAATACTGCGACAATTTACTATTTATTTACATTGGAATTTTAGTTACGCACGGTATGGCTATGACAAAACAATTGAAATGACATGAAAGCTAACGTGAGTCATCCGTTAGATACGGATCAAGTAAAACGTAATATGGTAATATATTCTCCAAGGTCAGCCTAGGTCAGTGACAGGATACAAATCATCTGTCGCAACGAAACCTACACGGATCCCAGTGAGTCACTTTCATCTGCAGAGGCGAAAAGAGTACCCGGAAATAACAAGTAATTTTGTTATCATACTTCACATATTATTACACGCCTAGATGAAATATTTTCTTTACAAGTTGCTTTACTTCGCACCGACACAGTTAGGTCTTACGGCGACGAAGGGACAGGAAAGGGCTAGGGGTGGGAAGGAAGTGGCCGTGACCGTAATTAAGGTACAGCCCCAGCATTTGCCTAGTGTGACAAATGGGAAACCACGGAAAACCATCTTCACGGCTGCCGACAGTGGGGTTCGAACCCACTATCTCCCGAATATTGGATACTGGCGACTGCAGCTATCGAGCTCGGTATAAATTGATGAAAGAAAGTAATCAAAAAATTCAGTGGCGTACATTGGACAATTAATGGCAAATACTACAGACTGATGTGGGAAATTTGCGACAATCTGTTCTTTAAAATATTTCTCAAAACTATAATTATCCATTTCATAATGAGCCTTAGCAGTTTATTTTACACAAAACTACAAGCTTCTCATTCGGCACAAATCGCGTAATTTAACTGCATGAAAGTTCTGTTACGCACATTATTGCAGGTGAGTAGTTAATAATAACAATAATATAATATCATGGGTTTTTCAAAAACGTACAGCCGCACTTTTCTCCTGATTCTTGCTCTTTATATAATTGTAAACGTTACAAACTATCTGTCGTTCTCTGCGCCTTAAAATTTCCCCGGGTTTACGTTTCGCAAACGGAACATCAGCCATATATTATTTAATGCCACTTATACCTAAATCACAATTATTTTTATATTACACAAAACGATCCTTACACTCCAACACTGTTTCAAATATCTTCGAGAGATCTGGACTCGTGCGTTCAGTGGAGAGCTAAGGCACGTACTACAGCGCGCGCGCTGTTCCATCCAGCGCGCAGACACCGCTGTCATATACATTACAAAATCATGTTGCATATCAAGAATGTAAGAATTACATATCATTAAATGAATGCTGCGGATCATGTACTCTCCACCCATGATCATTAACCTATTAAATAACATAGCGAAAATCCAGTTTTAAAGACTTCGAAGTCATCAGTTCTGGGGGAGTCCGCTAAATGTAAAAGCCCATAAGAACCCGTAGTTCACTCTTAACTCTGGACGGACAATATATCATCTCCAGATACCATTTCTACAGTTATTTTGGCCAATTTCATTACTTACAATGTTTTAAACACATGTTCTCCTTCTCTGCAGCGCCACCTAAATTGGCAGTACTAGTGAAGTCGAAGGGGATAATAAAGAACTGTGATTCAGTGCTTCAGATATTTCTGGCGATGAACTGGATAATGCTCCTGCATGGTACTCGGGCAATGATGGACGCATAACCTGGTACATCCATTGCCCACAATACGTTGCAAAAACCAGACACAAGAACCTTGTTCGACACCCTCCTGGAGTAAAATATGAGGCAAAAACTATGACTTACCACGGTGAGGAGTGGAGATTATTTTTCCTCCAGAAACTTTTCAAGAAATTGTGAACTGCACTAACATACAAATGTCAAAATTGCATGAAAAGTATGCACGAGAAGGGGACACTCGAAACACTGATTGTGAAGAAATAACTGTGTTATTTGGCATATTCTATCTCTCTGGCGTTTTAAAGGTTTCTCATGTGAATGCAGAAGACTATTGGGCAATCTCTGCCTTATTTTTTTTCTAGTAGTTCCCACTACTGTCAATCCTTTTTTCAGCAAGTCTAAAGCCAGGGAAACCGATGAAAAATAATTATCCACAGTGGAGTTCCTTCCAGTATTCTTAAGAGGAAATGCTAGTTTGACAACCTCTGCAGGCTTGTTCACAACAGAGTAAGGTCCAACGGATTGCTTTCCCTTATAAACTTCTTTTTTGAATGTATGCTTAATAAATGAGAGCATACGCAAGGGAACATATTTAGGTGCCATATTTAGACTGCTCTGATTTAGGATGTTTAAGTTAATTATTCTTATTGGTCTGGCAAAATTAAAGTTCTTTTTTTTTGAAAATATATATTAGATGCTTTACGGAAACAAAAAAATGTATTACCGTCCCTTTTAAAACAATTATTTGTGTATAAAACTTGTAATTACGAAGGTGAGCGTAAATCCCACCCGCGACCACTGCCGAGTTAAGTACTGAAATAAGCCAATTACCTTTTCAAATAATGAAAAATAAATCAGAAAATGATGTAGCAAGGTAAAGGCACCAATGGTCATCATGTTAAGACAGATTTAGTCAAGAAATTATATACACCCTACACATTTTGGTAAATTTAATCAACAAAAGCACTGTACCTAACCTCAAATTCTACTCAAACACTAGGAAAGTCCAAATATCGAAGATATTCGTTTTAGGGAAAATTACGTATTTAAAAAAAAAGTGTGTTTTTGCGCCAGTGATCGGCATGATGTATTTGGATTTTTCCTATATTCGTCACCCGTTTGCACCAATTGCCGTCACATTGTTAATTTTCCTTGTCTACTCTATATAATGCATTTCTGTCAATTGTTGCGTAAGACCTCGATTTATCGACTTGGAGGCCAACATTTACGAATAAAACAGTACCAGTAATTATGTTTCTTAATAAAAAATGAAATATTAAAAAAAAAAAAAGAGGCATCGGGAAGCGGGAATGGTGGGTAGAAGACATTCGAGCATGAAAATATCGTAATTCTGCTCTAAACAAGTGAGACCACGGCATAACAGCCCGGAAAATGTCCATTCGCCGAGGCCTAACACCAATTGTTGCCAAAAGTTTCAAAAAATCCTTCATCTTCAGTGCAGTATTTTCGCTATTAGCAACCCTCTGAATTCGCCACTCATGTACATTTTTCTTCCAGGCAGTCTTTAGTGGCTTAAAAACCCCTACATCCGTGGGTTGAAGTACGTGTGTGGCATTAGATAGTAAAGGGACCAAAACAATTCCATGATCCTCACAAAATTTACTAGTATGTATGGACAAGTGTGAGAAGTGCCCGTCTTTGAATAGAATGCCAGGGAGAGGAATCTCCTTCTCAACCAATCCAGGAAGAAATATGTTATGAGAAATTCGTAAAACACTTCCCCCGTCATCCACCCATTTGGCGATTTGCCAATGCCCCAGTGTGTGCTGGCATTGCGGCAATGATGTCTTGCGGCAGACGTTAATACTTGAACACTACAAGGGAAGGAGAAATATCGCCGTGGGCATTGCCTGTTACAAGTACCGTCAAGCATTCTTTCTCATCCGAATTCACTTGCTGATATATTGTCTTGTTACCCCCGTTCGCCAGCACTTTGTTACCTTTCAGATTGAGAAAAAAAAAAGTCTCGGCAGCGTTGAACAGTCGCCGAGGGTCTGACAAAATAGACTGGAAGTAGTTTTCCACTAAATTGCTGTCGACTTCTGAAACCCAGGTTTTATTTTGATGTTCTGTTATTGCAGCACGGCTTACTGTTATATTTTGAGGGGTTCGTAAAAGATAGACCTGGATTTCTTTTTAGGAAAGATTCACGCCATTTCCTTCTTGGCCACCATCTTTGAAAGGAAAGTCCCTCTTCAATTCTTGTGTGAGGCACTGGACGCTATTTTGCAAATCGTCCTTTGTTACCGGGACCCCGCTTTTCGTAGTGAGATTACCCATTGAACTAGCATAGCCTCATCTTCCTTTGTTAAAATGGAACTTAGCCCCATTTTCCTCTCTCTAGGAGATTTTCCTTTAATTTTGTCCGAGAGGGTGTTTCTCGGAACGCCATTCCTCTCCGCGGCCTTTTTAATACTCATGCCGTCCTCCACAACGGCCTTAATAGCAGCTTCCATTTGGTCTAGGCTATATCATAATTCAGAACTGTGTGTTTTGACATATTGCCTGGGGCAGATGACCTCGTAGTTCCACCCCTTAAAACAACAATAACTAACTAACATATTGCCTGAAAGCAAAAATTAAAAAATCCTCTGTAGCACGCCTAGCCAAAAAACCCTAGGCCTACTGAGGTGCGGCCGTCGAGAAGAGAGACCTACGTAATAATAACAACACACTGTAAATGTTTATTGGTTGCAAAACGTTAACACAAACCTTAACATTATCGTGCACTAGTGTTCGTCAGCTATGACAACTACTGGACACGATGATCAAATGATAATTTAATTAATACAGGGTGCTTTAGAGCTACATTATTAGTATATTGCCGCTGTTAGTTAGGTCTTACAAGCAGAAATAACAATGTGCCATTTTTCGTCACAAATGACGAGCATTGGTAAAGTGCGTTTTTTAAAATCCAGTGTTCGTCACCGGCATTTCTAACAAAACTAGGCATGTGAGCACGAAATAACAAATCACATATGTTACAGAAACAATTACCAATTACATCACGCACTTGTAACATTTTAAAATGTCGGAACATAACACGCATGCACATAATTAACTCGTGTGCGTACTTAGCACATGCGAGAAGCAAATGGCGTGTCAAGACAGCTCAGCTCGCAGGAGATGATTGACGCTGGGAATCACCTATTACATCGCACGCATGATCTCGCAAAGTTGCTCCTTATCGGCAAGGCAGGCATGACGCATCTCGTAAGACTTTGTGCGTTGTGAAAGACCCGTTGACATGCTTATTTTTTGTATTTATATACGAGAGTGATGACGACTGGATCAGTGACGAAAACCGGTACAGTTACCCTAATATATGTTTACTCCTCCGCTGATCATTACCCACCCACCAACCCCTCTATTGATCACGACAAAATTCCAGCTGTGTCCGCCATTATGTGCGTGAATCATCGTCAAATACAGTATTGCCAAACATGCGTTTACAGTACTACTATAGAATTTGTTAAATCCAGACCAACGGTTTTTGCCTAGACCAATAATTTCTGTCTAGGTAGTGAGGGCCTTGCTAGCTACACCCCTGGTTTTTGTCGCACAGAGAGTAGTCGCACACCAATAATCTTCATTTCCAAGCTGGGCTGCGATTTTGTCACTCACCTTGGGGTAGTCGCACACCAATAATCTTGACCTAGTGTGATGTATTTTGTATCACACATGTTGGCAACAGTGTGTACGCCTTGTTGACAGTTGAATGAGACCTCATGTGCCATTGAACATGGCTGCCACTGATAAAAGAGCCTGTCTGTTAGGTAGTCAGCCCGAAGGCTGGTTGGATCCTCAAAAAGTATCGCCAATAGGTTATGTAGGTAGATGCTCATAAAAACCCAAGCAGCAGTATATTGAGGCATACTATGCAAGATGAGGAGTGAGGTAGTTTGCCATTGCTTTCCTCAGATAAAAGAGCAATAAATAAAAACACATATTTACATATTTTACAAATATTTCTGATGCAGTCGTGACCAGGGTTTCTAATGAATTGTTAATGTCCTCCAGAAGATGAATCGAGGTATGTAAAAGCCACGATGACGTCTGATGCAAGTGTAAAAGCCACGATGATATCTCATTCAGAATTAATCACAATGTTTGTACAACTTTAAAGATTAAAAATTGTTCGTAAATAAAAATATAGGCCTACTTTAATGCTGGGAACTTGTGTACTATACAGGGCACATCTCCATGAAAATCGTAAGACTTTGTTGTAAGAATAGGTGATATGACTTAAAGGAAGGAGTTAAACTTTTTGATGTTACGAGGTACTGGCATTATTGCATTTTTCAGTAGTGCAAGTATGATTGCGTTTGGTGTGAGATTGAACTTGCAGCACTTGTTACGATTCATGGAGATGCTTCATATTGTTGGGATTTATCAAAGGTGTGCCAAGCTAGTACAGGAAATGCGGTGTTAAGGCCTTACATCTAAAAACAAACCTAACCTGGGGCTTGTGTCTCAGACGCCCTTGCTTATAGATGAACAATATTTTTTTGTTCAGACATTGGTCTAACCCAGTAAGTTAGCAACCGGTGGATTTGCCCAAACAGTGGTCGGCTCAACTTTCGCAGAACCGGCACTTATCGTATTTAAAAAACCTTAATTATCATGAGTATAAGGAGGACCCTACGACAAAATCATTCAAAATTTAAAAGGAAATTGTCATATTCACAAATATTACAAGTCAGGTTAATACTCTCTGCACATGCGTCACAGATACCGACGGAAATCAAGCCATGTAGCCAATCCAGTACAGTAGAACTAAATACACTGAAACATGCATCGGCCGATTTTATGTTCGTTCGTAGTAGACCCTTGTTGTAAAAACAAAAGCCAAAAAGTGTGAATGCATGCCTCTTCATTGGTACACAATGGACCAAGAAATTAACAAAATGATCTATTTTTACACTAAAAATAATATTGTAAAAGGACAATGCACATGCCAGATCGTGAACAAAACTTTCCAAAACTCGGCCTTCTAACAATATCACTGAATTGCCTACAATGCCGCGTGATTATGCCATTACAGCTGCGATTAATGTAACTTTCTTACACATATTGATAGCTTTGAAGCCATTTTCCAGTGTTGCCTTATTGACAATTGACGTTGATCATTGGTGTCACCCAGATATGATCCAACCCAGTTATTTACTACGAGTGACATTGCCCACAGCAGCATTCTATACTCTGTATTTCAAATGATAGAACGTGAAGGGTATGGTTTTACCCGTTTAACATTTGATTGCCACTGAGCTGGCTGCGCCAGTGTTTGTTGTTGATTGTAGTGTAACGTATTTTTCGAGGGGTTTTTATGCCACTGGCATAAGTCAGTAGGAAGCCATTCTATATTTATTTACGCGGCAAATTGTTCAGCCAAGAGAATTTTTCATGTTAATTTATTATAATTATTATTAAGATATTTTCGGAGCATTTTATAAAAAATTATAAGCATACAGATAGGTTTTCTATGTCTTAGAAAACACTATCAAGCAAATTATTACGAACGACAATATCATAGAAAATTATGTGATTACGGAATTTTACAGAGTTTCGTCAGTTAGGATATTATGAGAGACATGACTCACTGGGAATTCAAATACAGGCTGATTCTTGTCTAGAAGTATTATGCAAGCGGGGTTGCAGCGTCCAGAAAAGGTGGATAGTTGGAACGGAAATAGACTTCATCATCCGCCCGCCGTGTGTAATGAGCCAGAGAAGGGGAAGTAGAGCGTGGGGAGCAGCCAATCAGTGGAGCCCACGTAAGCTGGAAGTCTGCAACGAGGTGGGGAGCCGACTTGTGGATATATCGTTCGGCGCGCCGTGGAACGAGGACAATCTGTGTAGAACTTGCCGAGTATGGTTGCACGCGGGAGTCGCTCCGATGTTCCGTGGAACGAGGACAATCTGTGTAGAACTTGCCGAGTATGGTTGCACGCGGGAGTCGCTCCGATGTTCCGTGGAACGAGGACAATCTGTGAAAGACTTGACTAGTTCGGTTGCAAGTGTGTGTCGCTCCGATGTTCCGTGGAGTGGAGAACTATCTGTTTAAAACTTAACCAGTTTGGTTGTACGAGGGTATGGCTCCGTTGTTAGGACCATAAAGCCACCAAATCTACAAGTATATCATCAAATATCGACGGAGATGACGACGTCCAGGAGACTGTGGGAAGCACACAGCATCATCCAGTACGAGGGAAATGCTTTGGCAATTTCCAGTGGTAAGCGCGAATGACGCAGAAATACGCAATCTCTCATTTCTCTTTGTTTTATATTTCATATTTCAGTAACTTCATAGCTTGGGAATAAGAGTAAAATCAATAATTTATCAGACTCCGTTTTCACGTAATTTTCTATCGGTAATATTAAAATCTCAACACTCCAATTTAAATTTTAAACTTATTATTATTAATTTTGCTATTCTTGTTTTATATAATAAATTCATTTCTTTTACAATGCAATCTTTGCTTTCGGTAGGTAGCATTAGATATAGACCAATTCCTTCTCCTGATACAATTGTTTGTTGGGTTAATGATCATATCATACCACGATCTGAGTGAATAGAGTCTTGAAGGTGTTCTGCCAGAGCTAGACGTTGTTAAATACAAATTTAGATTTCAACATTGCGTTGAGGTCTTGGCGCCCATTAAAACAACATAGCTTAGGCAAAGGTAAACAGTTACATTTATCTCCCAACAGTTAGGGGCAGTCAAACGGTTACACTTGTCGTTCAACGTGTGGGCTAGCAAATCCGCTACTCTTGTCGCCGACAACTTGGGGCTGAAAACCTAATAACATTTGTGGAAGGAGAAGGGTATATATTTCTGTGCCTGTATTTTGGGGGTTATTTGTCTGTATCAGTGTATATCATTATGGGGGATGAGAAAGAAAGACAGATGAGGTTACGTAGTGGTCATCAACTGGAGAGTGATGATACGAGCAGTATGTCGAGTGATGCTAGTACCGGGGTAGCGGAGGTAAATCACGATACTGAAACAGGGAGTGTAGGCGGCCTACCAGAATTAAAAACTTTACTTCTCGAGTTCATGTATCAGAACAGAGTTAGTAGTGATGCCTTAAATGCAAAATTAGAACAAAACAGGAGGGAAAATAAAGAAAGTACAGACGCTTTAAATGCTAAACTGGAACAAAACAACGCTAAATTAGAACAAAACAGTAGGGAAAATAAAGAGAGTAATAGGGAATTGAGAGATAGTTTAAACGCCAAATTAGAACAAAACAGTAGGGAAAATAAAGAAAGTACAGATGCCTTAAACTCCAGATTAGAACAAAACAGTAAGGAAAATAGAGAGAGTACTGAAACTTTAAATGCTAAATTAGAACAAAACAGTAGGGAAATGAGTGACAAATTCGAACTGATTAGAGGTGAGATCAGGGGGGTGATGGAAGAAAAGGCTAAAGAGATTATTGCAGATGTAGACAGAAAATTAAGAAAAGTACAGGAGGAGTTTGAAATTAGAATCAGTACACAGGCTGAAAATTTAAAAGAACTAGTGCAACTGGAAACACAGCAGGTCAAAAAGCAATTGGGGGGAGAAATTGCCAAAATTCAGGTAGCTACTAAAGAGGTTAAGGAACAGCTGGGGGGGTAGAATTGAGAAAGTCCACTCACAAATAGTTGCAGAAGTAAATGATTTAAGAGAGAGTAATAGAGAGAGCATTAGCAAGATTGAGGAGAAACAAGCAAAGCTATATGATAAAGTAGAAGAATCAGAAGGAAACATTAAATTAACAGTAAACAGTATTGAGAGGAAGGCTGAGGAGAAAATCGCAGAATTAGAGTTAAAATTAAAAGCTAGGATCAGGCAAGAAAATAGTCAGAATAGGCCAGTTTTTGTGAATAGCACACACAGGGAGGTAGAACTGGGTAAGTTCAGCAATCGACAGGGGTGCCCAATGGAGTTCATAAACACTATAGAAAATAAATTCGGGGAGAGGTTGGAAAATGGTAGTATTGAGTGGTGCCAGGTAGTTGAAATTTTAGAACAAGTGTTTGTGGGGGAAATGAGGAATTGGTTTGCTGTCTACAGAGACAAGTTTACTGATATCAATGATTTTAAAATGAAATTCTGTGAAAAGTTCTGGAATGAGGTTATTCAGTCGCAGCATCGTGAGGGAGTAGTGTGTGGTAAATATAACCCTAAAGGAAGCTCCACCATGACCGAATACTTTTTAGGGCAGGTCATCATCATCATCTTGAGAAGTTTCCAACCGCTGGTCGGGTCTGCTTGGAACATAAGCCTCTCCATCGTTTCCTGTCCATCCACCATCTCTCGTCATTTACTGTGTCCCAGCACACTCCTCTTTCCTCCACACTCTTCTTAACTCCTTTTGCCCATCTGTCCCTTGGTCTTCCCCTTGGCCTCCTTCCCGTCATTTCCATTCCAAACATCTTCTTCGGTATCCTCTCCTCTTGCATCCTCCTCACATGTCCATACCATTGTAGCCTAGATCGCTCTATTCCATTTTGCAATGGTTCCTCTCTTACCATCTCCCTGACTCTCTCATTCCTTACTCTGTCCATTCTTGTCACTCCTACCCTACTCCTCTGGAACTTCATCTCCACTGCTCGTATTTTATTCTTGTCCCTTTCCTTCATCACCCATGTTTCTGAACCATACGTCAAAATTGGCACAAAGTAGGTCTTGTAGATGATTCCTTTACATTTTTGTGGTACATCTTTATTCCATATCATCCCCCTAACACTCTTGAAAAATCCATCTGCGCACCTTCCCCTCTCATTTATTTCCATCCTATTGCCTCCCTTTTCTTCAATTATGCTTCCCAAGTACTTGAAGCATTCTACTTTCTGCAACTGCTGTCCTCCAAGTGTTATGCCCATATCCAGTCTGTTCTTCTTCCTCGTTGTGATGACCACTTCACTCTTTTGTGCTGAAAACTTCATCCCATATGATAACACTACCTTCTCCCACTCATCTAATTGCTCTTGTACTTCTTGCTCATCCTCTCCCCATACCAGAAGGTCATCAGCAAACAACATTGCCTTCATTTTCCTTTCCCCAATGCTATTTACCACTTTTCGTATGATTTCATCCATCACCACTATAAATAACAGGGGTGAGAGGGCACTTCCCTGTTTCAGACCACTCTCCAGTTGAAACCATTCCGTTCTCTCTCTTCCCACCTTTACACAGCTTTTGCTTCCCTCGTACATTGCTTTCACTCTTGCCACTGTCTCCTTGTTCACTGCTTTTGCTCTCATTGCTTCCCATACCTTGTTTCTATTAATACTATCATATGCTTTCTCAATATCCAAGAAGGTCATCACCAGATCTTTCCCATATTCATAATGGTGTTCTTGTAGCTGTCTTACTGCAAAGATGAGGTCAACTGTTGATCTTCCTGGCCTGAATCCATACTGTTCTTCCCTCAGCCCATCTTCAACTTCTGTCCGAATTCTTCTCTCCAGTACCTTCTCAAATATTTTGGCGCAGTGGCACATGAGTGTAATTCCCCTGTAGTTCTTGCATTCCTTCCTACTTCCCTTTTTAAATATGGGTATTATTATCCCTCTTTTCCAGTCCTCTGGTATTTTCTTCTCCCTCCATATCACTTTCATTACTCGAAAGAGCCACTGGGTTCCTATCACCCCTGCTGCTCTCACCATCTCCACACTCACTTCGTCTATTCCCGGTGCCTTTCCCCCTTTCATCTTCCTTAATGCTTCCTCCACTTCTTTCCATGTCAATTCCTTCTCTGAAATGTCTTGGTCACTGTCTGTTTCTTCCTCCACAATGTCCACTACGCTGGTTTTAGTTGGATTTAGGAGTTCCTTGAAGTATTCTCTCCAGATAACCTTTACTTCTTCCATATTTTCGACCTTCTTTCCATTCCTGTCCACCATTCTGACATTTTCCCCTGTATCTCTTCTCTTTGCCTTTATCATTCCATACAACACTTTCTTACTGCCATCACAGTCCTCCTCCATCATTTCTGTCCTTCTCCAGCCATTTCTTTTTCTCTTCCTTCACTACTTCTCCTGCTTCTTTCTTCTGCTCTTGGTATTCTTCTCTTGTTCTGTCTGTCCTCTGTTGGAACCATTTCCTGAATGCTTCATTTTTCTTTTTCACTGCTTCCTTAGTTCTGGGGTTCCACCATGGTGTTTCCTTCCACCTTTTCTTTCCACTAGTTCTGCCACACACGACTTCCGCTGCTTCTACCAATACGTCCTTGAACCTATTCCATTCTTCTTCACCTGTTTTCGGATCATCCTTCGGTAATTTGTTCCTCACTAATATCTGGAACTTCTCCTTATTTCCATCCTCCTTCAGCTTCCATGTCCTTATTCTTCTTTCTTGGTTCTCAGTTCTCCTCTTTTCCTTCAGTCCTCTCACCTTGGCGACCAGCAGACGGTGGTCACTGTCCAGGGCTTCTGAAGGTATTACCCTTATATCCGTGATACTCTTCTTTGTCTCCTTCCCGCATAGAATATAGTCCACCACTGATTTCCTAGTCAAATCCCTGCTGTACCAAGTAATTTTATGGCTCTCTCTCTTCTTGTACCATGTGTTTCCAACCATTAGCCCATTTATCTTGCACAGTTCCAACAATCTCTCTCCTTCCTTATTCCTGTTTCCCCATCCTTCACCACCAATCACTTCCTCAAAACCTCTTCTATCAGTTCCGACATGGGCATTTAGGTCTCCCATGACTATCAGGTCTCTCCCCGCTAATTGCTTCTGCAACTCCTCTTCAAACTCGTCCTTCTCGCCTTCTGTGCATCCCACCTGTGGTGCATAGACTTGCAGAATGTCCAGGTTTCTACCTTTCACTGTGATTCTGGCTCTAATTATTCTATCACTTACCCTCTTTACTTCCTCCCTCAGCCCTTCTCTCACCACCATTCTCACTCCATTTCTCTTCCCCTCCTCATTTCCTATCCAGTATAGCTGAAAGCCATTTCTCAGTTCTTTTCTTCCTTCCCCTCTCCATCTAGTCTCTGCCAGTCCGAGTACATCCAGTTTTCTCCTCTCCATCATATCCACAATCTCCTCCACTCTTCCCGTCAATGTTGTTATATTCAAAGTTCCGATTCGTAGTCCATTTCCATAGCCAGGTCTGCTTCCTTTAGATCTGTCCTTTCCGAGGCCCGTTCCCGTTTTAAAAGCAGTTTCATATCCACTACTGGCTTGCTAGGCCTAACGTAGCTTCACCATAACCCTGGCAAGGGGCCTGTTTTTGGTCCGCGAGAGGTATTTTATTTCCCTCAAACCCTCCGGACAAGTCCGGCGAGCCCCCCTATCCGCCACCTGGGACGCGCCCGATAGAGGAACAGGCAAACCCCCACGGGCAGGTATTAGTGTGTAAATATCTGGATGGGTTGAAGGAGGAAAGTGATGTGGTAAGGTTGCTACTTAGGCACTTTCCCTATAGGATCAAGGAGGCTGCTTGTATCCAGAATGTAAAGACAATATCACAAGTAGAAAATTTGTTAAGCACATTTGATGCACTAGGGAGAGGGGGTTATGAGGACAATTTCTATCGGAACCAGGGTAATAATAATAATAGACCTAACGAAGCCAGGCATCAGGAAGTTCAAGGGAACGGTGGCGAAGGGGCCAACGCTCAAAATAGAAATAATAATAATCAGCTAAATCAGAACAGAGGAAATGGCTATGGTAATCAGTATCAAGGGAGGAACAATGATTTCAGGGGAAAATCAAGGGAGGAACAATGATTACAGGGGAAATCAAGGGAGAAACAATTATTTCAGGGGAAATCTAGAGAGAAATTATAATGACAATAATTACAACCAGAATAGGGGTCAAGGAAGAGGACAGCCTAGTGGTAGTAATATACAGCCAAACAATGACAACACAGCCCAGAACAACCAGACCAGTTCAGTAGTCAGTAGTACTACGGCCAGCTGTAGCGGTTCTTTAAACGCGAACCAGGCTGCGAAGTAAGGTCAGAATCTCAGTCTGTAGCATGCCCTGTCCATACAATTATACAGGAACCCTATGACCTAAATGTAAGAAACGAATTATTACATGAACTAAATGATGAAGGTATTATTCAGGAAGTGGTTAGTAAGAGCCCCATAGTTAAATTTAACGTGTCCGAGGCGTACACAGATGTTTTAATTGATAGTGGTTGTATGAAGAGTTGCATAAGTAGTGCATTTTATGATAAAATGAAAGGAACTGGAGTAAATTTTGAGGAGATGCCAATTAAAAGCACTTTTGTTATCACAGCTGTTGGGAAGAGGTCTAAAGTAATTTCTAAGCAAGTTTTAGCAGACATTAAAATTAATAATCATGTAGAGAAGCAGATTTGTCTTGTAATTCCAAATTTAGTATTCAGTGTTATCTTGGGTTCAGAGTGGCTAAGTAGAGTGTCTGGTAACTTATGTTATGGTGTAGGGAGTTTGAAATTTAAATGGGGAGATTCTGAAGTAGAAGTAGCGTTCAATGACCATATTCAGAGGAGTAGTATTGTAGGTGTGATTTGTACTTTAAATGGGATATCGCCAGCCGTAGGGCGGGGTTCTCCATGTTTTTTGGGCAGTGTGATTACGAACGGAAGTCTAGAGGACTCGTTACGTGATGCTGCATTTCAGGGAAATATAGAGGTGGAACAATGTGTTCGGCTCTATGATGTGTTATGGTGTAATAGGAGAGTTTTTGAGGATCGCATTGGTATGGCCAATTGCTATACACATTCATTGAACGTTATTGATAGGTCAGTATTCACAGGACATAGATATCCTGTACCTTTCGCTTATCAGCGTGCAGTTGAGGCACAAATTAACCAGATGCTTGAAGATGGGATTATTGAGCACTCTTAACAGTCCGTATGTTAATTCTTTGATCACGGTACCCAAAACCGACGGCACGGTTCGTATTTGTTTAGACGCTCGTTTGGTTAACAGTAGAATTAGTTCAGATCAGCTGAAATCTATGTCAATAGAGGAATTAATGCAAACATTTGAGGAGAAGAAGTATTTCACTTGTGTAGATTTGAGTTCCAGTTTTTGGCAAGTGCCACTTATGTACGAAGATAGACCATTTACAGCTTTTAGTCATAAATATAACCTTTATCAATTTTGTAGAACACCTTATGGGTTAAAGAGTAGTTCAGCAGCTTTAATTAGGGCTTTAAACATCGCATTAGGGGATGACACAGGAGAGTTTGTAACCATTTACATAGATGATATGGTAATTAGTTCACGCAGTTTTGAGGAGCATCTACGTCATTTAAATATACTTTTTCAGAAGTTAGATCAGGCAGGTTTCTCTTTGAAGCTGTCTAAGTCTTCATTCTGTCAGTCAGAAGTGACATTTTTAGGTCATAGAGTGTCGAGTAGAGGTGTGACACCATAGGAAGGTAGGGTTAGCATGTGTGGACAGTAGCAACAGGGCATCGTTACAGACACTGAGAAATATGTTAGTGGAGCAACGTGATGACATTAAGGATGTATCATAAAGTGAGGGTGTTTAGCTGGCGAGCCAGCCTATCAAATGAGTAAGTGTGGTATTTGGTGCGTGGGAGGAGATGGTCTTCCAGGCAGGCGTATCAGAAGTCACACAAGGGGGTAGTATGTAAGTAAATGAGAGTTTTTAAGGTACAGGGAAATATGACGGGATTGTCGGATGCTCTTGAGCACTAAAATGTCTCGATACACCAAGGCCAGAATTTGGTAGCGCTGGTGAATTCCCATTTGTCCCCAAGAGATGGGTGAGCGCTTGTACAGGGTATTTTTGCTTAAGGCGTCCACAGGACAAAAGATGGGCCATCAGAATGCGAGACAATCCTTCATGAAACTTATACATAACTGCACACGTGATTTCTGTTTACGGCCTCGCCATGTAAGATTTGTAAGTGTGTAATTTAAGGTAATTTGTACAAAGGTATTATTTGTGTGAGGTGAACTGGTCTGTGTTGAGAACTAGTATTAAGTAGAATATGGTCTACGGGAATTTAACAAGACAGGGCGATTACGGCACAGAAATATTCCTGTAGATGCAGGAATAGTGTAACAAACTTAAAAAGAAGACTAAAGTCAAATTACTACTCAGAAAAATTCAGAACATATGGAAACAATTCCAAAAAAACTTGGGAGACTATCAAAGAAATCATACACAACAAAAAACCAACAGTTGAGACATGCACTTCACTTGAAATAGACAACAAAATTATCACAGACAATCAAGAGCTATGCGAATCATTCAACTTGTTCTTCACAAACATTGCTGGAAGTCTAGCAAAAGCTATTCCTGAACAGAAGGAAATCCTCAGTAAGGACCACAAGCAGTCAAATTCCCTCTACTTATATCCAACAGATGAAGCAGAGGTCAAGTCCATCATCACAAATTTAAAGAATAAAAAGAGCTGTGGCTTAGATAGGATCAAGACAAATTTCATTAAAAACAATATGCAATCATTTATTAAAATCTTGGTTGAAATGATTAATGAGTCCTTAGTTACTGGCATGATACCAGATGACTTAAAAGTGGCCAAAGTAGTTCCTATATTTAAGGGTGGTGACAAAAGAAATCCATTATAGACCTGTTTCTATTTTATCGGTAGTTTCAAAAATTCTGGAAGAAGTTGTAAAAACAAGATTGCTTTCATTTCTGAACAAGAATACATTCTTTCATAATATGCAATATGGATTCAGGGAAAAATCTAGTACTGAGGCAGCAACTATTGACCTAATAACAATGCTACAAGAAACTATTGACAAAAATAATATGGCAGTTGGGTTATTTATTGATCTCACAAAAGCCTTTGATACAGTAGATCATAAAATACTGTTGTCAAAATTAGAAAATGCTGGTGTCCGAGGTATAGCTCTAAAATGGTTCCAAAGCTACCTTATTGGAAGAAAGCAGCATGTAGCTTTGAATAAATGCATAAGTTCAGGAAAATATATAACTCATGGCGTTCCACAAGGATCTATACTTGGGCCTACATTATTCTTAATGTATATAAATGATATTGTGGAATGTAATTTGAGAGGGCATATCAAACTGTATGCAGATGATACAAATATCTTCTACACTGGGAAAGACATAATTGAAATCATACAAAATGTGCAACAAGATATAAATACTCTCTCACAATGGTTCCAGGCCAATAAATTAACAATGAACCTACAGAAGACCAATTACATGGTAATTTCAAAACAAAGCATGAAAGAAATCACACATGACAAAATATATATAAATAATATTGAAATAAAAGAGGTTAATCAGGCAAAGTATTTAGGTCTAATCATCGACAAACACCTGACCTGGATTGAACACGTTGAACGAATTGCTAAGGAACTCTCACCTGTAGTAGGGATCCTAAGGAAACTTCGGTATCTTATTCCCCTAAACCTTGTAAAACAAATCTACTATTCACTTGTACATAGCAAGCTCCAATATTTAAATGTTATTTGGGCTCACTGCAGGAAATCCACACTGAATGATTTAATGACTATTCAGAATAGGGCCATTAGAAACATATTTAACCTTCCTTACTGCACTCCAGTAAAAGATCTGTACATCAAAAGTAAAATTCTACCCCTCAGCATAAGTGCAGAACTCCGAGCAGCTATGCTAATATACAAGATTAAACACAACACAATACTCTATAGCTCTCCCTACATCTTGAACTCAGACAATCATTCTTATGGAACTAGGCATGCGAAGGACGTAGCCTTATATATCATTCACTCTTCTAAATATGGTAGAAATAGTTTCAAGTTCTCTGCATCACAGTCATATAATAAACTTCCTGATGAAGTAAAAAGTGCACCAACTTTGTCGGTATTTAAGAGGAAAACTATGGAAGTATTGTGGGAAAAATTCGATGCATCTTAATACATCAAATAAGTTAAGTTATGTATAAGATTAAAAATCCTAAGTGCTTATCATTTAAGGGACCTTGGTCTAAACAATCTTAGATATGGTATCAACCTTATAATAGGCCTATGTCCTTATTCATCAATTTGTGTTACCTTCAGAATTTTCTTCCTTGGTGTGTAAACACACATATTACTGTACAATTCCTCTGTACGAGCCTATGGCTCTTTGGAATTAATTGAATAAAATATCTATCTATATGTAATGCGCATTTACTGGTTTTTTTTTTTTTTTTTTTTTTTTTTTTTTTTTTTTTTTCAATATTAATTTAATCTTTTATAGAGAGAGATCAAGTATTATGGTCACGAGGCGCTGCCACAATAGTGTGATCGTGTGCTCAGTGATAAATGGGATTAATTCCACAATAAGGAAGGAACCTCCAGTGAAATTAGGAAGTTCTATGGTGATATAAATATATCAGAACACCTTCAATGCGTGTGATATGACATCATAAATACATAGTGCTCACACATTAATTATGTCTATTTTACCAACATAGAGAAATTTGAGACGCGGAAATATCCGTGGAACACTATTCTATATGTAAAACATTGGACTGGTTGCTAAGTGCAATCCATAGTGACAACAAACTTTGACGCAAAGTGCGTGAAGAAAAATTATGAGTGTATATATCTGTAATTTAGGGTGATTTCATTTATGTAATATGTATTTTGGATGGGGTTTATTAACGTGTCTGGGATAATCGGATAATGGACCGTCGTCACGGTAAATCATCCGATGATCCGAGGCGAATATGTAACGTGTTTTTCGAGGGGTTTTTATGCCACTGGCATAAGTCAGTAGGAAGCCATTCTATATTTATTTACGCGGCAAATTGTTCAGCCAAGAGAATTTTTCATGTTAATTTATTATTATTATTAATTTATTATAATTATTATTAAGATATTTTCGGAGCATTTTATAAAAAATTATAAGCATACAGATAGGTTTTCTATGTCTTAGAAAACGCTATCAAGCAAATTATTACGAACGACGATATCATAGAAAATTATCTGATTACGGAATTTTACGGAGTTTTGTCAGTTAGGGTATTTGAGAGAGATGACTCACTGGGAATTCAAATACAAGCTGATTCCTGTCGAGAAGTATGACGCAAGCTTGGGTCGCATCGTCAAGAAAAGGCGAATTGTTGGGACGGAAATCGACTTCTCCCTCTCGCGCGCCGTGTGTAATGAACCAGAGGAGGGGAACTAGCGGCGTGCTCAGCCAATCAGTGGAGACAACGTAAGCTGGAAGACGGTACCATGGTGGGGGAGCCAACGTGTGGATATATCGTTCGACGCGCCGTGAAACGGGGACAATCTGTGTAGTTCTTGCCGAGTACGGTTATACGCGGGAGTCGCTCCGATGTTCCGTGGGACGAGGACTATCTGTATAGAACTTCCCGAGTATGGTTTACGCGGGAGTCGCTCCGATGTTCAGTGGAGTTAGCGACTATCTTTGTGAAACTTAACCAGTGTGGTTATACGAGTGTTTGGGTCCGAGGTACGGACCATAGAATTTTCTAATCTACCAGAATATCATTAAATAACGAAGAAGATGGCGACGTCCAGGAGACTGTGGGAAGCACACAGCATCATCCAGTACGAGGGAAATGCTTTAGCAATTTCCAGTGGTAAGCGCAAATGACGCAGAAATACGCAATCTCTCATTTTTCTTTGTTTTACATTTCAAATTTCAGTAACTTCATAGCTTGGAAATAAGAGTAAAATCAATTTATCAGACTCCGTTTTCACGTAATTTTCTATCGGTAATATTAAATTCGCAACGCTCCAATTTAAATTTTAAACTTATTATTATTATTAATTTTGCTATACTTGTTTTATATAATAAATTCATTTCTTTTACAATGCAATCTTTGCTTTCAGTAGGTAGCATTAGATATAGACCAATTCCTTCTCCTGATACAATTGTTTGTTGGGTTAATGATCAAATCATACCACGATCTGAGTGAATAGAGTCTTGAAGGTGTTCTGCCAGAGCTAGACGTTGTTAAATACAAATTTAGATTTCAACATTGCATTGAGGTCTTGGCGCCCATTCAAACAACATAGCTTAGGCAAAGGTCAACAGTAACATTTATCTCCCAACAGTGTGGGCTAGCAAGACTGCTACATTTGTCGCTCAAAGTGAGGGCTAAAGAAAACATTACATTTGTCGCTACCAACATGGGGCACTAAATAACCATTACAACTTGACCGCGGTCGCGCAATCCGGCTACAGCTCGCGGTATTTATATTGGCGCAGGGTAGCTGGCTTAATGTTCTATAGCCCCTGTACTAGTAGTCGGTGAAAAATTCAAAACCCTTGCAGCGAAGGTAAGCGGAAGTGTTGCCAGATTTTGCGACTTAGTAAAAACCCGCGGTTACCTTTTTACCCGATAATGTTTTTTACCCAATAAAGATAACCTAGTTGAATACACCCTCAATGGATTGCTCGGGCTCAGCTCCAGGGCGATCCTAAACATTCAATATATGCTAGTTTATCGCAAATAGTTCTCGAGTTAGCCGCCATTAAATTTTAAATAGTCGCGAAATCTGGCAACACGGAGGAGGGGCGATATTCAGTTAGCAATGTGCTTCAATCGTTTAGTCGTTTTATCGAAACTTGGCACTCTGGGTCTCGCAATGAGAGCTTTGTTACTGGATGAGGTACCTCTCCACCGTATCATCCTCATTAGAGTCCGCTCTAACCCTCATTTGTAGGGCCGAATTTACAATTAGCCGAACAAAAACACCTGACGTGCCAAGTTTCGCTGAACCGATAGTAGGAACAGTTTCGGTGAGTGGCATGGAAGGGAGGGAAAGGGGGCTTCACAGTGGCCGTGACTTGGCGAGTTAGCTGAAGTGACTCACCAAGGCAGAAGTTAAATGGTGTTTGAGGACCGTTGCCAGTCACCTCTCCTTACATTCCTCTGAGGAATGCGTTTCGACCATGTAGGATATGTTTCCCGACTCAGAAATCGGTCAAAGTATGCAACTTCAACGGACAAAAATTGGCTATGCGATTATATTTGGATTTGCTCCCTATTTTATTATCAACGTTAATGAGCTGATCTCTCGTTGCGACGACATAGTTATCGGATTTGACGAAAGCTTAAATTCATTATCCCAAAAAACTCAGATGGACATGTACGTGAGGTTCTGGCATCGGGATAAAGCTCAATTTGCCGTTCGTTATTTAAATTCAGCTTTTCTTAATCGTACTCGGGCTATTGATTTAAGGGAGGAGTTAGTTAAGTGTTTGAAGACCGTTGATGGTCTGAAAAAGGTTCCCCAACACTCTATGGACGGACCTCATGTTAATCATAACGTGTTTCAAGAATTAGATGCCGAAGTGAAAGAATTGTGCGGAGTTCAATTGCTCGATATTGGAAGCTGCGGACTTCATGTTGTCCACTTGGCTTTTAAAGTAGCCATGATGTCTACTGGCTGGGATGGGATTTAGCATCTATTTTGTATTGTATGTATGACTTATATATTGACGCGCCGGCACAGCGGAGTCTTTACGTTCAGTATACTGGCTGTACTTTGTTTCCGTTCCGATTTTGTGGAACAAGTTGGGTTGAAAACAAAAGGGTTGCAGATCGGGCCATAGAAATTCTTCCCAATCAAAGAAAGTTTGTCATTACAGCTAAAAAGGAAAATACCGCTCCCATTTCACGCAATTTTGAGAAAGTCTCGTCGGCTGTTAAAGACGAATTATTGGGAACTAAACTTGCATTTCTTGGCTCAATCGCAGGCTTAATAGAACCATTTCTGAAAGAGTTCCAGACCGATGCTCCTATGGTGCCATTCTTGTATGAGGAATTTCGCTCCCTCCTTGATACATTTATGAAACGGATTGTTAAGCCTGATGTTATGCTGACAAGTTCTAATTTGCAAACCCTTGAGTTAAGCTCAAAGAATTTGATTCACGCCAAAAAGTTTGACATTGAGTTCACTGCTAAAGACGAGTTGTCCAAGGTTAAAAACGTGAAGGAATTAGACATTCTTCGCTTGAAGGAAAGTATGCTCGGTAGTCTAGTTAAGCTTGTTGAAAAATTGCGGGAGCAGTCGCCCCTGAAGTGTCAATTTGCTAGATTTATTTCTTGCTTAGATCCTGCAGTTGCTTTGAACGAAACGCTTGGTTTGAAACAAGTGTTTAGAAACCCTTGTGGCGAAAAAGCGCCTTTCCGGGTCGAAAGCAGACCAAATCAAAATGGAATATGTGGAAGTGTGCAGAAATACTCAGGCTCAAGAGTGTTTTAAAGCTTATAAGAGGAGTGAAACTAGATTAGATGAGTTATGGCTGGAAGCCATGAAGCTTTCACATAAGCTCACTTCTAATCTGCTGGATTTGGTTAAAAGTATCCTCGTACAGTCCCACGGAAACGCTACGCTTGAACGTGGTTTTTCGATTAATGAACAGTGCATCGTTGAGAACCAGATGGAGCATAGTTTAGTAGCCCAGCGCCACGTTCATGACACTATCCTCTACGCAGGTGGTGTAGAAAAGGATAATATATCAAAATCTCTAATTTTGTCGATGCGAAACGCGCACTCTCCGTACCAAGATCATTTACGCGAGCAAAAAGCAAAAAAATGAGACCTTAGCCAAAGCTGAAGCTGATAAAAAACGGAAGGCAGAAATGATCAAAGAACTAAACGCAAAGAAGCAGCTTTGCTAACTGATGCTGCTAAGCAAGCAGCACAAATCGATGACCAAGTCAAGGAACTGAATGATTCGAACGTGCTCGTCTTGGTACGCCCAAATCTAGTTTTTACGGTGAATCTCCAGTATTCGTAATGCTAATTTAAGTATGTATAGCCCGACCCAGGGCTTTCTGCCGCGACATGACCGGACAGGCGTGGCTTCAGAACAGTGGGAGGGGAGTGGGACTGTCACCAAAACTAAATATCACGCGCACCGAGGGGTCAAGTTTGACAGGATACGGTTTGTGCATAAAAGTAGGATGAAAGGCAGCATTTTACTGAGTATATAGAAACATGAATCACAATTCTACGCCCAGTAGTTTACCTTTTATGTTATTTTAAAACTAAAGATCAATCTGCTTCGATACTAGCCGCTGGTGAGCTGGAGAGCCAATGTATTGTTGCCAAGTCGTTGCACAATGACGAGCGGGTAAGCGAAGCTCTCGTCTACATTGCGTAGCATTATGTTATCACGGCCAAGTCCAAGCAGAGAATGAACGATGTTGCTACATCGGGACTCGGGGAGTCAGGACATGTCACGTGTACCAGAGGAGGTGTGAACGAATTAAAGTGCGTAACTGCGTCGCGGTAGACATTCCTGGGTCGGGCTTTACTTACCTAATAATGTGATTTACGTTGCCAAAAAGCCATTTTTTGTCCTCTTGTTCTGTTTGTAGAATGTAAGGAATTTTGTTTTCAAATGAATTTACTTCAAGTTTGCATTCGTACCAAAATGTACAAGAGATTTATTTCTTCATTTCTTTTAATTGTTGTGTAACTATGAAAGACTGATTAGATTTTCTTTCTGGAAATAAGTTATAACTGATTTTTTACCTAACGGCTTACTTCTATCTCTCACTCACCAAGCTAACTCACAGCACCAAGCAAGAAATCACTTGAAAACCACTTTTAACAAACTTTGCATATAAGTGATTCTTCACTAAATGGAATTAGCAACAGCTATTAAGAAATGCGCAATGCACAGTTTTAAAATATCTTGCCGAGAATCCCTCCTTCTTTTTTTTTTCTAGGAAAATATGCCTTTAGTTGTGTTGTAAGAGTCCCTTGATTATTCTGTGTTTAGCTTAGCAATATTTTTTATTTTCTCTTCAATTTGCATTTAATTGCTCTACTATTACAATAATAGATTTTTTTAGCCCCCACACCTTGAAATTCACTTACAGTAGTCTATTCTTCTTTTATTTATTTTTTAAAGGAGGGAAAAAAACTTGAAAATCATGTTTTTTGAGCCTTGAAAAACTTGAAAAAACCTTGAATTGAAAATCCCATTTTGGCTAGACACCCTGCTTACTGCAGGATGACCAGGCCGCGGCATGTCTGTCACATTTTGTTGTCCGCCTTTGAAGGCCTTGATTCACTGTGCCACGGTACAGTAAGGTAATGCACTTACACCGCAAGCCTCTTGCAATCCTTCGTAACACTGCTTTGCATTGCGCCGCCTAGTGCATTCAACTTTCAACCAGCTCCTTTGATCTTGCTTCGAAATTATTGCAACTGTATTCCACGAGCGCACGCTCAAAACTACGTTCTTGTAATTGTTGCTGCACACATGCGTGGCGTGTGCAGGACGAGTTCATTCACGTTGAGGGAAGGTGGGTATGTAAGCTACCTCAGGTATACATTGTATTGCCTAGCTACGTTTCACGGCATTGTTACAGCATAGTTACCACTATTAAAAAAAAAACATGTATATCCCTTTAAAATCTTGGTCGATTTTGTTAATGGGCAAAAGGGGGTGAAAATGGGGAGCCTTTCTTGAAAAAGTGAAATATCCCTATAACTCTCTTAATATGTGAAATATCAAATCCATTCAAAGTTTATACTATTCTTCGGATAAGAGCCAAAAATGTATGTTAGTAACATTTTTTGATATCACCCACCATTGACCAAAGGGGCGGGGAAAAGTGGGTTTTTAGAGAAACAAAAATCATATCTCTTAATTGGCACAATATAAAAACCATTTTAAATGGTCAATACTCCTCTAATAATTACCTAAAACTTATGTCTGAAAGAATTTTGGAAATGACCCACCGTTGCGCCAAGAGATTAGCGAAATGTTTCGGAATTATAAGAAAAATGCGAAAGCCATCAGAGATTACTATGACAACGCCACTGCATGAGATCTCATTTAGTTTTCCATCTGTGTCTGTGGGAGATAAAATTTTTCATGAAGAAGTAATAGACCGTTGGATAGACATCAGTGTCGAAACCTTGCATAAGAAGTGTGTGACCACCAGTATAAAAATAGACCCCAAATGACTGAATGGTTACCGTCCTCATAAGACAATAAAATGTTAAAAATATGCATAAAAAAACAAAAATCAAAGTTTTTTAAGCTCAAATTGTAAAATACTTTCTCATAATGAGGGGTATAAAAAGAGATCTGGTCCTTCTACAAAAACCTCCATATACCTACGACTTCAGGCATGCTGAGAGGGATTTTTTAACAATCAGTTGATTGAATAATACACAGGGCGACATTTCGGATATTCTGTCGGTACAATTATACGTAAAATATTTTATCAATCGATCTTTAGTCAAAGCCAAGTACATTCAAATAGAGAACTGCATAAATAAATTACACGCCGAAGCCATGCTATTGTATCTACCTTTATCACCAGTATTCAATTCAATACAAGGTGTCCGGGTTAAGGGTATAATAATATAAAATTTAATAACTTGAGAAATAATGGAGATATTTATTGGCGGTTTGTTTCTACAACTAGGGTAACTCAAAATGTTTTCTGTGTTTGCTTGCGGTGGTACCACATGCGCATGGGCGTAACTGCATTGTTCACGAGAAGCGCGCCAGTAGCCATGTGGACTCCACAGCAGAAGGTGATCTGTGTTCTTTCGCTCGCGGAGCTAAAATCTGTTACACTAGTACAACGTAGATTTCGGCGTGAGTATGGACTGTTACCAACTGATGATGTTCCCACTTACGTAACAATCAAGAAATGGGATTTCTTGAATCGTGAGTTCCCAGATTGCAGAATTAGGAGAGGTAGCCCATCAATTGCTTGGTCCCCTAGAAGCCCCGACATTACGCCGATTGATTTTTTCCTGTGGGGGTTTGTCAAGAATTAAGTGTACCAGACACCAGTTCGTGATCTACCAGATATGCGTCATCGATTTCGTGCAGCTATTGCAAATGTTATGCCTACAATGCCGCAGAACACTTAGAGAGAGTGGAATACAGATTAGATGTCTGTAGCGCCACTAATGGTGTGCATATCGAGATGAATTAGGTATGTAAGGAAACATTTTGAGTTCCTCTATTCGTAGAAACAAACCGCCAATAAATATCTCCACTACTTCTCAAGTTATTAAATGTTATATTATTATACCTTTAACCCGGACACCTTGTATACTGTATATGACATAGAAGGCACACTCGACAGCAAATACAGGGTCATCCGTATATCATGTCTCCACAACTGAGGAGGGGTCTCGCTCGGCCAATAAGCTATCTCTTCCTGTCTGTTGGTTAATACAAGCTCCTGTTGATTAGCAACTGCCTAACAAATTCACATGCACTTGAAAATGTAAAGTTTTGAAGCCATTCTTTCGATGTTGCCTATACAAACTGTTAGTTGTCAGTCTTCAGTCGGTCAACATAAATTTGCCCAAAGACTGGGCGGGGTTACAATGTGAATAAGTAATCCTCGAAATAATGACCACCCCTCTTAAAGACCGATTTTTCTTGGAACCGATTTAAAACCTCATAAGGTCAATGTATTTGTTACCTCTATTTAAGGACCACCCCTCTCCCCGACCAAAGACTAGGCATTTTCTCAGTCTGACCTCTTTCAAAAGACCACTTCTCAACTGCCTTCCCATTGGAGAAGGTGATGATGTAAACAATGGTTCTGTTGGCACAGAACTGCATCAGCATACAATGTCATTAGAAAAAGTGTTATGTAATGTATAAAAAATACAAAAAAAAAGGGGGGGGGGGGGCTCTCCTAGAAGATTGTTCAAACCCAGAACCAATTAATAGACTTTCGAACTCACTCGGAGATATTCTAGAAAGTGAAATTGTTAAAAAAAAGGATGTGCCAATCTGAAACAGAGATCAATTCGTGATTTTTTAAATGACAGAGCTCAGAAAATAACTAATTGTAATTCATTTGTACTAAATGTGAACCAATGCAGATAAATTGTAATCAAGTATGTGTTCCAACTGTACTTTATTAATAATGCAGTATAAATTTATTTTTAATGCCTACCCCTATTAAGAGACCACCCCTCTAAATGACCAGTTTTCCATGGAACAGTCACTGGTCTCTTAATAGATGTTTCACTGTACTGTATTAGTTATGATCACTATTATAATTGGGTGATTAAAGACTACACTTTTTGACCATCAAGCGGTTATATTGTATTGTACAGTGAGAGCCTCCCGATAGAACAGAGTCTCGGATGCGCCACGTGACGGCCGGTGCACTCAGGCTAGCCACCTGCCGAGCAAGATGTCGAGCCCAACTAGTTCAACACATTTACATTTTTAACATATTTAATACTCATATTTACTTACATGAAGTATGATAGGAAAGACAAGGAAAGACAGAGTGAGAAATGAAGACGTTAGGAAGGAAGTTGCGATGGGAAAACTAAATGAGAGAATTGAGAAGAATAAACTAAGATGGTTTGGACATGTAAAGAGGATGGAGGAAAATAGAATACCAAGACAGATGCTGTAGGCAAAGTGCAAGGGGAAGACCTAGAACAAGGTGGATTGATTCAGTGAAGAACAGCGTAAGAAATAGAAATCTGGACTGGGACAAGATCGTGGAAGAAGAATTGTGGAAGGAAAGAGGAAAGTGGAGAAGTGCCATGAATACCCCGACCCGGCAGGAGCTGGATAAGGGGGAATGATGATGATGATTATGATTTACTTACATGAGTAGTTGCTGGAAATTCTGTCCTTCATTTTCTATAAACACATTGCACCAGTGTAGGTAGTGTTGGTATACTCCCTGTAGTTCATCCTCACTGATATTTCGTACCAGTGTAGTTATTTCCGTTCTCGAGCCTCCAAAGTACACGGATTGTATCTGTGTACATTTTTTTGAGATTATCCCCACAAATAAAAATCACTCAGTGCTGAAACTTACGAACATGGTTATTGGAAGATATCTTCTGAGAAGATAAGTTTCCACTAGGAAAATTCGATATTTTGTTCCATACCCAAGCATGTTCACGGGATACAAGATAGCGTACAGTACTTCACCACAAATCTTAATTATCTCAACTAAGGTATCTTGCCAGTTCCGTATGTAATAAATGCAATACCAGCATTTGGCTCTTCCCGACGTGCTGTTGTGTAATGGCAGATGCTAGTCAACTGGCGCTGACTCAATGCGCTTCGCTTCTAAGTAGCCTACAAATTATCACACAACATTTCTTATTATTCTATTGCCTTATTGAAAACAAATTGTCTTACTTTGTTTGCCAACCTAGGATTCTGCTGATATTGATATTTGCCAACCATTGCCTTCTCTCAGTGACCTTAATATGCAAATATCTCAAGCTGTTTTTAATTTATACTTTTTCTCCAGGTACCTCGAGGTCACGTTTGGTTGGAAGGCGATAATCAAAGTAACTCAGCTGACTCTCGATCATATGGTCCAGTGCCTCAAGGTTTGATACGTGGCCGAGCTTTGTGTAAAGTTTGGCCACTTAGTGAAGTAAGAATGTTGACAGACAGACAAAATTGGGCTGTTGTAAGATAACATTGGACTGAAAGTTAACACTCTGATAGGATTATGTTCTGTTGTGATATTGTAACTGTATTATATGAATGTATTGTATATGAACTTGATTCAATCACTCGTTATACAAGTAATTACAATAGCTTTATGACTCCTTCAAGTTTTCTTTTTCACACATAAGCTGTACTTTTGTAGGATTTTGAGAATGAATTGGATTTTATATTTCAGTGTGTGGCAAAAATAAAGAAATCATATTTCTGGAGGGAACTCAGCTGCAATCTGTTTCTAACTTTAAGTACCTTGGAAGTGTTGTGTCAAAGGACAACTCTATAAAACAAGAGATCCTTTATGGGACTCAAGGAACTTCTCTTTTTTATTGTCAAGTGAGAAATCTACTATGGGATGACAAAATACCCCAGAAAGCAAATTTAAGCATGTTTCATACCTACTTCATTCCAATTCTCACCTGTGAACTTGAAACATGGACCCTTCTCAACAAGGCTAATAGTAAAATCCAGGCAACAGAAATGAAATTCATCAGAACAATGAACCAAAGAACTAGGAAAGATAGGATTAGGAATGAAATTAACGAGCAGGAGGTTGGATCAAAATACCTGTCACTGAATCCTAGGGAAACGCACATTACAGTGGTTGGGACAATTCATGAGAATGGATAGAAATAGAACACCAATAAATTATTTCGACAGAGAAGTGAGAGGGAGGAGCCGGTAGGAAGGCCAAGAAATCGATGGATAGACACAGTGAAGTCTGAGGTCAACAAGCGGAATGTGAAATGGGAAGACATACAAGAACAGCAACTTGACTCTGACAAAGAAATGGTGAACTCCGGGATACTAGAGCTGGAAAATGATGATGATCTATACTCTGTGAGCTGCCTGAATAGGATTGACAGTTCTCGCCTCGCCATGTGGTCAGGGAACAAGGTTGCCAAACAGAATAACAAGCGATCACACTGTAGACGCTAGAGATACAGCTGACCAGGCACTGATGCACGTGGGCTGTAATATTGCAACGCAGATTATTATGACATCGACTATGCAAACATGGATTGGTCAAGAGGCAGAGGGGTGATGACTGACGGGGAACTTCCGGCCAAATGTCAATCCTATTCAGACAGCTCACAGAGTATAGGCTGGGCCATTTCCTATGGTTTTGACCAACTAGTATTATTCTCTGAATTTTTTGAATCAACTCTCATTACAATCAAATTACTTTTCAGGTCTCCTTCACTTGGTGAATGTGTAGTTCTGTCTGTGTAAACCTATGTAAGTATAATGGTTATACACTTCTACATCAGGAGATTAGATCCCAGATGATGCCATGGATTGTTTTAAGCAGACCACCTTGACTGTTGCTAGTAGGTCTGGGTTCGATGTTGGATTATGTTGATAATGTCTTTTGTTTTCCAAATGCCAAGAGAGATTATCAACATAACCCAACATCTAAGGACAAATATAATTACATTCTTCGAATAATATAAAAACAACATAACAGAAGCAACCTAATTGCAACAAGGAACTTACACAAGACGAGACAATACTATTAAAGCAACATGAATAACAAAAGTTAATAAATACAGTAGAAACCCACTTATCCTAGGCTTCGTGTTAACCGAGGTGTTCATTTTGTCAACGTAATTAATTAAATTAGCATTAAATTTCATAATAACGTGCTGCTAGCAACGATAGTAAAGAAACTAACCCAACACCCCTCAAGTTGAGTGTGCAGGAGAGTCCATATAGACGAACTTCGGCAGGGATCGGAGCCGTTCGTTGATCTTCACTCTTATAGTCTCGTGTTGCTTCGCTTGCTCGACTAGTTGTCAGATTGTATTTCGATGTTTATACACACATTTCATTATCAAGCCAATTTATCTGCCACCAAACGTCACATCGCTTGTTCGAGGCGACCTGCGAACTCTGAAGAGGAATTATAGGAAGAGACTGCTCAAAACATTTTTTGAACATTCGGAAGGTGGAAAACGTGTGATAATTTCAAACAACGAAAAACACAGGACTTTTTTTTTTTTTGCAATGAAATTGTAATTGATTTAAAAAGGTACTGTGAAGACTGTATTTCGATTTTTATAATGATTTGAATTAAATGCAATTTCCTACACATTACCTCTTAACCGAGTTTTCTTCTATCCGAGCTACCCTCGGTCCCAATTACCTCGGATAAGCGGGTTTCTACTGTAGTAAGTACCAACAATCCAAAATCAAGTTATAGGCTTAATGAACAGATTCAATAGGCTTTGAACTAAGATCACTTAACGTATTTCAATAGACATCACATGAAAAATCATGAATTTAAGGTTGGTTCCTCAGTTTAGGGGCTGCGACAATGCGGTCATGTAGCCCCTTGTACTTGAGTGTGTGTAGAATCTGATATCCGGTGTTAATTCAAATTGTGATGGGATTTAGACAGCTCCTTAACCCTGTCCATGAGTCAATTAAAATTGGCTACATGAATAATTCTTGCCAGGCCCGTGCACGTCGTGGGCGTGGGCAATGGTACTGTAATATACCATGGAACTACAGTAACGGCTAAGTTCTGGTGAGGACCCAGTCCTCTGGGGTATAACATAGGCCCCGTGCACAGGGTTACGTGCGAAGACCTCAACGGCATCTGCAGTGGAGAAGATGGACTTTGGTACAGTGAACATGGCGGAAGAGGCAACCCAGTACTCAGGGGTTAAATATGAGTACCGTATATACCCGAATGTAAGACTAGGTTTTTTCCCACTTTTTGTGTTATAAAAATTTGGGGTCGTCTTATATTCAGGGTATTAAAAAAAATATATATATTATTTGCAAAGTAGTATGTGGTGTTGGCATCTTGTAACTCACAACAAATCATTGCGTTAATGAAGATTAAAATATGGTTTGTTATGTTGAATTACCATGCATATACGAATAGCGTACATTTTGAGGTTAGGATTTACGCATACACGTCATTTTAAGCGGATAAATTATAAGTTCGAAAGCATACGGAAATATGTTTTAAAACAACCTTTACAAGAACCACCAGTCAGTTTTACGAGCAGTAATTGAGTGATCAACGTATCTTAATTTAATACCGTCTCCCATTCTTGAACAAAGAAATTATAGAGTATGTCTTGGAAAAGCGGGCAGAGAGATTTCCGATAACACGAGACGTTATAAAAATGAAAGCACGACCTTGAGGGCATATATTGTGCAAGTTATGAGTTAGCGAGTATTTTTTTGAAAAAATCTGTAAGAGGCAGTTGATAACTAGGCCTCGTCTTATATTCGGGGTCGTCTTACATTTGGGTATATACGGTACAACCTGTTGCCTTGTAGGTTTGGTAGTGGAATACCAAAGGCTAAGGGAGACAACCCTGTCAGAAAATCCTCCAATATGTTAGGCCTAGCAAGCCAATAAAGGAGTAAATAGTTATGTCCTTTCAATGTTAAAACTAGCCTCGGAAAGAAGAATACCCAAAATGGACAGCTCACACGCCTTAAGGTACGATTTGGAGGCACTGCCTGGGCGGTTGTGGTGTTTTCGTTCCTCGCTGCCTGAGCAGCGCTGCAGAGGTTCAGTAGGCTGTTTACATTGAGGTAGTTTAATAAAGGTACGATCATCATGTTCAGTGCCGCTACCAAAACGGGAATTAGAAGATTATTGGAGGAAGAAGAAGACGATGACAACTCAATTCTAGCCCTATTGGTGCGAAAAAGAAAAAGGAAAGACACGAAAGAGATCTACAAAAGATCTTTAAAATATTGATCGAAAGACATCTGAAAAGGGACGAAGATCTATTTAGACAATACTGCAGACCCAAATGTTTTCACGCCTTACACCGTCTTTATAACCTGCCACTTTTGCATCATACAAAACTGGGTATTTGGATACAAACTCCACGAGTTTTTCGTCATCTTCCGTTAAAGACGACGTTGTTGATACAAAGGCACGCGCTGGGAAATATACGCCAAAGGACATCAATATTATAATAGAAGTAAGTTAATAGACGCAAGATAAAGCATGACAACAACAATCTAATGCAGCGCACCTAGTGGTATGGCGGTAAAGTATCAAAATATTGGCTCCCAAACATTTTAAAGTTTTTATTTCTATTTAGGTCTAACCGGGTCACTCCAATCCATACGTAATTTAGCCTAAGGACATATTTCCGTTACATAAAATTGGTCTAAATTTAAATGTAATGCCATTTAAATGTTCTTTAGATGCCGTATTATTTGAATAATTTCCTTTTTCGGCCTTAAAAATGGCAAAAGATACAATTATTTTCCAATAATTGGTACGGGAAAATTCTCGACAAGTCGAGACATCTAGCGGACTTTTATGAAACTCCATTTTGGATAGCAGTTTCATGCTCCATTTCCGGGCTTTGTATATTTTCGTTGCCAACAGGCAGAACCGCCAGACCGGTCAGGGCGCGGCTGGGCGGCCACGCTGCCAATGCGGCGCTGCACAGGCAGTGGCGACGGTGTTCGAAATGTGTCCCGTCTAGATGCACGTGGAGCGGTAGTGGGCTTCCGCCGCCTTTGCAGCGGCAGCGCGGCGAGGATCCAAATCGTACCTTTACAGTTGACAGGAATGATGGCATCCAGCCTGATGTGCAATGTAAGGCTGTGAGGAAAAACAGAATAAAGAAAGATAACCCCAAAATGAGAATAGAAACACTGAATGTATCTCGAAGACGAAGGACCCATGAAGACCAACTATTCATGGACAGGAAAAGGTGGCGAGGGCTCGTTAACAGCACCCGGGTGACTGGAGCTGGAATTTGATGATGATGATGGGAAGAATTTAATACATGAACAACATCTCTCTTAAATTAATATTTATAAAGATGTCCATTTTAATAGTTTTGAAATTTTATATTATTCTTAGAGCTTACCTTTTATTTGATGTATTATCTTTTTTGTTTTATAACCTATAAGTCAGATTAGAGGAAACAATCCATGCTGAAAATACCCCAATGAGGGTCGAAAACATGTTACATTAAATATAACATAATAGTTTAAACAGGTATCATTAAATTTCATTAACCGAAGTAATAATTATACTAGCACATTATCCAGTATGGTTAATGTTTTTGCTTCAATTTCAAATCTCCAAAGTCTCCATTGATATTGAAACTTGCTGGTATTAGAAAAATCGCTGGATATTAGAATTAATCCCAGATACAGTATAATGTTTAAATGATTCAACTGATAACTTCTATGGGCTTCTGTTGAGTCCCCTGTTCGAATCTCTGTCTTTTCACAATATTAAATCTCGAAATCATTGATGTGGAGTAATTCAGTAAATTTAATTAAATAGGTGTAGTTAGGAGCTATCTGTCCAATGTATATGTAGGTACAATTTATATATATGAAATTTACATAAAAATACAAAAATATCACCGTCGGACTCCTTGTAAGCCAAAGACTCTGGTGACAGTACTGGATCTCAAGATGTTCAGAGCAAGTCGCTGAAGAGAAAAAAACTTACATAGTATACTTGCAGTACCAAGAAGGGCAGCCTTTTACATTAACTGCATTTATAGTTTCTCTTCAGGCCATGTTTCTCGTTTGCATTTTCCCAGTCCTTAGTAACTAAACCATTCACAAAGACAACTGGGGTGACAAAAATTTATTATCGGTATGTATGGTATTAGTCTCTTCTCAGATCTGGTGTGTATACTTCCTCTCTGATGATCTATATTATCATGATGACTGTCACAATATGTATAGCCTAGTTAACTGTGTAATTATTCGGGTCAGGTTTTGGAGTAGGAGTATACCTGAAACTAGCAGAAGTACCCGTTCTTCTAACGGCCTTTGGTACTTGCTAGTCAAAGAGTAGTACTGTAGTTGTTTCTTCTTCCTCTCCTTCATTTCGGCCTGCTATGGACAACGTTACTTCAACTGTTTCCGTCTTTGAGCTTTAATCTTTTCCCAGTAGTCCTTCGTCCTTTTACTGTGCGCCTCCTTTCTCTCAGCCGTCCACTTCTTGCCTGTTCTCAGTTTTGGCTTTTCTTGGAATCGCTGGTGTGCTCTAAGTTTTATCTGGAGAGGAAGACGTTCTTGAATGTCCTCGAGCGAAATCCCTACTTCTAAAAGATCTTTTTCGATCTCAGAAAACCATGGTCCCTTGGTTTTCTTGTGTACAAAGTAGTTAGTCTCTGCGAGCTCATGCGTGTTATGTGGCCATAGAAACTTAATTCTCCTTTTTCGCATCTAGTCCATCATCCTTTCCACACGTATGTAGAGTTCGTTGTTATGTCGCCTCCTGTACTCTCCATTTTCTTTATTTATTTTTTTATTTTTATATTTTTTTTAAATTTTGTTTTACAAATATGGCTTAATAAGTAGGGGTCGACGGTGCACCGATTTTTCGGTTTCGGTACGGTACAAAGGAAATTACCGACCTCGGTTCGAGACGATAAAAAACTCGGTAAAAAGTTCGGTTCGGTACAAGAGACATAAATACCGTAATTTAAGGAATTTAGTTAAATACAGTAAAACTTCTTGTATACGGTTCATATTTATACGTTTTCTATACGATTTTTTCCTGGTCCCGGCAAAATGCCTATACTTTCCATGTTAATTTATCTCCGATATACGTTTTACATTTATTCGTTTTTCACGCTTATACGATAATATTTTAAGTCCCTTGCAATATAAAGCATCATTTATACGTTGCGTGTTCTGAGGAAGTACGTATGTTCGAATGCAAACTTTTGTTACCGCCTGTACTTCCGTTCGGAAGGATGCACCGCGAGCTATATTATGTTACGATGGCCTTGAGCGACACCGGTGGTCACGGCGACACTCGCTTGCCAGAGTGTCGTAACAAGGAAGAACAAGCTTGCGTAATAAGCAAGCGCTATTATTGTGTTAGCTTTTCAAAATAACAGGAAGCAGCCATAAAACACAGTTAGACAGCATCTGAAGCTTATGTTAAGATGAGGGGAAGTGTTTTACGATCGCCGATATATTAGAACATATATTATTTCCGCTTTTATAATTTTCATTTTTTTAGGCCTTCTCGTCAACCCATTAAAAATACGCGATTGATTCTGTGTTCTAATAATCTTGCGTCTTCAGACAAATAAAAATCCATTAATTTAGGCCTACACTACGGCATTTTATTAATGACGATGAAGAGCCGCAGAATAATACAGTGGATTTTAATAATGCTGTCAATGCTCTATGGACTATCAAACATTTTGTGACGCACCATAACGTTTCTGAGGAAATAATGGCCGAATTATATCGGTTTGAAAATAGTGTTCACGTCGTGGCCGCGGCCAACAAAAAACAAGTCAAGATAACAAGACTACTTCGTAAAGTGACTCAATTTTCTTTGGTTTGTTATATCTGGGTGCATTTCTCTTGTAGTTGTTTTGTTACATATTGCCGATTATAGTTAAACAATCGTATTATTATTTCTTGTTTTTCACTTCTTAACGGAAACCCTCGCTCGCCCGCCGTCCGCGTTGCTAGCCTATCTCCCGCCAGGCACTTGCCGTAATGCGTAGCTCGCGCGGCACAGTCATTGAGTAGACTATAGCCTATAGTTCACAGCTGGTGCTGAAAATGTTCGCCATTCATTGCTACACATCGCTGGCACCTCTTCGTGAAGTTGTCATTTACGTTCTGAAGTTCCTCAGTACCGATTGACTCTATTTCAGCTGTAATATACCTTAGTCCAAAGAATATGGACTGTTAAAACCGTGGCGTCAAGAAGCGCATTACGGCGAAGTGCTTGGCGAGGGTCCCTGTCGCTTTTAAAACAAAGTCCCTGTATAACCCATATTGTCACATACATTTTGCAGTTTTTATTTACAGACTTTCATTTACGCGTTTTTCACATTTATGCGTGTTTTTTTTCCTTTGGTCCCATGGAAATCGTATAAGTGAAGTTCTACTACTAGAGCACAATAACTCTTCTGATTAATAAAATTAAATTATGGACTTAAGTGTTACAGTGTGAGCCTGATGTCGATTTAATGTGTGCATCAATTGGCTTATTCCACACTAAAAGGGCAAGTTTGAAAGTTAATGGAACATTGTATGAGATTATTAGCTGTACATTTTTTCTGTATTTTAAATAAAAATTGTGCTATTTGGCAAGTATTTGGTTTACTGTATAATCATTAGAACTCATGTGTTACTTTTTTCTGTCAATGGTTTACAGATTACTCTAATTTAACATGTTAAAATCAGCCAAGCTGTACCGAACCGATTTTGTACCGAGAACCGAAGTACAATTTTTTTTACCGAACCGAACCGTACCGAACCCAAATTTTCAGTACCGAAGACCCCTATTAGTAAGTTATACTAGAATATACTAGGGTGGTATGGCAATTTATTCAGTGTTTAGGGGTTCATCTTCTATATTAAAGGAAGTGCCTGCGTGCTTCCTTTTTGAATTTGTTTAAGTTTTGAATTTGTCTCAGTTTAGGTGATAAGTTGTTATAAGATGTGCTGGCTGAAAGGAAATACTTTTAATACTATCTATTTATTTATTTATTTAATCGTGTCAGGCAACATACAATACACACACAAACAATCCAGCAATTGGTACCAAAAGCATGCTAACACCTCCCCGTACAGCGGTCACCCTCACAGGCTCTACAAACCCACACAAAATTAAAATGCAATGTGACCAGTATCCAGCCAGTTCTCTGGCCTCTTTGGTGGTTTGCATCAAGTCCTCGAGAGAGCAGGTTGTAGGACACAGCTTGCAGATGAGGAGATGGTCCATGGTCTGCTCTTCATCGCATTTGCATAATGTAGAGTCACACGCAAATCCCCACTTTTTCAGGTTGCTTTTTGATATCTGCCAACTCCTGTGCGCAGCCTGTTAACCTTCCAGCAGGCACGCGCTCTGCAATCTTGTACTTTTTACAACACCCGTCAAAACGTCTTATTGTTGACATATACTAATGTTATAGTTTCTTTATTAACCTAATATTTTGATATCTATAGATAATTGCACAATTGCCAAAAAATGTAATATATTTTAATATAAATGAAAAATTTATGTAAACTCTCGGTGCAAGAAAAAGAATGAATGAAAATAGGCCTACCAAAATATTTTTATTGTACATTATATCAAAATGAAATCTGAATGAATATTATCTTATTAAAACCGCCTAGTCAAACACTAATGAAATGTTTAATTACATTATTAAACGTACATGTTTCGGTGCTTCATCGATACCTTCCTCAGCGTGATTGATATTAAATCTTAAAACTAGTTAACAAAGCCAAAAAGAAATGGATATACTTACAAAAATTGTTTTAAATCAAAAATGGAAAAGCTTGCAAATAATTAATGTCGTGTATTAAAAAATGATAGTAAAATGATGCTATTAAAATAAGAGATGTACCTTATAAACTGCCTACGTCAATACTCCAATAATTTTGATCGAAACTGTAGTGACAGAAGATGTCGCTGTCAGAAGAATGAAGAAGTGCAAAGGATGAAAGTCAAATTGTCGCCTCAAACGGAACAAAAATTTTGTTACAGACCTCCAACCAAAAACTTCAGTCGATACCCAACTTAATGGCCCACTCTGTTGTTTTAGTTGCGACAAAATGTTAAGATAGATCAATGGAATTTTTTTGAGACATTAAAACAAAGGAGAGTGAACCAAATTAATCTTGAACAACTATGAGCTTCAAAACTAAATAACAATTTCATTACTTAGGAGGCAAAGCCAGTTTCAGGAAAAACAATAACATCAACAGGAACACAACAAACCATCCGAAATACCATAACTGTTAAATAAACCACTTTGATATGACATACTGTACACTTTTTCAGTAACAATATTATCCACCTGGTTAAATTACGATATTTAATAATTACGGTACTGCCCAAGTAATTTGAAGTGAAATGGCATGTCACTCGGTAACATTGCTATGAAAAGTATGTTCACTCTTGCTTCAAAATGGGAGATTCAACAGCGGTAGAGAGAGCTCTTTTCAAAGGTTCTTCTGACTTGAAGAATCGTTAAATATACTCTGGTATGGGCATATCATACAAATATCTCCTAAAACAACTAACAACACGACAAGAACATAATTAGGATTGATCACTATTCGTTTAAGACTTTCTCAATTTTCGTACTGTTGATTCTAAGGTGTAATCGATGGAGATACGACAAAAGTCGCAGGATCAAAATTGTAGATCTCTCTGATTACTTTAATATTTCGCCTATTTATGTGTGTTTTGAGGGGGGTTTCCCGATAGTCCAACGGCTGCTCGTGGGGTGTAAGTTCGGTGCAGCCGAACACACGCTCGTGTGCAGTAAACGTATACATTTCGAATAGGTGTGTTGGGTCATCTAGCTAGGACGAAATGTGGTACCGGTATGTCAAAAGTGGTTGGGGTTGATTGCTTGATAAAATTTCTTTTTTATTCTCCTCCTTCCATTTAGAAAACGGAGTTTCTCCTAAAATACAAACTAATTCTACGGACGGTTCCATGTTAAAACACGCCTTGGAGGGAACACTATTATTTCACACTATAAGAAAAGATTTAAATACTATATACCTAAAGAACGACCTCTCACTCTGCATACTCCGCACTTCCTCTCCAAACATACACCTATAATTATGTTTCCTCCAGGGGCTCACATCTTGTGGGACGAGGGTTGGTGACCACGGGACCCCAGCTGAGTCCGGCATTGCTTCCACTTGCTTGTGCTGGGCTCCTCTCTGTCTTCTTTCCTGTCGACTTCCCTTGGTCAACTCTTGTTCTTTTCCGACCCCGACGGTATTAGGGTATCCGAGGCCTAGGGAGTCTTTCACTTTCCCGCCTGAATTGGCCCTTGTCTCATCTTTCCTGATCCCTCCTTCTTTGAGGGATCAGACCTCTTGTTTTCTTTCCATTATATTTCCTTTTCTCTTTAAGATTCCCGCACTGGGTTTTTTTCTGTTAATTGGCTCCTCGTGTATCTAAATTCCAAGTACCGTAGTTTTTTTTATCTAGTCTCCATTTTTTAGGTGTTTTCAATCTCCGTTGGATTTTGTAAGTCTTTTCGTTCTAAATTGCATTTTGTGAGTGTTTTCAACCTCAATTGCATTTTGTAAGGATTGACAATCTAAATTGCTTTTTAGTAAGTCTTTCAATACAGGGTCTGGGACTTTAGTGAGTATTTTGAATTTCAATTGCATTTTGCAAGTATTTTGATTCTCAATTGCATTTTGTGGGTATTTTGAATCTAAATTACATTTTGTAAGTATTTTCAATCTAAATTGCATTTTGTAAGTATTGTCAATCCAATTGAGTAGTTTGAATCTACCATACATTTTGTAAGCAATTTCAATTGCATTTTGTAAGTATTTTGAATATCAATTGCACTTTGTGATTATTTGGAATCTGAAATGGACATTTTTCAATCTAATTGCATTGTGTATTTTCAATTTCAATTGTATTTTGTAAGTATTTTGAACCTCAATTGCATTTTGTATGTATTTTCAATCTCATTTGCATTTTGTATTTTGAATTTCTCCTGCATTTTGTATTTTGACTGTACATTGCATTTTGTACGTATTTTGAACTTAACCTATATTTTGTGCGTATTTTTCAATCTATCCGTTTGTGAGTATTTTCGTTCTAAATTCCTTCTTGTAAGTATTATCGCTCTCCATTTTGTGAGCAGTTTCAATCTGAGTTCCCTTTTGTAAGTATTTTCCTTCTCAATTAATATTCGTTCTGGTTTCCACTTGATTGACATTTTCGCTATCACCCAGACCATTAGGGGCCGATAACCTAGATGGTAGGCCCCTTAAAACAACAATTATCATCATCATTATATAATTATGTTATGATTAAACACAGTAACTATAAAAACGGCAAGAGCTCACTCTTTTAGCTGTGCTACTGTACGGTATGCTCTTCAAAAGCGCTTATTCTATTTACACTTCACTCACAATTAATACGCCACACGGCCACGAATCACAATTTAACAGCACAATTTTTACTATTAAAGAATACTTCGTACACCACACGTTCAAATTTATAACAAGCTTCTTGTTACAGCTGTTGGAACAGTAGCCACAACTCTCGCGACAGAATATACTAGTAAATATGTCTTTGTATGATTGTGTTTTAGCGTGATTGAGATACTAACATTTGTTTATTCATTTTAAGGTTCGTATTCGTGAATATCAAAATGTGTACGAACAATGAGTGAAAGTGGCTGTGCTCGAAATCAGTCCTAAAAACTGACGAATGCCTCAACACCAAAAAGAACTTAAAAATCAATTTGGTGTAAGTAGGCCTACCGTGATTAGTTCGGCATCATGATGATAGTGTCCAAGGTGTTCTTTCTTTGGTGCACCTTCAGACACCTGTGATCAATTTAATCAGTATTTCAGCGTATTATTACGTTTTGCCGCGTCTTTCTTATAAAACTAGCCTTGCATAGGTGCTCTCATATTTCTATTTAAATTCGCTTTTAAAACGATAACGCAGCTTATTTGTGCCAAGTACCGTGATGTACAGAGTGTATTCTGCCTCTCCAAGAAAAAATCTTGACTTGTCATTGAAGTATGTCACTAAAATCCAAGACTTGTTGGAGTGTTTTACGGCATAGGAACAGCCATTTTCTTGCTACCCAAATTGGGCGCGCCGTTTGTCTTCAGCAACTTGGACTAGGCAGCGCAGCGAAGGCATCTCCTTCCGTTCTTTTCTCCATGTCGAGGAGTGAAGATCCCGGGTTATATATTCGGGTGCATTCGGATAATATCGTCACAGCTCGAGCGAGACAGCCAAACATTCCAGTTGCTCGAAGGGCTGCACCAAGCGGAATACTTCTGTATACATACTGCAGGCGATAGCCCACGTTCGAGAGATACGGTGAATAGTTACATAAATTAATGGTGCCTTGCCTGAGATGGATACCGTATTCATACCAAATTTTACGTTGATCCATCCCGCCGTTCTCAAGATATAGACTTGCAAACATACACACACATTTTATTCTTCCGCGCATTGGTCATAAAACAGTCTGATACGAGTAACCAAAGCAAAATTCAGAAAAACATGCAAACTTTCATTTATATATAGATAGAATATATGAGTGTGGAAAATTCCGGGGAAAACTACTCGGGAAGACCGCTGTCAATTCCACGATTCGAGAGTTGGATCTCCGAACGCCAGTTACCAATCTCAGTCGCGGAGCGTCTCTTCAGTGTCACAAAAAATATGTGCCAAGTCCAAGACGTCTAGAAGATTTTTTAAGACGTATTCTAGTTGTGCAAGTATTGGGTGAAATTCTGATTACCATTTGCTTCAACTGGTAGCTTTTGATTATTTTTGAAGTTTAAAATAAATTTCCGCACAATATGAAGAGTGAAGAATATATACGGCAGGGTATATCTTAAGATAGGATTTTGTGTGTGTGTGTTCTGTGTGGGTTTATAGTTCCGATTATGACGTTGGCCATGTAACGTCCCATTGTATCCGTAATTCCATCAATGAAGATCCAAATTTTCTTTCCGCAGTTCCGTTTCGAATCCACTGTTTGGTCTCTTCAAAGCAGACACTTAAATGAATGTTTCTTAGTGTTGAAACTGATGGGACCTCTTTCTTGGTGTACAGAAACTTCTTGAGGGGGTTGATTTTCCAGTGTCCAGACCGGAATTCCCGAGTCTATGAAAGCTTTGCATAGACCCAGGGAAAACTGAGATTGTCTGCTGGATGTTGCAACTGTTGTTGATATTTAAGTGGACTTAGGCCCGGCCATTTAAAAAGAAAACGAAGACTTATGCTTCGCTGTTGCAAAATGTAGATTAGTACATTTTTCACAGATTTTGCAGAAAGTTCGTCCGATAGCCGTGTGATCTACTGCTCGACGATGAGCTTAATTTCGGCACGACAAATAAAGCAGCATTAACAATTTAGTTACGACTAACAGCTTATTTTGTACATTTGACTTCTGTATTACCCTGTCTCTTCGAAATCGGGAAAAACAAATTGTGCATCGTCACAAGAAGAGGGATGTGAACGACAAGAGCTAACGAGACCTACTTCCCTCATCCCCTCTCTTTCGCGGGACAACCGTTTATTCCTTTCACTAATAAAGGCTCTCTTATTTATAGAGAACTATGTGAGAATGACTTGATGAAATAAGTATTCTACTACTTCAAAAAATAAATAAATGTAGGCTAATAAATAGTCAACAAGATTCTGAATAGATTTTTAACGTGAATATGTCAATTAATTTGTGTAACTTCTTTTCACTTCGATAGATTCACATTCTTAATGAGCTTTTTTAAATGTGTAAATGAATAATAGCAGAAAAGTCCATAACGATCCAAAACCGTAAAAACAACGTTAAGACTTCAAGTAGACAACTAAAGCCAGAATAACAACAACAAAAAAGAGGCAAATTAAAAACTGGCCCCATCGTCCCCAAATGTACGGAAACTCTTCAGTATGCCCACCCAGGGGCGGCCCTAGGGTGGTGCGACCGCACCGGTGCTGTCATATGGGGGGCGCAGAAAAGACAATGATAGTGTGTATTTCAAAATTAGAGTGCCATATCCTCTCCAGTGACGTAGGCGACCTAAATTATAATTGTATTAATGCAGCCAATTGCCATGTATTTTTTCTTTTCAGGACGGGTCAAGGAAGGGATTATGAAAGGAAATCGGCCGTGGACCTATTGAAAGGAACCGTCCCGGCATTTTCCTGGCAGTGAAAATGGGAAACCACGAAAACCATTTTCAGGACGGCCGAGGTGGGTTTCGAACCCACGCTCTCCCGATGTCAGCGAGACACGAGATAGCGCGTTAGTGCTCTCGGCCACCCTCGACTGCAAGGGATCACTAACCAGGCATCCCGAGTCGGAGTTTGCGTGTGGTAGTGATATACTAGTGTGTGTAAAATGCGTAAACATTGACCATTATGACATTGGTAATAATTAATAACCGTGTTGACTGATAGTATTATCTTATTAAAACCACCTAGTCAAACACTAAGAAACGTTTAATTACATTATTAAATCACAGTATTACTATTTAACCCTACCCGCAAAAATTAATTCTATATATCAGTGAGCTGGGCTGTGCGCATTTCAAAGGTATAGTAGACATATAGCGTGAAATTTGAATTAAACGTTCTAGAAATACTAACGAGTTGAAACCAATATCTACCTGCATATATAGTTCTGTCCACCGACCGTAGTCTTTGCGTTCGTTCGCGAGCTTGTGCATGTTAGGTTGTGATTTATGTCTGTGGCAAGCTACGAGTGGAATTGAAACGTTGCTATTGTTAAATCAGGTATTCTGTGAGTATACTAAATGTAATTTAAGATATTAGTAGCGTGATGTTACAAGGAACATAATGTTAGGCATATTTTGTTTGCGTAGATAATAATCATACTTAACCTGGTCGAAGCGCGACTTACATCCCTATGAGCGGATACTATTAAGACTATTCTTGGAACGTTCTAGTAAATTTCAATTATATTATATCGCTGGAGTATTCCTAGGATATTATGTCGGAATCGAATAATACTATAGGAACATTCACCCAATCACCCCACGACAAGACACTGCACACCATACAGTAACTTTGGGGCTGTGTAACGGACGTTGATGAAGTTCAGCGGGATTTCTGTGAGCCCAGTAACGCATGTTCTGCTTACTTTTTTGAAGATGAAAATGGTTCCACTGTAACTGTCACATCTCAACGTTACATTCAAATGCTGGAGACATTTTTTGCTCCACGGCTTCATGCTTTTCCAGATATTGACATTCAGCAAACCTGGTTTCAACAAGATGGAGCCACCCCACACACTGCCAGGCTGTCAATGGTTGCATTGAGACGTTTGTTTGGAGAGCGCATAATTGCAAGGAACGCTAACATCGCTTGGCCTCCACGGTCTCCAGACCTTTCAGTATGCGACTTCTTTCTATGGGGACATCTAAAGAGCGTTGTGTACCAGACTAGGCCAAGACTCAGATTGAAGAACACGTCGCCAACATCCCAGTGGACAATGATAAGTCTTCAAAACCGATTGAATGAATGTGTTAGAAATAATGGACAGCACTTAAATGATGTGATTTTTAAATTAACGAGTATTGTAATTTCCACTCTTGCCTTACACATTTTCAGCATTAAAAAATTTTGTTTTCAATTAATTGGTTAATTATGATTATTTCAAATTTTCCCGTTTCTCTGCGCCACCCTGTACAATACAGTGAGGGCCCTCTCTGTGGCACGGAGCCGCGCAGAGGCCGTGCCGCAGGCACGTCGAAATGACTCACCGCCAGATTTATAGCATTTACCGATTACAACAGCGGGTTGGGAAGACCTGGATGCTGTTATAGCATTAATTACATACGCACCTGGCCAGATGCCTTAGTTGTGATAATTAAGATAGTGGAACTTACTTCCTCAAGTAGTAGTTTGCAGTAAATGTGTTCGTAAATTTCAGCGCCGTGCGATTTTTACTTGTGGGGGAACCTCAAGGTAAAGGTAGGTATACAGAAACAATACGCGTACTCGGGAGGCTCTCGAGAACGAAATAACTGCACTGATACGAAATATAGTGAGGATGAATTACAGCGAGTGTACCAAAATTTCCTACGTCGCACAGTGGTCCTTTTGCACGATCTGGGCGCTCAAAATGTAAAAAATAAATGTCTTGTATTTTTATGTTGTATGACATTTTTAGTATCAGCAATGTCAGAGGACCTCAAAACTGTACTTATATGTCTTATTTGTTCGTCCTCTGGAATGTGAAAGACCGCTGAAGTAGGAC